>OX381708.1:8718447-9110447 GCA_947462335.1 Harmothoe impar
GTGTATAAGTGTCCATGAGGTTCTTCTACAAAGTCTAGAACGTAAGTCGTTTATGCCAGCGATTGGATATTCACTTGAATGAGGAGAACAGTATATATACATCATTTTGCCAGCCATTGCTGGTCATTTTAGTGTTTTTTTTATAAATATAAAGAGATATACATGTACAATGAGGTACCCATCACCACATAGATTTAATATAATTTATTGTTTAGTGAAGCCTATGGATCACTATAACCCATATAAAATCAAAACTGAGTTTAATGAAATGACCCTGATGTGTGGCTATCATATGGGGAGGCTACCTAACGATATGTACACTTTGTTTGCCCACACTGTGACATAGCAAAACCGTACATGTAACTTGACCTAACTTATTTGATGACAAAGACATTTAAATTGTGTTCATTAGATATCAAAAAAAGATCATTGAATCGGTGGGGGTATATGTCTGCTGGAGCTGATAGACATATATCAGGATCACCTGGGACTGTCTTTACAGTTTACAGCAGTAATGACCAGTGGTGCCAACTAGCCAATATAATTTATATAAACAGCCTTTAACCGTTACAAATGGGTGTCAATGTAATAATGCTTGAAACAGCCATGTGAATAGTCATGTAAAATTTGTAGCACATAAATATATGGTGAACAACCATTCTATCTTTACTCACACATTGTGCTTTTAGTCAAATATCTAATTACTATTAGAGAATATTTTCCTACTAAATCGCTGCATCCCTATGTTTTTACATGTTTGGAACTTATTGTCAGCATGGACTTATGGAGGCATTATGACGACCAATGGCATGATGAATGTAAAGGGTTACTTCATGGACACTCTAAATAAATAGATGTTTTTATATTTTGCGCTTGTTGTACATATAATGTACTGCTGATGAACATCTACAACTTCCTGTGTTGTAATAGAGGGTCACAATGTTAATCAAACTGTTGTGAATATTCATGCAATTTTATAATTTCAACATTATAGTATAAAGAAAATGTATATGCCTCTTTATATAAGTACAACAGGTTATCCTTAAACTAGCTTTTAATACTGTAAAAATTGTGGTTGGATGTTTTGATAAAGAAATTGCTTGGGAGATTTTACAGAAGAATTAAGTTGACAACATGCCATTACTGAATCTCAAAATGTGCCTTAATAGTTACTGGTCAACATTCAATCAATGTGGATTATCATTATAGTGTTCATCCATTGTTGATGGTGTCAATTCAATGTGGTCATATTGCATCAATGATCCTCAGTTCATTACATGTACTGGTGACTTCATAATGTAGTTGAATTCTCAAGTAGTTTCTACAATGTGACTTTTGCTCTTATTACTCACAAGGACTCCATGTGTCTGAGGAGGGTCGTCCAGTCACTGTGGTCTGTCCCCCACATGATGATTCCTACACCAGCAGAAAGTGGCGTCGGTCAAACATCCTCCTGGGTTCCCCTGTTGTGTTATATCAGCAGGCCAGTGGAGGTGCTGCTGACATGACAGGAGCAGGACCTGGCATGTCATTGAACCTGACTGACTGGAGTCTGACTATAGGCAGCCATGCTATCAGCGACACTGGGACGTTTCTTTGTTTTGTCCGTACAGGCGAGCAATACCTTTATGCATACACAGAACTGATCGTTTACAGTAAGTGCCTTTCAGATGTCTGTTAAAAAAGATATAGGTACAAAAGATTTAGAAATAGTTTTACACTTTATTTTGTTGTATTCCATCATGTTAAAGCATTTTTTACTTCAGATGATGCTGTCTTAATATCAGTATAATAAAAGTAGTATAGCCTAGGCAAACAATCTCTCTCTCTCTCTATATATATATATATGTAGTTTTGTCCACGGGAAGGGTTGCTAATGTTGTATGGCTAAAGCAAAGCTATATGTTTTCGCACATAAGTCATAAATAATAATGAATGAGAGGCTAAAAACTAATGCCCCCCAAGGCATGAATGTGGCTGACCCTCGAGTCCATTGATGACATATGAAGGGGGAGGAGGCTGTTGGTTGGTTGCCACATAACCCGATTATCCGTTAGGGCTTGAACCGATAGCCCCTCTACCACAAATATATAGTGCTCAATTCACTTGAATTAATGAAAAACAGACATGAAAAAATAATTTTTTCACCTTGAAATCCCACTTGAAACACTTGCTGTTGATCCATGAAGTCAACAAAGAAAGGCTACATACATTTAAATAAATTCCAGGAATCTATATAAATGTGACTTTTGCCTTTTGGAATTTTTTACCACCCGAAAAACTGTTTTCGATCGGTAAAAAATTCATTTCCATGCTCCCACAAGGTATGGTACCGCGCATGATTAATTTTAAATTTCATTCTCCATGAATTCTATTTAAATTTAATCTATTTCAATGCAGTCTGAAGATCCCCACAGGTGAAACCACCTGTTCCTCTATTTAATCCACTAAGGTCAAGAGGTCACGGTGACCCAGAAGTCATCCTTACCATGGCAACCATTCCACCGTCAACAAACCATGATCCACTCTGGTGGCCCGTGAGTGGTCAATTCAGGTCACATGTCTGACACTATAAAAGGGCACTTCAAACTTTTTGAAGGCCATTCCAGCGGTAACTGCTACAAGCAACATACCCCGTACTAAATAATGAATGATATGTGATATTTACACAATACAAGTCATGGAACCAGATGCCCCAATATTGAGCATGTTATAAGGTGGCTAACAAGGGTCAGGCACCAAAAAAAGACATTGAAAATCATTGGTGTCAACTGTCAACCCTGAACATTTGTGCTGTCAACTGTCAATATCAGCTGAGAAGGCTCACAAAAAAAAACACCTGTTAACCCTGTGTATCCATATGCTGCCAGAACTACATACTCTCCAAGCAAATTCTGCCATCAGCACATGAGGCGAGCCTTCTAATTGTTTTTTGGCACTGGGTACTTTAGGTAGGCATGGAGCAGGCTTGAAAGTGGGAGGGGGTCCAGCAGTTACCATACGGCGCTTCCAAGCCGGGCAGACGTTGTAGCAGTCGTCATAGTTGTAAAATCTGTGGGATGTCAGCTTTTGACCATCTAACTCTGATCTATTAGGGGCTGGAGGGTCTGGGCCAAGTTACTGCAATAAATGTGTTTGTAGCCTTGCATTAAAAATGGGCAACTTTACAGTTTGAACGCTTAGTAAATTTGATACATGCCTCTTTGGTTTCTTTCTATGATGGATGTTGCAGGGCTAAACCCTGTAATAAAAACTGAGGGAATAGACATAGAAACACAACAATCTTCATTCCCTTTTGGCCTATAGAGCGAGTTGAGCCAGCAGAAAAGCAGGGAAATCTTTACCTCAAGCTTTATTCACTTCAGAGAAATTGGATGAAAAATGTCCTTCTTTTTTCAACATGATAACTTTTCTTTTCTTTTACATAGTATATTTTTGGGCCTGACCTTTGTCGGCCACCTTAGCTATATCATTTAAATAATATTTCTACATATATTTATATAAACACATATCCTTGTACCTAAGGCCATGTCAAACACAAATTATTTTTAGGGTTCTCAAAATGCCAAGCAACCCTGAAAAATAATGCATTCTTTATGTTTCAGACAAGTGGGTTGATGTTCAGGTTGGTACCAGTGTTACACTGCCATGTTCCTTGGCTGCCGAGGGCTACACAGCAAGGCACTGGTATATCAAGCCTTATAACTCATTCAAACCATTACCTGAATATCTCATCTACAGCCAAAACATGTTGGGTATCTCTGAGGGCCCTGCAGTAGGTGCTAACTGGTCCCTAGATACAGCTACGTTTCAACTAACTGTTAGGAATGTCAGACAGGAAGATTATACATTCAGCTGTTTTATTATGTCACAACAAACTATGAGTATAGGCCCCATCTTCACAGCAGCTTACGGTCAGTATTCTTTATTCAGTCTGTGTTCAGTCTATGTAGGGAATTGAATGATGTAGAGAACACAGTTTGTTATACTTTTCTGTTGAGTTTTATTCAATAGTATCTTCCATTAAATTGAAGAAGCCCAAGTATTAAACACTGTAGTCTTATACTACTTGATGCCAGATGGCATGACAGTCATTTGCTATTAATAGGTGCACTGTTTATTCTTGATATATTTTAGCTGTTGAATTTGAAGTAGATGAGAACACTTCAGTTACTTTACCGTGTGATGGGGTGTACGAAGAGGCCACACGAGGTACATGGTACACACGCACATGGCAGAGGGTGAATGGTGAAATCCTATTCCTCCATTACCGGTTTGCTCATGTACTGTATGCACATCCTTCCACCACCAGAGCAGACATAAGTCTTAATAATGAGACATTCTCATTAACCATTGGTAGAGCACAGATGGAGGATAACACTGTGTTTATCTGCACAATGGGACGACAACACCCAAGGAGTGTTAAGCTGATTGTTAAATGTAAGTCACTGTAAACAATCCTGAAAGAAAGCAAAGTTCCTATTCAAAAATGAAAGATAAGATTGATTAGTGGAATTTTTGAATCAGAATAATTTTCCGGGAAAGAGGCCTTGTACAGAAAGCCAAGGCATTTTTTAGCAGAATTTAGTTTTGACTGGGACTAGGGTACTTTGGGTGTGCTGAATCTAAATCTGCATTTTACTATTTTATATTTTGATGTTATCTGACCGAAAAGTCAAATAGAAATATGACCATAATTAGGGTAAAATAGCATAATGCAAAAGACATCAAATTGAATCTGTTTTATCCTCAGGAGGTTAACTTTCATATCTGTATCCTTTGATATTAAAAATTCAAGATGACCGCAAATTTTCAAGATGCCTGCCGGAATCACATTTCCAAATTAGTTTCCTTCATCATGGATGAAGTTGATCAATCTTGTGTTTTCACATAGAACTGGTTTGCAATTTGTGATATCAAGCCTGGCTAGATACATGTTGTCATGATAATGCATTGCCATCAAGTCATAACTATCCATTTTGAAAAGGTTATTGGTATTAGCATAGAATATATATGTAATCTATCTATTTAAATATAGATGGAGTTGAAAAAAATAGGTATTCTCCTTTCCTAATCTTGAGGTCATTCTTTGCAGCTTCAACAATTACAAATGGAGTGTTGTCTAGAACTAATCAAGTTACGGACGGAGTGCAATCATCCCCTTCTGTTATTGGTGGAGCAATATCTGCAGCAGTTGTTCTCATCATCATTTTAAGTGTGATTGTGTATGCATGCCTTAGGAGGAAGGCCAAAGACAATAAACTATCGGGTGAGTCGGCCAATTGTTAATACTTCACAAATATCCAGTCGGATTTAGTCATGATGCTTAGCAATGGCACATATTTTCATGTTCTGTTATTTTCCTAAATATGAAAGTTCACAGGACTTTATTAAATGAATTAATTTCCTTATTTGATTAACCAGATGTATATTTTGCTTTTTTTAGTTCACAAATTGCATTGAATAACTTTAACAGTACTGAACTTGCCATTCTAATCATAAATCAAACAGTAGGAACTGCTGAATCTGGCCGTACACGTGAGCTGGATGCACTAGATGTCACCCTATATGATGAGACATACCTGCCAGGGGTAGACTACCATCAGTATGAGGAAATAGCTGAAAGAGGTAAACTGTCTTTATGTTATTTGCAAATAGAGGAGAAGGTCCATGAGAATAGGTTAGCGGGAATGTGTATGGAGAACATCCCTTTATACTGGAAACCAACAGTATATTTAACTGCCCATGTACACTCATATATTAGATGTAAAACTACTGTTAATTTAACGGCTCAGCTATATCAAGCTCTAACGGTGTAACCTACACCTACATTACACATTATTCTGTATGTACAGGTGATGCAGCAACACCAACAGGTGTAGTTCCTGTAGCCCAGGTTGACACAGGTTGTTACCTGCACCCACCAGGACATGAAGAACCTGAAGACGACCTTCACCAAGATGAAGCAGGTTCTTATCTTGAGGTC
The DNA here is from genome assembly GCA_947462335.1 of Harmothoe impar. Classification (NCBI taxonomy): domain Eukaryota; kingdom Metazoa; phylum Annelida; class Polychaeta; order Phyllodocida; family Polynoidae; genus Harmothoe; species Harmothoe impar. The sequence continues at coordinate 8,724,434 of OX381708.1, forward strand.
TTAGATACTGGATTATACCTTCATACACCCGATGATGGACAATCGGTACAAGGTATTATTTAGTTCAATTTCTTCAAAAGTGATCACATGGTAATCATAATAGAAGGTTATGTTGTTTCAAGATTTCATTGCCTCAAATATTATTTAACGTACATATTTAGAAACCAGATTATCAAATCTTTATCGGTATACTGAGTTAGGATGCTAATATGGTGAGGCCTTTCAGCAACTGTCATGTGCCACTAACTTTATAACAAGAAATCTCCCAGCACTGGTCAAAGCAATGCCCTACTCACAAAAACATCTTGTCATAATTTATTATGTATGTCTGTACAGATGACACAAAAATACCAACAGCTCCTGTTCACAACTTTCACAACTTTCCCGACACTGATACTGGCTCCTACCTGCACCCGCCGGGAGATGAGGAAACTGTACATGACCTACACCAAGAAGACAAAGGTTCATACTTTGAGATCATAGAATCTTTTGAGGAATTTAAGTTCTGAAGACTTCAAGACTAATGAAATTTCTTTTAATCAAATTATGCCACATTGTTGTCAACCCAAAAACGTACGCTAAGTTATGCTGTAAGATTTTAATGTTGACTGATATCAGCCACAATTTTGACCATTATGAGTCACAACTATTATGTGATAGTATCATACATATATATATAGTCAGAGCTTATCATTTCTCACCACAGGTACTCCTGTGGTACCAGCTGCTGATCGCAACTATGAGACACTAAGACCCAGCTTAGGGGTAAGTTATACACTAATTTGCTCTCAAAATGATGAAAGCCTTCAGACATAATGGCACTAATGGACATGGATTGCGTCCCATCAATTGCTGAAATGGTATCCAACCCCCAAGCATTTACCCTTGGTTATCATAGATATCACAAACTCTTTCTATAAAAATCATATTGACTGACAATCCAGATGGGATTATTTAGCCGCCCTAGGTTTACAAGGCTGATTTGTAATGCGACACCTCATCACTATAAATGAATTAGGAGAGAGTTAGATCCAGATCTGAAATATCAGAAATTCCACGTATGTCTAAATTCTGCTTCAGGCTGATACTCCACTTGAGAAACTGCTCAAGGACAGAGGCTTACCAAAGAGACTTAACAACTTGGGCATCAAGACCATCCAGGACCTGCGGGATATGTCCCAGAGCGATATGGTGGAAGCTGGACTCAATGTTGGAGACAGGAACAGGATAAAGAGGGTTCTGCGGCGGGCCACTACATCCCGCTTCTTAACTATGTGAGGTCACATTGAAAATACCAAAAGAAGAATCATTTACTGACAATAATAACAATGGGATAATTTTCCTGTTTGACCTGGTTTAGTGGCAGCCATGTCTTTTTCTGGAGAGTACATATATATATATATATATATATATATATATATATATATATATATATATATATATATATATATATATATATATCAAAGAGGTACAAGTCACTGAGAAACCTTTTCTTGCAATTTTGTTGAGACTAAGGTATATATTTGCTTTCGTTTACTGGACTAAATGACCAGAACCCAGATGCCAGCGGTGCAGACCTCCACATAGGCGGCTGGTGGTTAAACAACTGTCTGGAGTCTTACCTTAATGATATACAGGGTGAGAACAGCAACTGACAATAAAAACAATGGGGTAATAGGACATGAAAACTGCAGTAATGATAAACGTAGGTATGATTGGCAATGAGCAGAAAACATGGCCTGGATTACCAACTGATTGCTGTATCTAGGGCCAAATAAAAAAAAAGTTTTGTTTCAGGTAGCATGGGATGAAACTCTAGGGTCGGTAGGTCGGATTTTTTTTTTTTTTTAACTTTTTTTTTTTTACATTACCCTAAAATTGACCCACAAAAGTATGAAAATGGGAAGATTTTTTTCAAATTTTTTGAAAACCTAAAATTTACCCCCCAAAAGTGTAAAAATATAAAAAAAATCCTCAAAATTGCATAAGAAAACGTAGGGTCGGCCCTGTTTACATAGGGTCGGTCGGGTGACCTGAAACAAACCTTCTTTTTTTTTTTGGCCCAGTTCATCTATAGCTATTTATGAACATAATTATTATGAATAAATGATGTCAATAGCAATGACCAGAGTGGTAGACGCTAGTTGCAGACATTTTTGATAATGGTCAATGTAATGTTCTGGGCAGCATTCGTAGACGTTGACATTTCGGGAGACTGATGTGACAGTCAGGTCCCAATAAGGGTTCTCCATGTAGTTGCTCACGTCCATAGTAACAAATTCAGACACAAGTGGGACAAGTAGCAAGCATCTTCCTCCATAAATGACAAGCCCAGTAGTAAGCTGTAACCAACAGGGAAGGCTTCTCTGATAGCCTGGTTCTCATGCAACACACTAGGGGGTGCAACAGTTCACAAAGGAGAATCTGTACCAGGTATGTGAGTTCAAGCATCTCACACCAAGGAGAGAATCGTAAGTGAGTCCCAGTCCCCTATACCATTGCATGTAACTAACATGATTGTCTAATCAGCTAACAAAATCAACCTCCTTTTCAATAGCACAATAATATTATATCAAAATAAAACTTACAGATCACTTCAAAAACATGCTTTGTTATTATCGATAAATCTCATTTGGTGAAATTATATGCAGTTGAATTATGGCAAGGAGTGACATTTCGTCAGAATAGTAATATGTATAAATCATAGAACTAGAGGATGAGTCAAAAAAGCTACATAGAAATAGGTCATTCTGATATCACAGTATATACACGGGCTCACTGGTGCATGGCATATGTATCCAGACGCCTGCATGTCATGCCCTGTTTGTAGCTTCATGAAACTACACATCGTGTCAGTCACACGCATCAGTTATTTAGGTTACGTGACCAATAGTGAAATACATTTTACACCACTTACAGTAAGTTATGTAGAGAAGTTCCACGGTCAGCGGACATGAATACCGACTTCCCCGGATACTGTAGGAGGATGCAAGAGGGCCAAACGGCAGACACACAAAATGGCGGCTAGTTACCTGCTCCTCTGTCTTATCCTGTTTGTATGTCTCCATCCAGCATCTCCTCTAACACCTGTTATATATACTGGTAGGTACAGTGAATTATCAGGTATAAGCCTACCTTGTGTATCAGCCACACCTAGACTGTAGTAATATCCTATAAGACTCACAGGGGGTCTGCTTATGGTGATTTAGTACTGTAGTATACATCTCTACAAACCTCACTCATAAGCCACGTCCTGTTATTGTGGCCTACATGCGAGGATTTATGGCAGTAGGAAAGAGTTCATCAGTTGTTTCACATCTGAAACAACTACAGTGGTAGTTTCAACTATGTGAAGTTTTGCTCTTTCTGTTCTGAGACAGGCCTACAAAATGGCAGCTTGTATATATTAAAGTGGATCCATGCACAGCAACCTGCAATGCAGGGATGGGGGTTGGGGGATGCAGTGGGCTCTCAGGTGGCACAGAAAGAAGCTCTAGCTATGTGGTTTACAAATAGACCAGCAGTTCATTGTCAGGGTGGTTGAAGCCGCCATATTGTTACACTACCAAGACATGTCAGCATGATGGATGAAGGCAGCCTCTGCAAGTAAACTCACTGAGCTACAGTCATGCATCATGATGATAATGGGTATGGTGCATTGATGTGCTATGCAGCCCTGCAAGGGTTAAATAAGTGCTGTTACCTAGACATGTGCCTGTTGGGTGCCTAACATAGTACCCTGGGGGGTACCCTGGTATCACTGGCAATTAACTTGTCAGTGCCGCATTCAAGCATCAAGCTGACCCTACCAGGTTGAAAGGTAGGCATGATGCATGAATGCAGTGTTGGCGAGTTGCATCATGATGATAACAGGCAGGTTGCTTTATTGCAGTATGCAGCCCTTACGGGGATAGGGTAGCACCTTGAGAAATCAACCTGATGTATGCAGTCATTAATGCATGACAAGCCCTCTTTTATGTGTCACAGTAGAATTTAAGTATTGCTCTTTCCAGCAAAGGACAAATTAAGACAATACATAGACAGAGCTGCACCATAAATTGGCCGAGTCACTGGTTACTGCACGAGCGGTGATTGGGCTGTATTGCATGCTGGCCGTAGGCCTAGTGCAATACCGCCCAATCACGGCAAGTGCAGTAACTAGTGAAGAGGGCAATTTAAAGTGAAGCTCTGTATTTATTTCAAGGTTAATCAATCTAAAACAGATAGACATTCCATGTTTGTTTACTTCCACAATGTTTGTTTACTTCTGTGGTGTTTGTTTACTTCTGTTGGCAGCCATTTTGAATTCTGCAACAAGTCACGTAACCTTTGGCAACCTAGATACGCTAAGGGGACCCCATGGCTACCCCATGTTGACCCTCAGGACTGTACAATACTACCACAGCGTGCAATACGGCCTAGGGTTATTTCACGCTACCCTTGGGAACGGCCCTTCGGAACACTGTCATTCCGTATTCACCATGAAATAAAATCCATGAATTACTACATACTTGAGGTTGACATTTTAAGGCACATGGCCGACTCTAGCTCAAGCTACCCTTAACAGTGGTTGTTACCTAAACATGTGTCTTACTGGTGTGTAACACCCACAGGGTACTACATGTGTCAGGCAGGCAGCTCTGTGACTGCTACATGTGCCCCACACGGCACCTATGACAGCAGACAATGGCTGTGGATCGGTAACCTGCTACGGTCTGCACACTTCAGCTTCCACCAGGATGCCTCAGGCGTCGATTCTTCAAGTGGGTATATCTGATGTTTACCCAATAATTTTAATTCCTACATTAAGAGTTTCAAAAAGCTGTAAAAATATGTTATTTATTGGTTAAGTGACATTCAAATGCCATCCACGGACAGTGAAGCCTAAATGGCCACAATTGGCTATCAGAATCATATTTTAGCGAAATGAAAGGCGTAAATCATATTGATAGGAAAGCAATTCTATAGTATTGGTCAACACCATAGATCAATTTTAAAAAGGATCGATTTTTCAGTTTGAATCATTGGATACACTCATTTTCAGGAGCCCGAGCTGACATGGCAGTCAACCCTGTAAATTTCAGCCTTACCATTGGCAGTCTGCAGGTCACGGACACTGGGAGGCTTTGGTGTAGTGTCCAACCACAGGGAAACATGATGACTGGATTCATAAAGCTGATAGTGTACAGTAGGTGCTGACTAATGCTTTTTTAGGCTATTCTTTAAATTCCTATTCTTATTGGTTATATGCTGTATGTAGTTTCACTATCATAGCAGAGCTGTTTACTCATTATATCGGTGACAGTGAAGGCTCATCATGAGTGGCAGACGAGTACTTAGCCGTGATTAAGCCAATATAAAGAGTCCAGGCCTCTGGCTGTGGTATAAAGTACTTATTTTGCTGACCGTGTACTCAGTGGTTGCCATGGAAACATGATTTTCATTTGAAAAAACAGAAAGCCAAAAGACTTATTGATCAAATGGCTCAAAGATTTCAATGTCGCTGAAAGGTCATCAAGGGATTTTAGTGGCTCTAGGTGACTTTGAATATGCTTAGAGTGTTCCTACAAATATATTTAATTTACTTGGATGCAGTGCTTGGTAATATTCATGCCTTGTCCATTCACAAAAAAACATTACAACAAAGTATACAAATGTATGTTCATTTCAGCTAGATGGGTTGACGTTAAACAAGATACAAGTCTTACACTGGAATGTCCAGTAGTGGATCCTGCAGTTCCAACTATGAGCCGGCAATGGTACTCCTCTCCTGAATCATGGAATGTCCTGTTCACTCAGAATGCTTCTGGTACCACTAGAGGGAACGCAGCACGTAGCGACATGTCTGTAGATAGTAGTACCTTTGCACTGACCATCAGCCGTGTACAAGCAACAGACAATATCATGACATGTCGTGTTACAACAACACAAAGTACTGAAACTGGTGTCATCTTTATTGCAGTATATCGTGAGTACTTTGAATAATCATTTTCAAGTAAATTACAAATTCTCTGACCTTGACATGAGCCCTACATGCCTGTCACTCAGATAATGTTGGCAATGTAATCACAGATTGGACTGCTTGAAGTCACAGTGTTTAAGCATATTCGATTCCAGTAAATGCATAAGTTGCATAAATGCCAGTGTTCATCTAGTGATTACTGCCTGTTATTGGTGTGTCTGAATCTTAATTTGTGTGAGGATCACAACAGATATAATCAGCTTGACCAATCATACATGTATCTACCAGCCCAAAACAATGATAACCTATTCTTGTGTGAGCCTATCATTAAGTATGTTCCTGAAGCATGCCTGACATCTCATATACTACACTGCACTGCATGTAGTTTTGCATTTCAATAAATTTTATTTGCTTAAAGGGACACTTTAAGCATATCAAGTTATTCAAGTAAATACCACTTAAGTTAAAACATCTGAATGCCATAATGACCTTTTGTGACTTTAAGGCGCCATTTCTGAACTTGAGGTGTCACTTTAAGGCATTTTATATTTTCTTAAATGCAAATATGCATGCAGTGCTGCTTCTGCTTTGTGAATTTCAGGTCAGGAATATGAAGTTGAAGAGAACACACAGGTGACACTTCCCTGTGACAAGGTGGTGGAACTGACCAGACAGAGCCCAGTGCATTACACCCGTACCTGGCAGAGGGTGAACGGTGATCTACTCTTCATTCAGTACTTGTACAACGGTGTCTTCTATGAGCGCAGTCATGCAGCTCGCACTGACATGGCACTTAACAATGCTACATTTGCGTTAACCATTGGCCAGGTTCAACTGGAGGACAGCACTATGTTTGTCTGTACATTCTACGCTGAGGCAGTAGCAAACCATGTTGAGAGTGTCAAGGTTTCCATACACAGTATGTTCATTGTTTCAAACTATATATTTAGTTGAAACCGGTCACATATAGACTAATGCTTACAGCTGTTTAGATCTGTGCACATTGTCTCAATGAGCTGGACCTATTTTAATCTATTTAAAGTGGGTATATCCGATTTTTCTTTAGATTCTAAATTTTACTTAAATGTATTCCGAACACTGTAAAAGTATAATATTTAGAGAATAGAGCTTAATTAAATGTCATCAATGGCTGTTAATAGGTTACAAGGGGATTCGATGCCCCTATCCATGGGCCTTTCTTGTGTATTTTCAAGGGGGGGAAGTGTGCACGCTTTTATTCCAAAATGACCATTGGGCAATAAAATTGAATTAGAGCAAAATCAGAAGGAATTAGGGGGAATGAAACAGATAGGAAGTCAAATATATTATTTGTGAACATTATGACTCATTTTTAGGGAAATCTTTTTTTTTTGTCCCACACATCGGATATATTAACTTTAACATATAAAACCAGGGGTTCAATGATTGAAGAACAATGCACACAGACTCTCAATAGCGGGCCTTTGCATTTATTACATATAAAATTAGGTGTTAAATAGACTAGAATACTTTAATTTAGTGACTGGCCATCTGAATTCAGCTTCACTCTGTTAAATGGGCATAGAATACATCATTTGGGTACATAGGCATAGTAAATCTCTTATTCACCATCTAATCAATTTAGTTTACATTTGAAAGATTTGTAGAGCATAAAAGTGCAAATCTAAAAATGACAGATAATTATCTTCTATGTGGGATATAGGGAGAAACATCAAAGTCTTAGAACTAAATTATGATGCACCCTCCTTCCAGACCAGAACCGTCTCACATTACCACAGGTCATAACAACAATGGCCAATGATGTAGAGCTTACTTCTGTTCATAAAGGTGTTGAGTCAACAACAGAGAATGGTTTAGAGTCCACAACGGTTGACAATGGAGTTTCCCCGCCTGTTACTGTTGGGTTGTCGCTGCCTGTTATTGGTGGAGCAGTAGCTGCAGCAGCTGTCCTCATCATCGTCATGGTCGTCATCACTGCATGTCTCTGTGTGAACAGGAAGAAAACCCGGGTGAACACAGACACTGGTGGGTAGCCTTTGAAATTGTTCCATTTGATCATTCCTCATATATTTCGTCAAATTACTATTGTCATTATGAGTTATATAATTATATAAGGCCACATATGACATTTCACCAATTAATGTGTTCCCTGTCCATCTATGATTGAAAAATGGTTAGAGTATGTATTTACTGCGATTTGATGAATTAGGTCAAATACTCTTCTCCTAAATCACTATGTATGCAGTAGTCTAATGCTACATACTGATGGACGGTAGATTTACTATGAGTCTGGCATCTTGAACTCTTTATTTGTGAACAATGGTAAACATTTGAGTATTTTTTTTCTAGAAAATAGTCACTAGAAGTTGTATTGTACATTAATAATCTCAAATTTCACTATTCGTCTCAGGATATGTGTCTGACTCATGCTGAATCTACCCTGCCAGTAGCCTAATACCTCACACTCTGTCACAGTACGGATATTCCATGCATTTTTTTCAGTTACAAAGCTTAAGATATTTTATTCATAGGTAATGTTAGGAGAACTAGGGAATCGCGTCAGACCGCAGACATGTCCATGCATGACATGACCAGCCATTATGAGCCTCATCTACCAGGGGGAGACTACCATGTGTATGAGAGAATGGCTGCAGGTAGGCTAATACTGATTAACCCTCAGCATTTACCCCTACCCTATATATTCAACCAGAAAAATATGAGGATCATCTGAATGCTGGCTCCAAAATGACTCTCCTATAAGGGTCAGACAGTTTAGTGAGGGTCAGGCATTACTGGACTCACCCAAATAGGTCTATAGTCTGGCCATGCAGGATCCTCATGCCAGAGTTTAGCAATGCTGGACTCTGGAGAGAGTCTCCTTAAGATTCCAAGAGTCCAGCATTATCAGACTCTGGCATGAGGGTTCAGCATGGCCAGACCTATTAAACACTTTTGCCATAGTCCAGCCTGTCATTGTAGGTACAGCAAAGCCTGACCCTCACTAAGATGGCCCTTGACCTATCTTTGTTAGTCCACCAGTGCCTGACCCTTGTGTAACAGTTCTTTTGGAGACATGGTCTGACACTCATGTTTTCCTGAGTGTTGGTGCTAGGTTGTGTCAGCCAATTTGGATGTGCTGTCTGCCGCTAATTAGCAGGTATGTTCATTACAACCACACTATAAAGAGTGTAGTTTGTTCTGCGTCTACCTAGCCAACGCCCTAGTAGCCAATAGTATGTAAAAATCGGCTGTTGTAATGTAGCCCATAGTACAGTCTTAATTATTGAGAAAGAGTTTTTAGAAATGAATGATATCACAATGTATGTAATACTCTGTATGATATTACTTATTTTGCCCAAACTAATTGTTACATTGAGTACTAACTATTCAATCACTAGTTTATGTATCATAATCATAATTGCATTACTTTAGATGATGATGTTTACATTGGTACCAGCATAGCAGAACCATCAGCTAAGCTGCCATCTGGTGAGTTAAAGTGGTAGTATGATAATTGTAAAGGGTCCAACCTTCTACCACTCTGTACTTCATATTTTACCCATTATTATCCACTGCTTTTCATCAAGACTTCATTTTTAAATGATATTTGACTCATGCATATCTCTACTCCATATGTTTCGTATATATGCGTAAAGTTAGACATTTGGCAATGCCTGAAGGCTGGCATCTCATTGTACATACACATGTTTGGTACCATTGGAAAGCTACTGACATCCTTCACACGGTGGTGATGGTCAAATATACATAATTTAATCTGCCTTTTGGAGGTCAATTCATATACAACCTAGATTAATCAGACCAGGAAATATGTGATTGGAATGGCCAATCTAGGTTAGGTAGACAAAAGTCTCTAGAAACTACATTGGAATTATGTGTGTTTTCAGTGTTGTATCTGTTTTGTGTATTTGATTCACTCCTATTATGCAGGTTATGGAGGTCATGGTAGAAGATGAGGAGAATCTTGGGTGACATTGGATGCCTTAGGATGCAGAACCCTTGGATAGAAGAGCCAACTCATTCTCTTATCTCAGTTTGAAGTATCGCTATTGGTGTATGGTCAAAGCAAATTGATATTGTCCTTTGAAGTCATAACATCTGTATATATCTGAGGATATAAGAGATTGCCTTGGTTAGTATACTGCAGTAGTACTGAGCCTCCCCCACACCAGAGGGCATCCTAGTGGCAGGCCTGCTGCTACTAAGGGGTGACTGTCTCCCTGTTCTACATACCCTGACATCCTTTACTTTTTACGTTTTGGGAGTCAGAGGTCAACTGTGGAATCACCATATGCCGCATTTAACCTCTTCAAAAATGTGTACAAAATATTACATTCACTATTTAAATGTTACTATTGAATAGTTTATTGTAAAATGCATCATGCCACATAGCAAAAGCACTGTTTGGATCTCTGCCATTCTTAGATATCTAGTGAACTACATTCTCTAATATATTACGATAAATGGGTCAGCTAAATGTAGTTTTCAATGAATCTCTTTCTGATTTAACTATTGGAAATATCACCATTTTCCTGTTCTGTTTTGATAAAATAAACACTTTAAACAGTGCCCCTTTCTGTGGTCTTCAAAAATATTGAAACAGTTGCATCACATCATAGAGTTGACGATGTGTCTTTGATATGAGAACAGAGGTGTGCCCTTGTGAAAGTTACTGATGCCCTCAAAATATCATGATATTGGCATGTCTCGAGTTTATGAATGTGTGAGAGAACTCCAGCAATACCGGCATGTAGAAAGTTGTATGGGTGCAAGGACCGTAACTGTGTCATGATGTACCATCCGTCTTTACACTGGGCTTTCACAAGAGCTATATACACAGTGGCAGCAAGCTATGGCTTTAACTATGTTTACATTGCCCTGGTATGGTAAAATGCGGAAAGTGTCCTGAAGAGGAAACTTCCGTGTTACTCTGAATATTCCATCTGTATGACAGGTGCTTGTTAAATGAAACTTCAAAGAAAGGAACATCTCCTAAAGTTAATTATCTTCAAAGTCAAACAATGTAAATAATTCGTTTGGAGTTCCAAAATCAATGGTTGATTTGGCCCAGTATGTTACCATTGATTTGGCCCAGTATGTTGATTTTGATACTTCATATAATCCTCTTTACTCCCCTCTACTGTATAGATAGTATGCGAGAAGACCTCTACAAGGGGTTCCTTACAAAATATCATACAATCAGCCATATGATAGGCACTATCTGATGAATGTAAATCTAACTTAAGCTATACCAGAAAATTGTTGAATATAAGTCTATATAGCATTTGTCAAATTATGCTGAACATATCAACCTATAATGTTATTCAATGTTAGATTAACATTTACTTTCATTATTTGTTTGAAAAAAAATCCATATATCACTTCACTTAGCAATCACTAAATATTAAGAACATAGAATCATGATTCACGGGGATGAGCCATAGCTTATGAGCCATAGCTAGTGGTGCTTCTAGTAAGCTGACTGGTGTTTGATGTTTTGTGAAATAAAATAATTGAGATGGAGTTAAATATACATGGAGGCCTATAGAAGTATGATTGTGGAGAAAAATAAGTCTTAACTTCATCCCCCATCCTCCCTCCCTCCCCTGCGCCTGCAACAACACCCCCCCCCCCTGCTGTTAGATGGATGAATGTTAGCTGATGTACAAAAGCTGCCCCAGATTGTGACACATATACCACTCCACTAGCATTGGGATAGGTAGGGCTCTTTACAGAGTTAGCAGACCATGCCGTGGTCATGACACCATCATATGGCTGTGTCTCACAGAATTTGGCTGAAAAGGTTAATGGATGTTATAACTCTTTATACTAGTAATTAGCTGCCCATTTTTTTTCATCATCTGCCCTAAATAACCCGTTTTTATATAGGCGGGTCAGAGCTGGCACCTGGTCAGAGCTGGCACCCGGTCAGAGCTGGCACTCAGTCAGAGACAAAAACATTGGCTCAAGGTCGTGAGACACAGCCATATATTGTCCTAAACACAGTTATAACTGAAAGGGTTAACACAACTATGAAAATGTCCCCAATTAAGTAAGATATCAGCCAATTCAATATTATCATATTCAATACGCTATATTTTTGCCCTTGCAGCTTTATATTTGAATATTTACCCAGATTGCTGACATGTCCGAATAAAGAGATTAGAGTTTTGATATGCTTCAATGCTGTGAGATATAGACACATTTGATGAATTTGATAATACTAGTTATCTGCAGGAGGAAATATCTTGAAAATAAAAATAAATATAAGGGGTCTTGCCCCCAATCAAATAAATTCGTGCACCATAGGCATACAGTTACCACTCGACAGGTGGCGAATGAGTCACACTAGACCAACTAGAGCATATCGGTCAGGTCTACACTATGCAGCCTGTTAATACACTCCCCAAACACAGCCATATGTGAAGGAGACAGGGGAGTGCTGTGGGAAGTTCAGATTACTCAGGGTTTCCCCAAGTTGTCCCATGCACTTTAGTCATACTTTAAAATAAACAGCACATTTGTTACACTGGGTAATTCTGGTTACTCATTTCCAGAAATCTGGTCATGTCTCCTGTCTGTCACGTCCATTATATTGCGAGTACATGCTGCGGGGAAGTGTTCTGCCTTTATACACACACACCAGCTGGAAGTCACTTCTCCATTAGACACACAACATGGCGGCCCCACACCTACTGCTGCTCACCATCCTTGGTTTGATCCTCCCTGGAGGTTATGCTGAATCCCTAACCAGTAAGTAGACTAAACCATTGATCTGCTACTTAAGTATATATTCAAAGCTATGTGTGACATTGTGCCTAATGGTGCAGAGAAGTCCCTTTTTCCAACATCTCTCAAAACAACCAGGTCAAGTTCCTGTGTGTTTAGACCCACAGACCTTACTGCACGTCCAGTAACAGTCAGAGTGCAGTCGGGAGAGGTACTCAGCTCTATAGATCGGGGCGCTGGGCCTTTAAGATTCTAAATGCGACAAAATTGTTTACCACAAAGGGTCTTTGAGTAGGTTGTATCACCGGCAGGTCATGTTAGTAATAGGTACATTGGCCTAATATTCATTAAACTGGAGAAGACTAAGGTGAGTTGGTCAGTACTGATCAACCTAGCAGTATTAACTATCCTCGGTTGGTCGTGTAGGGAGCCGGGGTATGATTAACTAGGTTAGGTACTGCTTTGTTAGCCAGTACTGACTTAGTTTTAGAGTCGAGAGATTATCTGTATAATGCCTTAGTATAATGCCCTTTTTAAACTGACTGTAGGCCTTTCTTATGCCAGTACTGCCTAAATTCTGGAATCTAAAGATTAGCTGTGCTAAGATGGCATAACCCATATTTCACCAGTAGTTCACCAGGCGGCAGCATGCTTGTAAACACCTTAATTTTGTACTTTACCAGGGCTCCATGTGTCTGAGGAGGGCCGCTCTTTCACTGCATTCTGTCCCCCACATGCTGGGACATATAGCAGCAGGAGGTGGAAGTTGTCAATGAGCCTCCTGAGGGACAGCAGCACTAGCTATGCACAGCTCAGTGGAGGTACAGTGGACAGTTCAGGGGCACGTGCCGATATGTCAATCAACCTGACTGACTTCAGCCTTACCATAGGCAGTCTGCAGGTTGGAGACACGGGGCAGCTTTCCTGTCTTGTCATTGCAGGAGATCAATTCCTGGATGCATGGACACATCTGATTGTGTACAGTAAGTGTTTTTTTACGTAGCGGATAAGCGCTAAGATTTGAGAAATGTATTTGTCATAGTGTCAATGGTACCCGGAGGTTTGGTTACCAACTTTGGGACTAATACATGCCCTTCTACTGCTCAAGTGGCACTGTGTCCATCCCCTCGCCGGAAATATGTACACATTGATACATATTATGTCGTCTTATGTCAAGCTTATTTAAAGATAATGTGATATAAACTTAAGTTAAATGCTTTTATCCTTATATATATATATATATATATATATATATATATATATATATATATATATATGCTGTCATATATGATTGATTGACCTTCATATTTTATGATTCATTCCTTAAATAGCTGTACATAATGTTACCGATGTTTGTAATTTCAGAGCGGTGGGTGGGTGCTGAGTCTGGTAGCAGCCTCACCCTGCAGTGCCCTGTGGATGCTACCGACTACAGCACTAGACACTGGTACACCTGGCCAGGCTCTAACTACCTGCTCTACACCCAGACCCCTGCTGCTGTTACTGAGGGCCATGCAGCACGGGATGACATGTCCCTTGATGCAGCCAGCTTTGATCTGACGGTTGGTGATGTGAGGCAGGACGATTACATATTCACATGCCGCGTTATCTCACAAAAGACTGATGATGTTGATATCATATTCACTGCTGTTGATAGTATGTGTTTTAAATATTGATCTTCTAATATAATGTAATGAATTGGACTATCACCATGAATGACCACAGCTTTTGTCATCATGCAAAAAAGGCTGTAAGCTACATTAAAGCCTTTGAAAATATAGCAATTACCAGAGCAGTAAGAATATGGGTCTATCTAGTTTCAATGTGGCATAATCACCAAGCGTATCCCACTCACAATTCTATGGGGTTAAGTGTGAGTGGTGAGAATGCCCCTTTAAAGATCTTTCAAAGATGGAAAACCCCCATTGGATTCTTGCTAGTAGATAGATCAGTATGGAGACTTTACATTTATATCTAAAATGGTATTGTACACACACATGTATGTATTAATTTGACTCAATATACATATGTCATGGATACTGTTTAGAAGGTGTGGCCTGGCTAAGGACAAGTACATACATCATCATAGAAACGGCTCAATACCCGCTCATCTTTGTAAATTGCAGCTGTGCTGTTGGAGGTTGAGAAGAACACCTTGGTAACATTACCATGTGCTGACGTGAAGGAACTGACCACCCCAAGTACAAATGGATACACCCGTACATGGCAGAGGGTAAATGGTGAAGTGCTCTTCCTCCAGTACTGGTATAACAATGTCTTCTATGAACGTCGCCCTGCTGCCAGAGCTGATATGTCGCTAAACACCCAGACCTTCACTTTGACAATTGGACGTGTACAGATGGAAGATGATACCGTGTTTGTCTGTACTGGTGGTGCCGATTTCTCAAGTAGCATTATAAGGAGTGTGAAGCTGATCATCAACAGTATGTAACTATTTCACATATAACAAATATTGATTGTTTTCTAATTAGATGTTCATTATCAGGTCCCAGTAAAACCCCAGCTATCATCATTTCTTACAGAACAAAATCCTCCCCTGTCACTGCCTGTCACTGTTCCTACTAACAGACCAAAACCCTCCCCTGTCACTGTTTGTCATTGTTCCTACTTACAGACCAGAACCCTCCCCTGTCACTGTTTGTCATTGTTCCTACTTACAGACCGGAACCCTGTCACTGTCTGTCACAGTTCCTACTTACAGACCAGAACCCTCCCTTGTCACTGCCTGTCACTGTTCCTACTTACAGACCAGAACCCTCCCCTGTCACTGTTTGTCATTGTTCCTACTTACAGACCAGAACCCTCCCCTGTCACTGTTTGTCATTGTTCCTACTTACAGACCAGAACCCTCCCTTGTCACTGCCTGTCACTGTTCCTACTTACAGACCAGGACCATCCCCATGTCACTTCTTGTCATTGTTCATACTTTAATGCGGTACCCTTCACCACCTGGCAATGTTCATATTTACAGACCAGAATGCCTCAAGCTCACTAAGTGGGATATCATTGCCTGTTATTGGTGGAGCAGCAGCTGCAGCAGCTGTTGTCATTGTAACAGCCATTACGGTCTGTGTTGTATGCCTTTGTGTAAGGAAGAAGGCGGCCGGGGACAACAAAGCAACATGTGAGTAGTTTCTTATCACTACATATCCTTAGCAGTGTCATAGCAGGCCAATGCCTATAGTAAAAAGGGCCCCCTGAAAGCCAAGATTTTGCGTTTGCATCAGAAACAATACGCCTCCAGAAATTACCGGCAGTCCTAAGGGTATGACTCAGTGTAATTAACTTACTTTAGAGTCTTTCGTTTTGAAGAAATTAATAATGTTATTGAATTAGTTTGGTTCATATTCTCAAGTTTAGGTTCACACAGTGATTACACTAATAACACACTAACATGATATATAAATGACTTACTGATCAGACATTGGGTTCTTTACTCTACATCTGACCTACACATCATGTTGTATCTACAGGTGTAGATCCCACGCAGCAACAAGACACAGGTTCCTACCTGCACACACCGGGACATGAGGAACCTGTAAATGGCCTTCTGCAAAATCAAACAGGTGTATACCTTCATGCAATAGAGGATGAAGACTATAACGAATCAAGTAAAGGTGAGGTATCACATATACATTCATCATGTAATATATGGTGTATAACATATGTCTACCTACCCCACTCATTGAAAAGAGAAATCTATTCAAACTGGGCATTAGTAATAGATTGAACTGTTTGACCTGTGCCTGAAACATATTAATTTTTATGTACAGGTGATGCAGCAACACCAACATGTGTAGTTCCTGTACACAATCTAAAGCATAGGCACCAAATTCAGAGAGACCCTTATTCCTCAAACTCTGCTGAAAATGAAATATGAATCATGATCAGTATAATTGGATAGTAAGAATGAAACATATATTGTCTAATTTGTCTATTTTACCTTTTATGAATGATAGCAGAGCACATTAAAGAACTATGGCACTGTCTGGAAATAGGGCCTATTTCCAGAATAGGTGACCCAATTGACAGGGTGTGGGTCACATATTTCAACTAAAAATATGAAAGCAAGTGACACGGTCCGATGATTAGGACTCAAAAATCAATTTTGTTAAAAATAAGCCAGCATGTTCTCTATGGTCATATTTCACAGGCAATTTTTTTTTCCTAGTATTGAATTAGCATTGAATTTGACAGATTATGGCTCAAATTACTACTTTTGGAAAACAAGCTTTAAATCCCCCTACCCCCAATCGTAAAACACCATACCTTGGCCACATGGAACTCTGTATTTAACCAATAGAGGAAGTTCTATTGTGCCCTTTCTTTTAAATATGATATTACACAGAAATTTAGAACACATTTGAGTAGGATTAGAGATATGATGATATTCTACACATTGTAGTTCCCATGCAGCAAGAAGACACAGGTTCCTACCTGCACCCACCGGGACATGAGGAACCTGTTAGTGACCTTCTGCAAAATCAAACAGGCGTATACCTTCATGCAATAGAGGATGTGAACCATGAAGAACCATTTAAAGGTAAGGCAGTATATACACATATATTGCACATTGACATGTGGTGTGGTGATAAAAGATTATACACTATTATACCATACCCTCCTCTATAGAGCAGGCTCAACTCACCTGGTATTACCAGGTTGCAGTTCCTGCCCGGTTACTAACCAGGCCTGGTTAACTTACCCGGCCGAGTTAACTTTCCCGGCCGAGTTAACTTAGCCGGCCCGGTGAACTTATAAATATTATATCATAGGAACATTTAGATCACATAGGAGTAGGATTGAAGATATGATAATATTCTACCCGTTGTATCTACAGGAGTAGTTCCCACGCAGCAACGAGACACAGGTTCCTACCTGCACCCACCGGGACATGAGGAACCTGTAAATGACCTTCCCCGAAATGAGACAGGTGTATACCTTCATGCAATAGAGGATGAGAACCATGAAGAACCATTTAAAGGTAAGACAATATATACAATAATGTATAATACACAGAGATATATGGTAGAATATCATTACTTTGATATCACTATGACAGTTTTTATAAAAGTGTAGTTATGGATATATTTGTGTTAAAACATACCATAAAGAATCAATTGAAGGTAAGGCAATATATACATATATAATTCATATTGACATATAAGAACTTCCAACATTGCTTGGTTTTGTAAAAATGTAGTTATTGATAATATTCATTTATTTCACATTTCTACTGTTTCCTCTTGCAGACGCAGCTAGATCTGTCAATGAAGGGTATGTATTGCTTTAGGTTTGTGTCCTTCATTACAAGAGGGGAACTGGAAACAATGGGGTAGGGATTTGGGGGGTTAGATTATCCCAACCTCCCAAAATTGAAAAGCTTCAGGTTTTTTGCTGCAAAAAGCTCAGAAGTGACTGGAAACTCAATATGCTGCCCCTCTCATTTCCCTTTAAAACGCCCTACCGCAGCCGTGTTAGTAACGCTTAATGATAGTAATTCTGTAAAGTTTGGCAATATTTGAGATGCCACAAATTGTATATGCAGGAGACTCTTAATTTTAGCTCTCAAATGCTCAAAGGCTGAGAATCAAAAGTCAACAAAACGTAAATGGTGGTTGAGTATATAAAACTGTGATTACCCGAAATGTGTTGTATACTCTCAGATACCTTGATGTCATCAGTGCTGCAGAGTTTAGGCAGCTTCATGCTGACCAGGGATACGAGGAGTTGAAGATGGATACAACTGTAAGTAGACGTTCTTCAACCCATAACATTTAATCTTTACAGCTTAAACCCTAATATCACATGGGTCATGAAGATACCAGCTAGGGTATTATTGTCCTTGGTATATCTATCTACTGTTTCTTTCATGAATTCAGAAAAAAAACCTGTATCTGCCAAACATTGTGTATAAGATACATAACCTTGAGGGAGGTAGAGGAAAAAATACCTATAAATCCTGAAACTTAATGCCTTACTCTCATTCTTTTTCTTACAGAGCATTGCAGCCATACAGTAGTAACTGCACCATGGTCAGCCTATGTTAATAGAAGGCAGCTACAAACTGGTTTATTTGTAGAGCTGAAGGCTACATCTTACCTTACGACTGGTGTTTTTAATATATACATTTCTGACCACTTCCCCATTTATATAGTAAGGAAGAAAATTAATATTAAGATTCCAAAAGTCATGATTCAAGGTCGCTCCTACATAAAACTGCCAGACGCCACCCTACTGAGGGAACTGGATGTATATGATTGGTCTAAATTCAACTTGTCTGAAGACCCGGTAGAATGTTGGGATGAATTTGTGAAATGTATAAGATATATTCTTGACAAATATTGCCCTCTCAAACATTTTGAAATACCTGAATATAGAGATCCGTGGTTTACTCAAGATGTATACGAGCAAATAAGGGACAAAAACCTGAAAGCTGCAACTGCAAGGTTAAGTGGTTCAATTATTGATTGGGAAATTGCCGACAAAGCGAAAAATAAATGTAACAAGAAGGTCGAGCGTATGAGGCAGAATTTCTTTAAGGACCAATTGGAGACCCATAAGAAGGATCCCAAAGCCTTTTGGCGAGTAATAAATGACCTTATTCCTGGACAACCTAATAAATCAAAAGATATTAAATTAGTAGATCACAACTCAGTAAATAATGATAAAATCCCACCCAAAGATATTCCAAATTTTATAAATAATTACTTTACCCAAATTGGTCCTACGCTTGCCAAAGATTTTCATGTTCCTTGGCGTCAATATGACAAGGTTGTTACACCAAATATAAAACCCTTTGAAACTAACCTGCAAGAAATAATTAAATTAGTAAATGAAATAAATGTCAATAAATCCTCAGCAATTGACAACATCTCCTCGAAAATTCTGAAAAAAGTTTTTAAACACATGCCTAGTAAATTAGTCAAAATTTTCAACCTAACTTTCACGACAAACATAATTCCCCCATCTTGAAAATTTCGAAAATTACTCCCATTCCTAAAGCAGGTGACTCTGGACTTGTAAACAACTACAGACCCATCTCTTTACTCCCCCTACCTTGCAAACTACTAGAAAAGGTAGTTCATAACAGGGTCTATGGCTTTTTTGCTAAAGAAAATGTTCTGACTAACATGCAGGGTGGTTTCCGTAGGGGTCATAGTACTATAAATACGCTTGCTTCGTTCACAGATGACATTAGAAGAGAACTTAATATTGGAAATAATACCATTGCAGCCTTTATAGACCTACGCAAGGCCTTTGATACTGTTGACCACTCTGTTTTATTATGTAAAATTCATCATTACGGTATACGCTCAAACAACTATCATTGGTTTAAAAATTACTTGTCTGAAAGATACCAAACTGTACAAGCTAATAATATTCTTTCCACCAAAGATAAAGTGATATGCGGGGTCCCACAAGGGTCTATTTTAGGACCTTTATTATTTTTATTGTACGTGAACGATGTTGTGAAATGTATAAGAAACTGTAAAATTAAGCTTTACGCAGATGATACTGTTATATATGTAGCTAGACATAATTTTGAGGCTGCCAGTGGGTTATTACAAGAAGACCTTGAGTGCTACTCCACATGGTGTCAACAAAATAAATTATCTGTAAATGCTACTAAAACAAAAATAATGATTTTTTCGGCCAGCGCAAAAAAAACTAAAAACATTAGATGTAAACATTACTTTAGACGACAAAATTTTACAAGTGGTTCCTAGTTACAAGTATCTGGGAGTCACCCTAGACCCCCTATTAACTTTTAAACTTCACCTAAATAATGTTGCAAAAACAGTGGCTTATAAAACGTATAAATTGTGTAATCTAAAACCTTTTCTAAATCAGAAACTAGCTATCAAAATTTTCTCTGCCACAATTGTTCCATATTTCGACTATGCTGACATTCTCTTTACAACGACTCATGAAAATTTTCTGACACCCTTGCAATTTGCTCAAAATAGATGCCTCAAAATTTGTCTAAAATATCCACATTTAACCCCTACCGATTTGGTACATAGGGACGCAAAATGTAATTATTTAGTGGACAGAAGAAGAATACACTTGGAAAATTTCATGTATATAAGGTCTAGAGACGAAAGGTATGCAGACAAAAGAAATATTAACACAAGAGCTTTTGATGGACCTATGGTTAAAGTTATCCACTCAAACTCAGCTGTTTACTCAAGCAGTGTTGAGTTCCATGGAGCTGTGACATAGAATGACCTCCCACCTCACAGAAGGAATATTGAGTCTTTTGAAATATTTAATTTGCTCAAAATAGATGCCTCAAAATTTGTCTAAAATATCCACATTTAACCCCTACCGATTTGGTACATAGGGACGCAAAATGTAATTATTTAGTGGACAGAAGAAGAATACACTTGGAAAATTTCATGTATATAAGGTCTAGAGATGAAAGGTATGCAGACAAAAGAAATATTAACACAAGAGCTTTTGATGGACCTATGGTTAAAGTTATCCACTCAAACTCAGCTGTTTACTCAAGCAGTGTTGAGTTCCATGGAGCTGTGACATAGAATGACCTCCCACCTCACAGAAGGAATATTGAGTCTTTTGAAATATTTAAAGCTAATAGCAGTGAAATTCTAAGGGCCCTAAGAGGCTGAGGTGGGATGTCAATCCATAAACCCTCTTTACCTTGTTTTTCATGTATAAAATGGCTTTTCACCATAAATATGTTACTCCATCATAACTATATTTATACCGGTATTAACTCGTTGGGCAATCAAATTAACAAGCTACATTAATTGTTATCAAATGTTAATTCCCTTTGGAAAGTAATCACCTCTTCTTCCAAATTATTATCTTTACGCTATCCCGTGCATTTACTTTATTAGTCCTAATGTAGAAGTCAGATAGGCCTGAAAATCAACCCATACACTAATTAGTGGGGATGATGGCCTCATCTTTCATTATTTGTTACACAAACCGATTGTTGTTATATGGACATGGTATGGCTCCAAATTGAATCAATATACAACTGTATTGTGAGGCCTTTATACACAGGAACTATTATTTAATTATGTTGTGTATTTTCGTATATTACATACACGTTTAAGTGCCCACTATAAAGTTGGATGCCTTCAAACCTCAGGACTTGTAAAGATTGAACTCAAGGATCTATTGCCTTTTTGTGGACAAATAAATGCTATTCAAACCAAAAACATCCATAGGCATTCACCAAAGAAGTCGTTAGTAATTTGCACTAGTTCTTCATATATGTTATATGATCCTGAAAATGGACATTCCATGTCAGTGGTGAATATTACCACCAGAGGACAGTGCTTTACTCAAACTGACTGAATGCCAGCGGAACACATTAAGGCCTATTGATGGTGTATTAACTGACTTGGTATCTGGGAGGAGAAATACAGTCTCCATGGCCATTCTGGAAGAACAATTCACACATTTACATGAGTTAATGGTCAATAAGGCTATCTATAAAAAGTAGATATATTGACAGTTTGTACTTTTATAAATCATACTTATGGCTGCATAGATATTTACTAAATATGTAGATCTAATATGAATTATATATACACATATATTGAAGGGTAAGGCCACTGAAAGGATCAAAAAGATTAATCAACAATTGATTTAATAAAAGGGTTCTACACAGCATATTTTGTGTTACATTCAAAAGCGTGATTTGAACATTCTCCATGTTGCTGACTTGTCATTAACAGGTTAATCACTCAAAAAGATGTGTCTGTAACAGATCTGCAGATCTCCTTTAAGCCATTTATTTGTCCCTCACCCCTCCAGTAATGTAAGGACCACACATAATTTGAATAAAATGGTAAAACCAGATGTTATTTCTAGTTGTTTATATAGATAGACATGATACACACACACACACACTGTGCAAATCAAGGACACAACTCGCCCCTGCAGTACTCAGTCACATGTATATAGCCATACTCATGATGAACTTCAGGTATGTTATTTTTTCAGCATAGCTAACGAATGTTATTTGTGTGAACAAATATTCCGGCCTCACAGAGTGGTGTGGGTTTGATTTGCATTTCTTTGACTATGAGGTCTTTGGCCGGTTGTAGTATGGCATGACTAGCTAATTTTATTTGTAAATATAACAAGTGTTGTATCTGCATCAATCTCATGAGGCCGAGCCCTAGAGAGATAGACATAGTCATAGAGTCACACTATAATTGTCACTTTATGTAACATAAAGTCACTTAATACACTACAAGATGTTTGTTTTGATACGTTTAGAAGTGCTATGTGCCACACTTTTAACAGAAAGTTCCACCAGGGGGCTTCCATAAAGGATGTAGGCAGAAGGAGGGGGTGCGGGGTCTATTTTCAGAGAGATTTTTATGTACATAAACCCTTTGTGTTAATGCATACAAGAGCTTCAGGGGGGTGGTGGGGTTCAATTTCTGAACTAAATGTGCGTACATACTTTAAGGAAGACCCCAAATCCATATTGATGTTGGTATTTGTTTTAGTTACCTAGGCCTTTGCCTCTCCCATCAACACTGGATGAGAACCTTGCCTACAGGAGGCTGAGACGGGTTGGCTGTGCACTGCAGGTGGTGGGGTTGGTAATGTCTGCCATACTCATAACAGTGTATGTAGGTAGGTTGTTATTTCCCTTCTCTGGTATGTGAAGAAAGTGCTGCTCAATTGAATGTCTGATCAAGTTTTTAACTGAATCTACATGCCAGTTCTTGTGCCTTGATCAGTTCGATGCCTGTCATTCCAGTGAAGCAGACAACGTCTGACAAGTCAATGACTACCTCAGACGCACACATCACTAAACCAAACGTACAAAACACTTCATCAAACATGAGAATCTTTAAACTAGACGGGATCAGCAACTTCACCAGGCACACCAACAAAAGGTGCATTACATTACAATGTTTATAGTTAAAAAAAGGAAGCCACCAGTCTATATGCAACAAAGCTCTATTGCTCTAGATGGTGATACAATGTCTCCCAATAGACTAATGAGATAAATAGTCTTGAACATAAATGGGTCTGGGTATAGTTGTGTCATTCGTTTAGCAAAGTAAAAGAAAAGGTTCGGGCAGAGCCCCAAATATATTGGTGACGGGTGATAGACTCCGAGAGATATGCTTCTAGACTATGGGAGATATGCCTTTTAAGGCTCAAGAAACCTGCATTTCTATTGTTGATTATAGAAAAAAACATTTAATTAAAGTATGGGGCTCAAGCTTTCTCTAATTTGATGGATCCTATAAAAGCCATTGATTCCTCTTGCAGGAAAACACCTCATGGACTGCCCAGTACCCTGGGGTAACAGCAGGTTTCCACTTATCCATAAGTTGTGCTGGATTACTGATAACAGACTTCTTGTAAATGATTATGATAAAAGAATGATTATAATGGATGTTGATATTCAAACTAAAGTGTGCACCGCAACAGTTCATCAGGGATTGCCTTATTTTGCTAGAGATATGGTTGGTACTGAGACAGGTGAAGCTTATGTTGCTTATGGTGGTATACATATTTACCATGGTATTGAATCCCCTGTATATTGGAGTCCTGCTAAACGTGAAGGTCTCGCTATACGAGTGTGGCCATTAACAAAAACTTCATTGTAATTGCAAATGATGTAAAACCTGGTGATATTTACCTGTATAACAGGTATCGGGTGCATCTGCACAAAATTAAAAGTGAAGATGGAGGTGAACATGACCTTTCATACAAAGTCAGTTATCTGTCTGAAGACAACTACCTCTGATTTGGACCAGGTGCGCAGCGGGGGACATTTCTAAGGGTGTATGATTTAAATACAAATAAAAGCTTACAAATTAATGATGTACGTGCTGATTCTATATCTGGATTAGGGAAGTATGTGGTGGTGGCTGAAAGGTACTCCCCTCACATCAAGGTCTACCTCCAAGATGGCACCTTAAGTCATGTATTAGATGGTGATGTACTGCTAGGAGGACCAGTTGAAGTCTCTATCAGAGATCGGCACCAACAAACTCCCCTAATGGCCCTTAATTAAGAAAGAATAGAACATGTTCAAAATAATTTGCTGATAGATTGGTAGACCACTGTTTTTGTAATTGCTTATTATACAGTTGTCTGTGTGTATTCATGATTTATGGTATCAACTCAAACAATGGCTGACTGCCCCATTTCCGACTAGATATAATACAATCTAAATACTATTATATATACACTGTCATGGATATGTCTTTACCTATGCAGTAAGTATTGGCAAATTTGGGCTTTTCGAATCATGTATAGTTAGTCTTAAATTATT
The DNA here is from genome assembly GCA_947462335.1 of Harmothoe impar. Lineage (NCBI taxonomy): Eukaryota > Metazoa > Annelida > Polychaeta > Phyllodocida > Polynoidae > Harmothoe > Harmothoe impar. The sequence goes on from OX381708.1 coordinate 8,749,453, forward strand.
ATTAACAGCAACATTATCTTGTAGCTTGTGCTCGAATTGTATGCAAACAACATTTTGCTTTGATGACATATATATTTTATTCTAAATGGTATACTGCAGATATAGAGTATGTATACCAGAAAGATATAGATCTAAATCAATACAGCATCAATCTGACCTAAATCACACTACACTGACTTCGTAAATTAGCATGTCATCATCATGTCAAGCATTGAACATGTCATCATGCAAATAAATGATTGCATTCAAAGTAATTTCATCTTTTTAAGGTGTTTATTAGATGATTATTATGTCTTATACTTACAAGGTTGGCATAATGGCATAATAACCACAACATCATGTTAGGAACCATTGTATGTATATATATGTATATCAAATGTGTATCTATTAGATCAACTCTGGAAGCAATATTGCATGAGGAAACACATACAATATACAGACAGAGCTACACGCTAAAGTGACCTTGTCAGTGGTTACTGAACGATAGCTGACTGCCCCATACTGCACGCTGGCCGCAGGTCTAGTGCAGTATGGGGCAGTCAGCTCAAGTGCAGGAATGCGTGACTTGGTGCCTGACTCGTGTGTTTCTTCACTTCCGGGATGTTTGTTTACTTTAGTCCTGTCGCCATTTTGAATATATGTTTAATCAAAGGCCCTTTTTTTGGGATACTTGTCAAAGTTGAGAAATATTTTACGAATAATCCTTAACAATGAGCGTTTCATAATCATAATTTCCCAAATCAGAATTTTCAACTCAGGAACCAACCAAATGTCAATTTTAAGGGTGAATCAATTTTCATCAACTTTGGATACTTTAATATTTGAACTATTGCTTCAGGTATGTTCTTCTTTGACATGTTAATTTTCAACTCCTTTTGTTGTGAATCTCTATGAGAATTTTATAACTTTTTTTCTCAGAATGTGATCATGTAATGAATGGGTGTTTTTTTGGTGAGTTGGGCAAGTTGGGGCAAATAAAAGAAAAAGAGAATGTTTCCCATACATGTCCACTAGGGGTCGTGGCAGATCCTGAAATAAATAAATATTTAGCTTACTAATTTTTGTAGTGTGTAAACTGTGACTAATAATGACTGAAAAGGATACTTTCTTGATACATATTTTTACTCAAGAAATTCTGATGAGTTGCAAGTCAATGTGCCAACTAGCGACTATTCATTGTACTCTCCACATGTAAAAAAATAATAAGAAAAAGAAAAAAAAAATCCTACCTACCCTCACATTTTGGATCATGTGACCTGAAACACCTATTTAATGGCCCGGGTAGATGAGGATGTAGGGGTTACCCTTGCTTGATTGAAAGTGGCATAACTCACAATGTGTCATCTGACGAACACAGAGTCAATCCAAAACGATATTTACATGGTTGCTAAGGTGTCCAAAAAGGGATGTGATCGATCTATGTCCTAGAGCAAGGTCAGGCCACCAACTGTAGACTTGCCAGAGACTCTATTCAGAAATAGACTTGTCAATACGTCAATACATTGAATGAATAGTATTTTACTAAACACCTGAAAGAAATTCCCTCAGTGACTTGATCCCCATTGTAGATAGCTGGACATTAGGCTGGTTCAGGGTGAGGAAATTTCACCAAATAAGTGATACCCATCATATTTACTGCTGAAACAGGCTAGGCATATGAACTACTAGGCTAAAATCGGCCTGTGTTAAACAGCCTGGGTGCATTATCCAGATCATACTTTTATAGTACTTATGTAATGTTTTCATTTTTAAGTTGGGTTATTGAAGAGAAATTCTACTTAGGCTTGCATCTCAGCTTAGGATCCAAACTGACTATATCTTTTTTCACTGTACTTAAACATACCATGCAGCAGTCTTGTTCGATGTACCACTGCCTTAACTATGTAGCATTTTTCAACAACAGGGGGGGGGGGCTAAATACATTTGTGCCATTTGAATTTGAGGGAGGGGAAAGAATTTCACCCCTTTTTAGCCATAGAGCATGCATGTTCCTATAGCTAAAATTGGTCAGCAGTGCTGAATTTAAACCAAGGGGTGATAAGAAATTACTACAAACAAAGTACTTTTCTCTCCAGCTTCAGTTTTCTTTGACTAGACTATCAGGGTATTCAAGGGGCCTCTATCAAAGCACAAATTATGAAAAGACAGCTGCCAATGTGAATTTATGCACAGTGCTTTATTCAGGTCTTGGAATACAGTAATTTTCCATCAGAATCTTCATTTGAATTTTCATCGTTGTCATTATCAGCGTCAATGGATACCAAGCAATATTATGCTAAAACTTTATACAGGATCAGTGCAAACAATTGTCATGCAAACAAAAGTGTATTATACATAAATATATATGTGTAGGACATATGATATATTGTGCCAAACAACAAGAGAACTTCTGTCATCATATAAAGCACTTTGATTGAATTTCAAATAAGCACAGGTCTTATGTACTAAATCAGAGGTTACTGCAGACATCTGCAGGCCATTGTAGTATGTACTAAACAAAATCTTCTGAATCAGAATAACCATCTATTCATAATGTGAATCAGAGTCACTAGCTTTAACATGTTACTGCCTCTAATCTTATCAGTAAATACTCTATAGTAGCTGTCTTTTGCATGTTAGAAAAATAAGTTAGAAAGATATCTAGTGCTGCACTACATTCCTCTGTAACACAATCCGAATAAATATGCATAAGAATCAAACTGAAATCCAAAATCAGACTCTCTTATTTATGTGACAAAAAAACTCGAAAGTAACAATCCTAATCTGAAAAGAAACATTCAGATATTCCAGTTTAAAGCTTGTAAATAAGTAGTGAGGTCTGCCTAGAGTTAATTAATCAGCTTAAGTACATTTGTTTTGTTTAATGTACACTGTTATTTACTTTTGCCATACTGTAATATCAATCAGAGCCTTTATTTGACTCTTAATTTTTGTCTCCAGTATTTTCAGTAGATATTTGTGACTCTTTGTCAAATTTTCAAACACCAAACAGAGTGCAAATTAAAGGAGAATAATATATACATTAATGTAGGCCTCCAAATCGGCCAAGCCAAAAATGATAAATGTAGCAACATAATGGCCCGCTTAAGCACAGGGGTCTCTGATAAATACAGGTCTAGTTTAAGTGCAGGCCTAGGACATCTTTGAGACGAAAATGTTTCTTTGAAATAACTTATAGAAGCGCAGTTCCCTGTTTTCATAAGTGCAGGGGTGTCTGTGACTTTCAATTTATAAGCACAGGTACGCTTAAGCGGGCAATTATGGTCCAGGTTCTATGCTATATCAATAAAGTTCCTGCAAGGTAAAGGACAAAAAAAGAGGTTGATATTGGTAAGTGATATGCACTAGAACAGATCACTATGCTAGTGAAATTTTACTCAATCAGAATCATCATCATCAGAATCATCATCATCAGAATCCGAATCATCATCAGAACCGGAATCATTATTGTCTTCCTCACTATCATCAGAAACATCATGAGAATCATCTTCAGAATCATCGTTAGAATCTTCATCAGAATCATTCTCTTCACTATCAGTGTCATTAGAATCACCACTACTTTCACTGTCATCAGAATCATGATTACTAGCTTCACTGTCGTCATCACCATCATTGTTGTCATCATCGATGCTGATGTCGCTCTGGTCGCTCATCACAGACATGGGTCTGTCCTCCTGCTGTTCAGCTGGGCTGCTGTCCAGGTGGTCTGCAGGTGCATCTTCCTGCAGGAGGGGTGCCTGGTCACTGGTCTCCCACCCCTGCTGTGGCTGCACCAGGTTATCCTGGTAGACGTTAGGGTCAGCGTACTCATATGGAGTAGCACCATATCCATCACCAGGGAACACCTCCTGGTTGTAGTTGTCATAGCAGACCTGGTTGTATCTGGATGAAACAATACAGACAATGTTTGAATATTCAGTTTTCTTACCTCAATCACTTTAGATGCATACATCCAATACTAGTTATTTCAATTCCTGAAGGGTTGGCATGATGCACTAATGCATCCTTCCTAAGTTACTCTCATGCTGCATTGTTGCCTTCTAATGTTTGTAGCACCATGCCACCAACTATCAGCTATGTTTATACAATAGCATTCAATAGGGTTCTGTGTTTAGCCTAAGTTCACTAGATATGGGGTCCTGGTTCATGGATAGATCCTTACTGCATGACTGCTGTTATAGTTAACACATACTTCATACCACTCAACCTGATATGAACTGCAACCTCAACTTAAGTCCTACAAATAAATGCACAATACAGTTTTGCAATAATCATATGCTCTGAACTAAGTCTTCAAGGCTTGAAACCTATCAATCTCATAATGATAGTCCTAACAAAATGACATACCCAGTTTCAGCATACCAGGCAGCCCAAGGGTCCTCAGGGTCGTCCAGGTCTGAGTCAAAGTCACTGACATTGTCCTCCTTCTTCTCCTGACAACAGCGCACATAGTCCTTCCCGTACAAATACCCGTCTCTAAAGGTGGATGAAATGGCCTGCAAAGATAAAACAGTGAGGATATTTGGTTAGTCTAGCCATAACTATTTAGCCAACATATCGTGGGAGCATTTACTTCAAAACTATTTCTCATGGACTATATCTAATCATTACTTTATTTCTTGTTTTAGATTTTTATTAAACTAAGCTTGTGTACTCATTAATTTGGTTTTGTAGTTCATATTCATACTCCATGTTTGTAGGTAGGGGTATTATTCCCACAAAGATGCATTACAGCACTTTGCTGGCCTTAAACGGTTAAGTTTGTAAAAGACACCAATTCACAAACCTTCATGGCATGGTAGAGGATGGCAAGTGTAGGAGGTAGCCCTAACAAGGCAAACATGGCCAGGAAGAAGGGTTGCTTGTACCAGCCTTCAACAAAAGGACCTCCATAGTAGAACATCCAGGGGGTGACCAGCTGCTGACGGGTGGTGGTTGATATGGGCGGGGCAGTAGTTGTACCTAGAAATGCAGAAATTTCATAACTAAAGCTTACCCAGCTAAAAAGAAAACATTATTTTACGTCAAAATAACGTTTTAAAATTTTATAAAATGTTATGCAATAGTATGGAGCCTTAGAGAAATGCTAAATAACGTTATATAACGTTATAAAATGTTGTATAACGTTTTTTGTTTACTGGGTAAGCATTTTTCACAATATCTTGCTATGGCTTGATCTGTTAAAATTAGTCAGGTCAGAATACAACATATTGCCTACAAGTTTGTTTCCAAACTAACATATTGTGTTGACTTCTTCAGTACAAATTAAAGACATCACTTACCTGTGTCAGTACCATTTGTAGTGTCATTGGCAGATGTCATCTCGCTGGAGGGGTTAACAGCAGTGGTTGGCTCCACTGTGGTGGTTGGTTCTCCTGTGGTCGTCGGCCCAACTGTGGTCACCCAGGCACCATAGGTGTCCTCATCTATCTGTCCATCATTGTCATCATCCAGGCCATTCCATTCCTCCTCGTCAGTGAAACCGTCACAGTCATTGTCCACTCCATCTTCATTGACCTGTAATTTTTAATATAGCTTTAGATGTCATATTACATCACATTTCCCACTCATGGTCGCTACAATTTTGTCTACTGACTTTCTCATATTGAACTTGATATAGGCCAAATTAGGCATGATCCCAGATAGTGTTCAGGCTGTGAAGAAAGCTAATTAGAATTCTGATGCCCAGCAATTTTATAACTACATATGTCTACTTTTCTTTTCTTTCTTAAAATATCCATAACTAGACAAATAAATGTATGTTTCATATGAATTACGTGGAAATAGATAATTATTTTATTACAAACATTATATTCATTGCAAAAATGTATTTATTTTCAAAATGAGATTTTTATTTACCTCAGCAGTTAGCAAACACTTGTACTCATCCAGGGTTCTAGTGTCATACCCAATGTAAGTTGAGTAGGCATAGTTAGGACCCTCATACCAGATCTCAGTCAGGAACAGCTGCAGATAAGTATATTATGTTCTTTTTGTTAACATGGATGTGCTTCAGGAAACATGGTCTAAAATTTATTCTTGTTTAATATCTTTCATGATGTTACCAGGAATGCCTCCCAAATTGGCTAATTGACTCACAGTTGTCACATTGAATCATAGATTACTTTGTGTTTTATATTGTCAAGTTCCCTTTCTTGGGGTCAGTAATTTTGCCTGTCAGGTTCTGTGTTTACAAAGTAATTCTATTGAGCAGCTACTTGAACAGGGATAAAGATTTCAAACTGATAATGTACCTCTCCACCTGATGTTGTAAAACTAGCTGGAACACCAGAATCCATGGTCCCAAAGGCCATGTCAGGCATGTCTGAACCCAGCTGGCTAGTCACGGTCTGCCAGGTTATTTTTGACTGGTCAACCCCCAGGTTGGCCTCCTCTCCAGCTGTCATCACGGACCTCATTTTAATTGCCACTCCAGATGGATGTGCATTCCATGCTCTGTAGATGCAAACAGTGGAATTATTGATAGACAATGTAGCGGGTCAAAGCCAATTAATCTATGAGTTACAGCAAGCCATTTCTTTATGGAGCCTTGTTGCTTATCCCATTTTATTAATCAGTTCACAAAAATGCACTTTGTGTGTCCATGATAATTTGTGCTCACTGTACTTTCTAATTAAATTATAGACCACCTTGTGTAAAGCAGCCAAGTCAAATAAAACAATTATTTTAATGTGGTATTCTATTACATTTTGATATTTTTTGTGGCAATTAATATACAGTTACAGAACTTAGATATCAATCAATGTGTGTGTAGCCAGGGGGAGCTCAGATTGACAAAAACAATAGAGCAACCCCCCCACACCACCACCATCCCAAACTACACTTTGAAATAAAATTGTAATTACAGAATGGCCGCATTAGACCATAAATTTAGTGGCCATAGTGTGAGGTTGCTGTATTAGAGGGGTGGCCGCTATAGGGATATAATAGAGGTACACAATCAGGCCTTCCCTCAAATATATTTTAATTGTCAACACTTTAAAATGAAGTCCGATTAAATAGATGATATTATTCTAAAAGTTTCTTTATTCCGTTTGACTTACCACATGGATGGTAACAACCTCCTCCCCCAACCTATGCCCAAGTACCCCACCCCCATTGGTACACATAGTCCAAAAAAACGATTCTTGAATGTCACACATTTTATAGATTATAGCTGTAGGATGGTTGGGACAGGGGGGGGGGGGCGGGTACAAAAGACTCTAAATAAGGATTGATGTCAATATGTCTCAATTTACACCTAGCATGGTTATTATCCCCAGAATATAGACAATTTAGGTTCTATCAAAGATCAACATCTGAGGGCATTACGATATTCAGATATATATGAAAATAAAAATAGGCCTGGTAGACATATGCCATCACCCATATGGGGTAAAAGAGCAGGTAATGCGGGATGATATTCACTTGCCAATCAAACAATTAACAACCAGTATGTCTTATACTCACACAGATCCTCTTTGCTCCCAAGGAATAATATGAGACATCATTGAGTCCTTTTCTGGTGACTTGGCAAAGCGCGCAACTTGGATGGGGTGATTTGACAGGATCAGGGTATTATTACCAGCTGGAACTGTTATCGATCTTGAGCGTGTAGCGTACAATGATATGTTTGACTTTTTGACATTATCAAACTGATATTGAACCCTCGTGTTAGGCCAGCGAGCTGTGGTTGAATGGAAATAAGAGAGATATAGTCATCATGGACACAAAAAGAGAGAATCATACATAAATAAATCCCCAATGATGAGTTTGGTTTTGTATTTATTACATATTGGTATAGTCTAAATATTAGACAAAATAAAGTATGTTTTCATTACTTCTGCAACAATACATCATAGACCCTGGTTTATGGAGACTATAGAAATGAAGACTGGGTGTAAAATGTGTTTTAAACTTGGGTGCTACACCAACTAAGGGTTGGGATATAATTATTTCAGTAATTTTTGTATTGGCTTCATCATGAAAACAGGAAGATTTAAATTCTTTTTTTTTAAGGCCGAAAAGCCCCAGAGGGGCCCTGGTGGTGAGCCTGCGAAGCAATATATCTCTATTGTCCATAATCCCCAATATCCCTAATTTAGACCTTATATTATTGTCATTTTACAGGAAGTCAGTATGGGTGCCACCATTTAGTTTTAAGGTGTCACAACACAAAGTTATGCCTACGTTATAACATTGATATTTATCAACCCTTGATAGGTCCTGATCTTGATTATAATCATACCTATCCCCCTTAACATGGATCCAAGGAATTCAATGGTTCTATTGGTTTGTTGCTAATACAGCTGGTTGCCTAGCAACAGCTTTTCTTATTGTTTATCTGCCTAGCAACACATATTTCCATGCTCCTGAGGTTAATTACAATCATACATATCCCCCTTAACATGGATCCAAGGAATTCAATGGTTCTATTGGTTTGTCGCTAATACAGCTAGTTGCCAAGCAACAGTTATTCTAATGGTTTATCTGCCTTGCAACACATATTTCCATGTTCCTGAGGTTAATTATAAACATACCTACCCCCCTTAAATGGAGCTACAGAATTCAATGGTTCTATTGGTTTGTTGCTAATACATGTAGTTGCCAAGCAACAGCTATTCCAATTGTTTATCTGCCTAGCAACACACTTCTCCATGCTCCATATTTGAGGTAATATCATCCTTCCCCCTGATAATGCAAACATTGTGGTTGTTGATACTGGCTGTGTCTGCAAAGTTGATAATATTCCTCATACGGCCTTAAAAATGGCCATATCAGGCCTATTTATTGTGTTATTATATGGTAGGGAGTATGTGATAGCAGACAGAATTTAATATATTTCTTTTATAATGATAAATAACCAGATGTGAGATTAGTAAATAACAACATTAATAATGATTTCAATCTCAAATCATCAGCATGCCTATTGTGTAATAGACACACTTACCAACAATTTTGATGGTGTTAACCGTAGTAGAGGTTCCTAAATAGTGAACAGCAAACTTGCAGCCCCAGGAGCTGGCAGGGAAGAGGCTGTCTGCTGAGTACTCATCTGGTCCTGACACGCCAGATGTCACAAACAACCCTCCTGTACCTGAAATCTGACAAATATACAACACTGGGCATCAGATTATGCTAGACATTTGTATATTATTACTAAAGACTTTCCGATTGAAAATCATATGGCTGCATTTAAACATTTAAACAAACACTGAGTTTATATACTAATGTGGTTTGGCCACCCACCAATAGGGGCACAACATTTTGACACCAACCACAGTTGGTAGTTGGAGTCTCCTATGAAAGGTTGATCAATTTTTCAGAGTCAAATGATTTTTCTTTTCTTTTAGATCTGTATACTTTAAAATATATTTGAATATGTATTGAATATGTAATGATGTTTGGACCAGGGCAGCAATAGATCATGAACATGTTATATTTCTTTCGATTTCTCACCTGGATCCCTGAGAGGTCGGCATCTGAAGTGATCTGCATGTCCTCATATGCAGCCAGAACTTGTGTTTTTTTCGTTTTCTTCCCATATCGGATGTTGTCAAAGGTATAGTAGCCATGTTGAAAAATAAAGATCTGAATAGGGGAGAAGAGTAACAACTCATCTAAACAAGTGACCCATAACTTAACAACAGTTACAAATCTCATTCGAAATGATGCTGTTTTGATAATTAGAAATACAAACTGAATAAAACTGAATCAATACATTTAGGTATCATATGGACATACATTTATTCTACTCGCCAAAGATAGCTGAGAATATTTTTATATCTATATTGGTCATAATTCCCATTACCCCAAATGACTTCAATATAAACACAAAGTATCACGAGTAGAGTTTCATGAGCTGAAGTCCAGGTTATTCATCTAGACAAGTTATTTTACAATGGTTAGAACTGATTTGCATTTGGAAACTGAAAATTGGCAATTGTAAAGTGAGAAGAACATTGACCTATCCCAGTGGGCACATTACATTGAATCAACATTGATAACTAGTTGTCAATGTTGATTCAACATTGATTAAATGTTGTACTCAATGTCCACTGCGATATGTCCTCTTGGAGTGCAGCTATCGTATAGTGCATGATTGTGGCACCTGTGAGTATCTTGCCCATGGTGTTCCTGTTCACTGTGTTCCTGGTTTATAAAGGCACTTTGCTGCCCTGAAATGGTTAACAGAATAGAGTGAAGTATTGTACCTCGACGGTGGAGTTTTCAACAGCACTGATGGTGATGAAGTTGGTGCCATTTCCAGACTCAGGGGTCACTCCATAGTACAGCTTTCCAGGAAACTTAGTTTGTGGTATGGAGCATCCAAAGGCCTGGCCACCAATCTGAGTGCCAAAAGCTACAGGTTTCATAATGAGACAGGATGCTGTCAGTTTTAATGCTGGAATCAAAAGGACAGGAAAAAAGTTGTAAGGAAGACTAGGACACAGGTTTTGGTGACTCTCCTTTCTTTAAAATGCTAATGTAGCCATTCAATAATTCTATTTGAGGATTTATTCAAAGCTTCAATACTGACCTTTTGTCTGTATTGATGAGCCTTTGGCCTCACAATTGTCAGGTATGCTGACATCCATCATAACACCATTGTTTAACACAGCTGTGACAGCCGACGAAACCGAATAACCAGGCCTAGTGAATTCAAGATTACAAGTAGCACCACCCACAGTGAGGCTAGAAAAGCTCAATGCCTGCACCCCTGGTTCAGCATGGGGGAAAGTGAAGATGAACTCATTCCCATGGTCAATCAGAGGAGCTGCAGGCCAGCTTGTAGGGAAGAAGTCTACATCAGGCGGTGACGGATCAGACCAGCCAAAAGGAGCTGCAGATAGAGGGAACAGTATAGATCACAATCATATATATAACAGTATATAATGGTTTGTAGGTGGCATGTTCACAACCTATTACTAGGCATTTCTCATTTACCTTTAATTTCATGGATCTATCATCAAGGAAATCATCACCTTATCTAGGATATCTAGGATTCATGTTTTCCTAAGTTCATCCCATAAAACATTTTGTCAAGCATTTCAGAGTGTAGAGTATCTCATCAAATCACTATAAAATAATTACTAACATTAGGAGCAAGAGTAATGGCAGTAGTTGTGGTAATGTTAGTAAGCGCTACAGTGATTGTAGTAGTAGCAGTGGTAGTAGTAGAAGCTGCAGAAGTAATAGGTAGTGGTGCTGTTAGTGGAAGTAATAGTGGTGATATCAGTGGTAGAAGCAGCTGCGGTCATAGTGCTGGTGGTAGTTCTTGTAAAGGTAGCAGTAGTTTAGGTGGCAGTAGTTGGGCATGACTCACCATTAGGCATTGTTGTGTTTGGAGCAAAGGTAGTGGGAGTGGGAGCTGGAACTGGAGCTGGAACGACAGTGTCATAATGTTAAGTATATTATACTTGAACATATATGTAACTCAGCAGTGCCACACTTGTGAGGCACTTCCCGAATATGTATAAAAATGTCAACCCCTCCGGTGGGAGGACCAAAAAATCATAGACCCGATCACGCAAAAATTCACCGACCCCCCTGTTATCAAAAAATTACCACTCCCTAACAAATATAAAAGTATGAGATTATTAGATAAAGGGAATCTAGACTGACTCTTAAAACATCTTTTGTATGATACCAACCAATGTCAGTAGTTATTGTCCCTCTGTAACTATAAGGGGATGACTCAACCCTCAAATCAAACAACATTTTAACACTGCCACAATGATTACACCTGTGTCAATAAACATAAGATTTGACAAAATTTGACCAATATTGATTTAATATGTTTGTTCAGTAGATTATCAGTAAAAATCTGATATACCCACTTTGAAGCATGTGTCTATCCTAGAATAGATCTACCCTATGCTATATTAGTCGATTCTTGACCTATTCTCAGCTTGTGCTTTTTTTAATCTATGTTCTACGTATTTATACATGTGAGAGGGGTTGAAAAAGTTGCATATACATATGGATGCTTTCAAGATAAAAACATTGTGTGTATCTGAAAAATAGCAATCTACCCACACTGGCTTCTAACCTAAGTTCCATCTGTTGAAGAGAAAACACACTTACTGAATGAAACACTTACTGTCAATCTGATATACACTGTTTTTCCAGTCGCCCCCACACACTTGAGATGAATCTCCACTACAAGGTGTACTACACCCCTGCTCAGTCTCTTGTCCAAGACCTCCATAGGTGTTGCCACAGAAGCATTCTACACCAGCCTGTACAACCATAGAGGTAACCCATATGAGATCATTATTTACTTTTCATGGAAACCACAGCACAGTTTTCAATCACAATAAATGGTACAGATATGATACTTAGATCAACCAAGGACCACTATATTTAATTGTCAGCTATTCAGCACTTGGGTAGTCTCAACTATTGAACACTAACATTGACTTAAGTCAACACTATCATATATGTAGTAATGGTACAGCTTTTCCAATTTCGTTCGCTTACCATAGGAGCCAACAATCCTCAGGGCCCCCCCCCCATCAAAGACAAAGTAGATTTTGCTGCTGATATGAGGGGTTGAAGTTGAGTTGAGGTGTTCTAAAATATGATAACAATGGTAACATACCTGCAAACCAAAATATTGATATGATTGCCTGCATAAGGCAGAACATAGCTCCACTGTCATTTCAGTAAGGGTGAATGATGCACCATCAAGGTCTCTTGTAGCTGAATCTGTGAAGCACCCCAAGTAGGATGACTCCAGTGCTGAAATAAAGGTGCCGTGAGGCCGTTAGACTTATAATTTAAACTAGAGCAGAAGCAAGAAATTGCTGCCTCAGCACCAGAGAAAAACATCTATTGAATCTTAGATTGTGTTTCTGTGATGCCAGAATTGTGTTTTATGCTGAAAATGGCTGCCAGATACATTATGCTAAGTTTTAAATATCAACTCCTTGTGATCAAATATATGTTTCCTGAACCATAAAATAGCATGCTTATAAGAACTGGAAACCAATTTTTTCAAGAAATTCATATTTTCCGGCACTCAACCTCATTAAAAATTCAAGATGGCGGCAATTTGGGGTCTCATAGATTATAACTCGAAATTCCCTGACTCCCATGTTTCTATATTGGTTATAGTGAGTGTAGAATCATTATTATAGAATGAGAAACAAAATACATATTGTTTCTACTTTTACCTGAATAACTGAAAATGTTTATAATCAATGGCTGTTTTGATATGGCCTGCACAATATATCATTCCCACATATCTTTTCATGGTTGCTAGGGTCCCATTAACATAAAAAAAAACATGCTGCAGCTTTTAATAATTTTACAAATTAAATCACATCTAATCGCCCTGATCAGAACCTTCCACATCATATACAATTGATATCAACAAATTTATTTTAAAACAAGATCAGTAAATACATTAAAATTAATAAATTCTATGAGTGTCCACTTCAACAAGAAAAAAAAAACAATGATCCCAATACCAATTGTTAAATAAACAAACAAAGTATTAGAATTATGCTGATACATGATGATGTGCATTGCTATAGGAATAAACGATCGAGGTACATGCAAAATGCAACTTGCCCTCCGTACGTTAAACTACCAAACAAACAAAACAATCATTCAAGGCTCAGTGCAAATTAGGTGGATAAAACATTCCAAAGCTAAAGCTATAGGGGTGGCATAATGCGTTAATTAGGTGACAGCTATCAAGAACTCCCTGGCTGCCTTGTGAAACTGAACAATACTGCTATTTAGAAAGCTCTTACAGACTAGCTGTCATTTTGTACACAGATGCATTAGCCATTGTATCTATGACCTATATTTAAACAAATTTGTAATCATTCTGGTAAATAAGTGCCATAAACTACTGTTTGAGCTGTTAAATATTCCTACTGTTAAATATTCCTGCTCAATACATAAAGATGTTCCAAGTTGGTGCTGTGTGGCATTTAGGAGAATATATGAGTTAAAGTTAGCTCTGTTAATGGGGGTACAGGTCACGGGATGTGTCCAGTCCCCATACCTCAGCTTTGTGCTCAGCAGCTGTCTACATGCTGGGTGGGTAGGTTTCGGGAGGATATGCAGAGCTATACAGCTACGCTAAATGTGGAGACTGGGTATCATTTTTTGGTGACATTTTCTCAAACTCCCAAGCCTAATGTCTAGCCTACCCTGTTGGTACCAGGTACTTGTGGGGCTAGGCATCTAGCCCTCTCTATAGAGTCGAGTGGCTTTCCGCAAAAAATGTGGAGACGGTGTCTGTCCTAGTACAGCAGTGGCTGATACCTGGTAAGCTATTACACTCTTTTGTTATATTTCCACAGGTGCATTCATGCATACTATGCATGAATGGTTAGCATTATATCCCAAAGGAGTGATTTTACTCACAAACATTAATTGCAATGGTCCATCTTAGTGAGGCATTAGCATTACACTTTTATGATAATTAAGTCATTATAAGCAAAAACCCATCAAGTTTAATTAATTTGAAAAATGGCTTACTAGCACGACCACGATAACCTGGAAAATATAATTATGTCACTAAATTATAATTGTAAATCAAAAGTCAGGGACATATGAAATATTAGACAGTACCAAATGATTGGAGAACTTTTTTTTTACATTTGAATTATTTGGGGTAAAAAAACACCCATGAAGTATACCAGAGTTAAAATATCACATGCCCTCTCTGTGATTTAGCCATCTACAATATACTTCACTCCTATAGCACATCAAATACTCTCAGATGACAAAACCACCCTGGATATATTCCCTAAAAGGGAAGGCAGTGCATCCCCAGAAATCATGGAGAGGGTGATATATTACACAAAAGAGACAAGTCTCTCTTTGATTAGCATTAAAAAGTCTTGATCTGCACAAAGCATTGCTGTCCATCCTAATATTTAACAAAAGGAGGCAGTTATACTCACAGAGAGCGTAATTCAAATCTTGGCAATCCACTGACATGATCTCATATGTCCAGCTGAGCATGGTACAATGCTTGCCTGACAACGGATGAGAACTTTGCCATGCAGACAGTGCATATGTTGTAGAACTGCCATCTTCAAATTGCCAGGGAGAGCTGTCGTCTGATCGCTGGAGGCCGAGCCATGATCCAGCGCTGATAAACAAATGAGAGCCTACATGATGCTTCAAGGCAAAATTGGCTTTGTCTTGGAGAAGGGGTCGCCTTATAATGTAATATATGTGGACTCATAATTGTATTTTCAGAATTAGATCATTCTTGTAAGTATATATTTGGTTTTCAATATGTTGCTTTCAGTTTATTTGGCTTCTAACCTTCAAGCAGCTTCCTCATGTATTAACTTGAAGCTTCGTCCACAGCATAGCATCATGTAAGGGGACACATTTGTGCAGGCTTCTACTTTATACAATGTCTAAAATGTGGGACAAGCCTTGATTCTTTGATGTACATATCTAACAAACAAAAGGATAAGATTTATTACCTTCCAAAGTCATGAATCCACTGGGCCTCATCTGCTGACTGCACAAAAGGCAGCATACAATCTACTGTGGCATCGGCATGGTTAACTTGAGTAAGACTTTTCTCATAACACTGCCCATTGTAGATGCCCATGTTGTCCCCAACACAAGCTACGGTGGCTGAAAGACAAGACTCTAGTACTGCAGAAGACTTTCTAGTGTATGCTATGAAATAAGACTTTGCTGACTAGTATTTGAAACGGTCAGAAAATAATCCAAGACACTGTCATAGCATAAAGAAAAAAAGCATGAGGCGGAGTATGAGACATTTACTACATTTTACAAAATGCATCAAAGTATATATACTTATTTCAGGTGGTGAAGCATAGGGAGACTCCTTCTTTAAAGCAGCTTGCAAAATCTGAATCTTGTTCTGAAATGCCCTGTTCTGCAGGGAGACATGATCAAGATATCCATGAAAAAGAAATCTTTAAATGTCTTTTCTGGGTCAATTTAATAATTATAACATGAAATGTGCCTTTACACGTTGGGCAATGGGTTGTGTTATTCTGTTACGTTATTGTGTTGTATGTGATACAGCTCACACCTAACTCATGATGAGACCGTCAGTTTGGACACTTTTCAGGGAAGCTCAGTCTAGGTAAAATAAACAAGTGCTGCCTACCTGCAGTTCCAAGTCCACCTACAACACAAGAGTAGAGGGTCACAGTCAGACATAAAACTAAGTATTAGATTAGCCAGTATGATGTTGCTTCTCATAGAATGTGAATACTTATTTGATACATTTGTCCATGTGAACAAAAAATAAATGGATCTCAAATCAGCAAGAGCTTGTTCTTATACTTTCAAGTTTGAGTTTGAAGAGTGTTTAAACAGGTTTCTCAATAAATATAAAAGTACACAGGTACGCTTTCACTGGATTCTATTAAATAGTTGAAGAGGTTGTTTTGTTTTTATAAAGAACATACAATCTTAACTTGCACACATTAATACATCACATCCATTTCACCATTACACTGATGTGTGATTGACATACAGTCAAACATGATGATTTCACTTGTGTGTTGGGGGGGGGGGGCAATTAGGGGTGGATGACAGGTGATGTGACACCAAGTGGTGATTTATAATCCATCTAGCATGCATTTTGAGATCAGCAAGACACATTCCTTGTTCTTTAAATACTTGCATTCCATGATCGTTTTTTAGACACAACTGACAAAACAGCTTTAATAGCCCTTATCATACTACATAAAAGAATCACATTTAATACTACATGGGGTCCAACCTGACCCCAGACTAGTAAAAGTTCCTTCACAATGATGGTTAAATGCAAACTTTATCTTTTGCACGTCCATTCCTTAGGATATTAAGCATCTTTACAAGTCGTGACCATGCTATCATCATCAGTTTTAATATGTCTATTAAACACCATTCACAGGAGAAAAAAAAAGACAAAATGCTGTCAATCAAAAAGTTTAGTGATCAATTATGTTTTTGCTGTATGATATGGTAGATACCCCATATATCTACATGCCTACCAAATTTCTTTTTTCTATGAATCAATTTTGTTTGTGTTCGTCCAGATTCTTGCAGCAGAAAAACCTGTAAGATGGCTCTGATGCTGTATTTAGCCTCCAGAAGTTTAAACTTGGCAACTCGTACCTGAATAAAAGTCTTTTCTATGTGAGGGACACATATTTTTTATCAGATTTCATACATTTTCAGATGTATAGGATCTCATCTAGCCTTTTTTGTTCTTTACAGAATGTTCTTCCTAACCTAAACATTTATATTGTTTCCAGCAAAATAATTCCTGGGGATCAGTATATGATATTAAGGCATTTTGAATGACACAATATTTGTGACAATTAAATAAAGATTGGAACACTACTTCTAAGAAATTAGATGCCTGGGGTCCAGTTGGACTCCAGGTTGTAAGATAAGGATTAAAGTGTACATTTATAGCATGATCATGTTATTTTCTCTCTCTGTGTCTCTCTCTGTCTCTGTCTCTGTTTCCCTGTCTCTCTCTGTCTCTCTCTGTTTCTCTGTCTCTGTCATTGTCTCTGTCTCTCTCCGTCTCTGTTTCTCTGTCTGTCTGTCTGTCGGTCTGTCGGTCTGTCTGTCTGTCTGTCGGTCTCTCTCTCTCTCTCTCTCTCTCTATATATATATGTATACATATATATATATATACATATATACATATATATTGATGAATTGAACAGTATTCAGGGTTTCAGATCTGGATATAGATACATGGTTTATACAGGTTTCATATGGCTGGTTTTGGTCAATGACATGGACAAGTCCAACACTAGCAGTCATATCACTTATCTTTATATATATATTATTGCTCAAAAAATGTATTCAAATGAATTAATTTTAACCACTCAGCTGTGCTTGGTTTGGTGTTAAAACCCTGAGATACATACAAGATAACTGTGCACGCTACTCACAAATATATTCATAGGTTGTTGAACATCGGACTGCTTCTATTGTGTAGTCTGACCGGAGCACTGCACAATGGTTGTCTGATGTAGGTGGAGACTTCCACTTTGTCAGGGGGTAGGTGGTAGGGCTGCCATCCTCAAACTCCCAGGGGGAACCATCAGCTATCCTACTCAAGCTAATCCATGTGTCAGCACTGAAAGAGGCAAAAGTCATGTAGTATGGTGACTCTCTATCACTGAAATAGTGCTACACATGTAGTATGTCACTTCTCAGTACCCTAATAACCCAACACTCTTGTTCTATTACACAAATTAACTACCATTCCCTTAGTCTTACAACAGCAAAGGCAGTTGCCACACCCACTTGTGCATACTTGAGTCAGGGTTGCGAGCATCACACTGTGGACACTTGAGGCAGTTGTACACCACAGAAGGAAATTGTCAAATTGGAAGGTTGCAATTCAGTAATACACTCACCCCACAAAGTCTATGATTGCTTTTAATGTAGCATCATTATGCACAGCGAGCAGGAGACATTGGCTGCGGGCCACCATAAAGTTGGTGTTTGTGTACTTCTGGTAACAACCCCTTCCAAACACTCTCAAGTCTGCTCCAACACATGGGACGTCTGTAGAAACTAAAGGATAAACAATAACAACAGCTTTTATCAGAACATGGCATTTAGATGAAATTGAAGTTGGGTCATGAGCTTAGCCAAGTGGTCTGTGTGATCAGCCTAGTTCAGGTCTGATTGACCAGGCCTACACTCACTGTATGCTTACAGTTCTTCAACCTATTTACAGTTCTTGGAGACTATTCAGGTGATACTCTGGTAGTGTCTTTACCTCATAAGTCCTCTATGCAACCCATGCCAAGGTATTATACATGGAAGACTTTTATCGATTTCCCATAAAGCAGACAAGAATGTCATGCCATAGTTATATGAGGTTAATATCGATGTAATGTGGCGTACATGAACAATTCTGACTATAAAAAGCTCCCGATTCAATACAATTAAAATTACCTGAAAACTAAATGGCTGGAACTCTGTTGGCCAAAAGTAAATGTTAGCAACACATCTTACAAAGGCAATCCTTACCTGTACGTGTTGGTCTCTGCATATCTGAAACAGTGAAAGGGATATGAGATTTACAATCTACTCATTACTGAAAGTAATGCAAAAAAGATATGGCAATGATTAGTTATGAATATAATTTGCATGAATGCAGGATATGTAACATTCAAGGAAGGTGTTTCTCATGATAATCATCATAATCCCCCAATATTTATGTTTGAACAATCTTATTTTTCTCTCAAACTCACCACACAATGGTATATCACATAACTCAAACCGGACAGGTTTATCAACGTAGCACCAAGGGCCTGGTTCTGAGTCTGGGTTGCGGCAGTAGTTACCAGCATCACTGAGGGTGGCATCAGGGTACAAAGCCGGATCGGTGTAGGTGTGTTGATTCGGTGTCTGAGAATCCCATCGTTGACACGTAGAGCCTGATGAAGATGTACTCAAAGTCCCCTTATACTCTTTGCCAGCAGGGGTCGATAGGCATCCTGAAACAATGATTAGGTGGGTGTGATTGCTGCCTGGGAGGATGGGGGTGGGAAGGCTGGTTCTTGACAGTTTGCTTTATACTCCGGGCTTGTAGACATGGAGTGACATCAGTGGTGGAGGTGCTAGTATTGCACCTGGAGGTGTCAGTATTGCACCTGGAGGTGCCGGTATTGCACCTGGAGGTGCCAGTATTGCACCTGGAGGTGCCGGTATTGCACCTGGAGGGCGCATGGGTATAGCCTGGATGTATGGAGGTGCGGCTGTTGGAACTTTTGGGGGTACAGGCCCTACACATAATAGAACAGGATTGGTCTTAGAATTTGGCTTAGGGTTTTGTGCATGGTTTTTAATCAGATTGAAGTTGCTGTCTTGCTGACTGAAAGATGAGGGTTGTTGGGTCGTATGGGTGGCCTGGCTTGGTGCTGGCACTACTATTTTATACACCATAAAAAAGAAGATTGAAAGAAATAGCTGTGCTGCTTTAACCAAAAGTATATATATATATATATATATATATATATATATATATATATATATATATATATATACATATATATATGTGTGTGTGTATATATAATCATAATGTTTAAATAACTGCTAAAATACATACCACTGATTTGACAAAGGTATCTGAATGGTTTAGAGCATCCGCTATCAGCCCAGTGTAAGTTCCAGCCAGTTCTAATAATCGTCGCAGTACACAGGTCAGTAGCACCATTTGGTTCAGAGGTATGATAATGCGACCACCAGAAGGGGCTCCCATCATTCCATGCTGTATTAGGTTCTTCGTATCCAATCCATAACCACTGAGCATTGTATGCACTGCAAGCAAGGTGGGTATTCAGTGTTATAGATCTACAGCTTGATGGTATTGAAGCACATTATCATAAGGCATAATAAGATCCACACTTAGAGATTGGGTCTGACCTGGTATATTTCTTGAGCTGAAGTTTTAAAGTGGAAACTGACAGCTCATCTTCAACAATGGCTCTAAGAATATTGGCTGCATAATGGATCTGATGGATTACTAGGGCATATTTATACAATTATGTATAGGACAGACCTGGCCAAAACTTGGAATTATCAAAGTATGACTGATTATGATCCACTGTGTTATCCCTCTATGGCAACACCTATGGAGGTCATCAACAACGCACCTTTTAAGGGTTTGTTCATATGTAATAGGGAACATTTAAGGAATGAACAACCCACTTTAATCCTAAGTAACAGAGTACTGAATAGTGAGTAACTCACCAGGCATCATGCATCATGCCAACCCCATGGGGTTGAGACAATACCAGAGGGTCGGCATGATGCACTGATGCAGCAACGGTGAGTTGCTCGCCAGGGCTGCATTTGTGCATCATGACAACAAATGTCATCTTTTTGTGACTTCCATGCTAAAGGGTTAAGAAATGAGTCAATCTCATAGGGTTGGTATGGGGCTTGAGTACAAGCCAAGCAAGGGCATATCACATTGAAGCTGATAACAATTTAAAAATGGCTGAAAAAATTCTTGCCTTAAGCTACTAAGGAATCCTGCAAGAAAGTCTGATGTTTCCTGTGAGTCGATTGTAGCGAGGTTGCCACCTCTGTTGGCACATGCCTGTTCCGCATTGCTGAATGAGGTTGGTGTTGTGACTAGCCAGTAGCATGTGGAACTCTTGTGTGGATTCCATCCTGACTGACAGAAACTTGCTGTAATACAAGAATTTGGTAATATGGTACTCTATTAAGACTCAATTAGTGCCATTCAATGAACTCTTAATGTGAAATTTCATTACTCATTGAGAAATTTGAGAACAGTTTACTAGAATTGTTCACCATTGAGGGTTAAGTCATGAGGGGGAGTTAAGTTGGATAAAAAAGAGAGTCTTACGTATGGGGCCAGTAGTGGTGCTTGGGGAAGCAGCTGAAAATGGAAATGAACTAAATAAGACAAAACAGAAATGATGATTATTTACATGTAAGAATTTCCCTACGGTTTCTTGAGACGATATTTTATTCATGTTGGGCTTTTAATTTTAATATGCCACAAACTCCTGAGTTATGCAGTATTGGCTATTTCTGGTCTTTTTCAGCCTTATACCCCATCAAAATATAAACATATACATGTATCTTTTTTTTTCTTTTTTTTGGTATATGTGAGAAAACATCCTAAGCTTTCAGGATTTTCTTTTTTGGTTGACGGATAAGTATGGTCCACTGGGTCGCCCCTAGATTAATCTAGTAGGTTTAAGCCATTGGGTGTGATGCTTGAGAGGCGGTGCATCCACCTTTTCTCCTCCACATTTAGCTCCAAGATTCCTGCTGGGGTCCTTGGGGGGCTTTTTATGAAACTTAGAATGGTAACATCAAAGCCTGCCCATCTGGAGGGTCTCATGGGGGGAGGGGGACAGGAGTTGAAATGTCTAGCGACTGTAGTGTCTTGGTACTTCTCGATGTCCCAACCGTGACGGTACGTCCGGTCTAAGATGCGTTTTAGTGTTTGTCCAACGTATTGTATGCCGCAGTGTTTGCAAGTCAGGGCATAAATTACATTGGCTGTTTGGCAATTAACTGACATTAGGGCCCTGTACTTTCTCCCTGTAGTGGTCGATTTGATGCAGCCCGTCTTATTGAGTTTTGGGCAGTATCTGCATAGTAGGGGGCGGTTACAAGGGTATTTTCTAACGTGTGGGATCTTTGGTTTGTCAGTTTTGGTGCTGGTTGAGGCCCTTACTAGCTCATTGCTTAGGCTGACATTTTTCCTACTACCAAAAATGAGTTTGTGGTCGTGGAATTCCCTTGTGGTTTTCGATTTTTTCATTTGATCCCAATTATTGGATAAAATGTCCCTAATAGGGGGGTTGTGCGGGTTGTGTGTGGTGATGCAATAAAATGCTTTGGGTTTAGTTTTGTCCTTGGGCTTCGGTTTTATTAGGTCGAGGCGGTTTTGGATTTTTGCCCTGGCCAGGGAATCTATGACGAGTTGTCTAGGGTACTTTCGTCGTAAGAAGTGGGTGCATAGCATTAGGCTGTTCCGGATAAATTCGGAGTCCCTTGTGCATATGCGTCTTACTCGCACAAATTGTGAGTAAGGGATTGCCCTGACGACATGTCGGGGGTGTTCTGAAGAGTACAACAGATAGTTATGGCTGTCTGTTGGTTTGCAGTACAGAGTGGTCTCCAGTTTGCCATCTGTGCCCTGGAGGACTTTAATATCTAGGAAGTTGATTTCCGTGGTGGATTCCTCCATTGTGAACTTAATTGTTTTATGACAATTGTTCAGGTAGTCTTTGAACTTTAGTAGTTCATCCCTTCCGTGCGTCCAGATGATAAAGACGTCATCTATGTATCTCTTCCAAACGTACGGGCGGGGCGAGTAGGGGAGAACAAAGCGTTCCTCAAAGTCCCCCATGAAGATGTTGGCGTACGCCGGGGCGAGTTTAGTGCCCATTGCTGTTCCACTGACTTGTAGGTAGTTTTTATCGTCAAATTGGAAGTTATTACAGTTGAGCACTAAAGCCAGCAATTTACAAATTGAGTCATTTGTAGGGTTCAGGAAAGGGTGTCTCTCACAAGCTAAAGCCCTTCTCACTGCCTGTATGCCCTCAGTGGTGGGGATATTTGTGTAGAGACTAGTTACATCCATGGTGGCTAAAATGGCACCAGGGGGCAGGGACATGTCTAATAAGGTGTTTATGAAATGCCCCGAGTCTTTCAGAAAAGACGGTAATTTTGGGATAATTGGTTGTAGAAAGAAGTCCACAAATTGTGAGATTCTCTCTGATGGGCAGTCATTAGCTGAAACTATAGGTCTGCCGGGTGGGGGGGTGACATTCTTATGAATTTTCTTTTTTTGTGTGTATTGGCCCAAAAATGGCATGTTTATCATGTCCCCCTTGAAAAAAAAAGATTAATGCAAAGTGCAACATACCTATTTAATTAATTTATTTCTTGTACATGTGTTTAGTCACCAGGAGTATCACATAATCAAACATGTGTAACAGATCTTACGTTCTAAGGATATCTTTATTATACTATCAAATACAGAGTCAAAAACAGTTTGATTCAAGTGTACAGGCTGCAAAACTCAAGTTTTATTACCATTTCAGTTTGTACATTGATCACAACTCACTCTGTACGTTCTAGTTTGGTCTTAGCTAAGTAACTGCTGGACTGTATGTGAGGAGCGATACTTGCATATTATCTACGGGCGAGTCCTCCTGGGCATTGGCTTATATAGTAAACCAACCTGCGCGTGCACACACAGGTAAGATGTCTATAACGACCCCTGTCCATACCCCAGAGCAGAAGCAGGTGCTGCTGACTGCTGAAGGGCACTCTTCACAAAACGTCTCCCAACAGGACCAGCACAATAATAGTACCTATAAAACCCTGCCCCTACACATGTAAGAAATTGTTCACCACGGAGGATTATGTCCTGAGTGGAAGCTGAGTTAGATAACATAGAGGGTCTCACATATGGTGGCGGTGGTGGTAGAAGTGGTGGTTTGTGAAGAGGCTGAAGAAGGAAATAGAAATCAATCATACAACAGAAATGGTGATTATCTAAATGATGGGATTTCCCAAAAAGATGCTCTTCAGCCTGTAACGGGCAGCTATTACTGCTATGTTATCTTGTATATCTATTAATATGTGTTGTTGTTATGATGTAAAACATGACAGGTTCTATAACTGTTCATAACGTGTTTATTCATTCCTTAATGAGTACCGACGGTTCGTTACATACACGGCCTTTATCATATTCGGTTATATACCGAGTTTACCGGTACTACCCACCGTAACATGTCGTTAACGGTTTTATAATGTATTACATAACTAACTATAACACTTGGTGGCGCTACTGGTACTGTCATGTGACTGCCACAGCCCTGTATATAAGGTGGACTGCTTCCCATTGGAATTCAGTCAGGTTTGGTTACTGCTGAGGCAACACCTCCCTGCACTCCGGGTTTACACTATGCTGTAGCTTGTTGCCCTACTGTATTATTTCATAGATCATGTTCTGATCACTGTTATAACCTATGGTTACTCCAGTTGAACAATACCGAACGCTTGTTAAATAAAGTTGCCGTATGTTAAAGCTTAATTGTACCTTATCTGGTTTTTGTTCTTATGAAGTCACACTCCTAGTATAAACCAACTACAAGCCGTTACTTTTGCGTTTGAGTTTGCAATTGATTCATACATATGCTGCATAATGAAATGGTGCTAAGCACATCTAATGGTGATGTAGCGTGGTCTTATGCACCAGAATAATCGACATCAAACCAAACAAATCTTCCTATTACTCAAAAAAGATCCTGCAGAGAAGGTCATAGCTACAAAGAGAGGAAAAGTAGTGGTCAGTCTATTCCTTACAATGTGTCAGAACAAGAGAGTTTGGGGATGAGGAATTTTAACAACATACTGGACTCTCATTACCTCTCTCATTTCAAGAGTTCAGCATCACCAACTCTGGAAGGAGAGTCCAGCATTGCCAGACTCTGGAAGTAGAGTCTGGCATTGCAAGAACACTTGCATACTGAACACTATCCAGATGTGCCATGAAAGGAGGGGAGGCATATATCACCCTTATGCCGGGACAAAAGAAACTTTTCAATCAATCAATGCAATCAATACTTACTGGGGGCAGCTGGGCCTACAAAACAAAAGTGGAATGTTTATGTCACACATTGAGATATAACAAAGTGCTATCCTTAATCTCTGATACATATATATGAATGTAAAGTAAAGTATCACTCTCAGAATTAGTAGTATGTTGCATTTACAAATGAGTACACTGTTTTGGTCATTGATATAGCTGTCTCAATATTTAGCTTGCAGTCTCAATACTAAATTATACACACTGCAACCAACACCAGGCCATATATGTTTATTTTTGTACCTTTTAACACAGAATGACTCTTACATCCTTCATTATGGTGAATTACTGTAAACATTACTTACAAACAAAGTATCTCAAGAGACTGCAATCTGCAGAATTTATTTCATAGTGTATATTGATGACTGCACAGTGTTCACCAGCGAAAGGATGCCGAGATTTCCACTTTGTCAGCACGTAGGTGGTGGAACTGCCGTCTTCAAACTGCCAGGGAGAACTGTCATCTGCCCTAGTCAGACCAATCCAGGGGTTAACCCTGAAAAGGTTATTCACAGTATAAGTACTTTTTTACTATTTGTCGACACATAAGCAGTTATTGTCAAACTTTCAAACCCTAAGAGTTGACAGCGGGATGTTCACTACTTATGCAGGTTGGGAAAATCCTGCCATTCATACCTTGAAGGGAGAAAATAGGGTGAGGGGGTTTCTTCCCTGGATTTTCAGTTGATATACATTAAATTTCGGTTCAATCAGAAAATCCAATTTGCTGATATCTTACCATTATATGCTGATAATGATTAACCTATCTAAAGGTACACAATATAGTTAGCTAGTTGTATGTGAATGGGCTTGTATAACATTCTTGTATTTTTCGAGATATAATGATTTAAATGTCAAAATGTAGCCTAAATAAGGTATATTTATATGTGGACTCCGCTCCCCCCTCACCCCTCCCTTACCACAACACCTGGATAAAATACTGCACTGGGAGATTCCCCCTTGGAGGGGTGAACCGGTGGCGGCCCTTATCTCTCCCGGCGGCCCTTATCTCTGTAGAGATAAGGGCAGGGCGCCGACCAGGGGGCAGGCCTCAGTAAGGGAGGATCTCCCCTCGCTGGGAGAACCTCCCCTGTAGGCTGATATACCTGCAATGGAGAATGTCTGGTATTGTCCAGGCCTGTTATGGTGTGGCAGAACTTACCTCAACATTATTGAAAATACCAAAACTAAAGGTTAGCAGATCCGAGCGCTTTAGAAACTTATGTTGTTTGAAATGTATATAGCCTTAGATGATATTAAACAACAAACTGCAAAAGTTGTGAAAATGTAATTCTTTGTAAATCATTGTGCACGGTGATCAGAAACCCAGGTTTTTTTGACTGACCAAAATTCATGTTTGTTAGGACATGGGGTACATTCATGTGTTATCAGCTGGTTATTTATGGTCAGTACCAGCCCATTAGTTGCATTGGCCTGAGTGATGGTCTTTTACAATATATTTCTAATGGGAAGAAAAAGCATGTGCAGTGATTCCTTTTGTTTACCATAGTTGAGCATGAATGGATTAGGTAGGATGGTCTGGTTGACGAACTGCCATTTCTGCCTAAAGCTTGCAGTGAACGATGTACAGTGGGTTTTTGTTGAATCTGACATGTGAAAATCCACCGAAAGATATTTTCCCCCAAAATGGGCCCTAGAAAAATGTATATCTATTATATTTATAGGCCTAAGCTTTTGCTAGGACATACACTCAGAATCCATTGCTGTAAAAATGGTTCAAGTCATGGTCAAAGTCAATTCAGACATTTAACTTCAGCTTAATTCACTCATCCACTTTTATTATGCTAGACCATCTTATCAGAGGCATGTTGAAAATAATAGTTTTTAAGGCCAATATCGAGCTCAGGGTCCAGCTGGTCTTGATTATGGTTAACAGCCAGTCAATTTATATTGAGAAGATTGAATCTAAGAAAACACTGAAACTCTAGTCTGTATTATGGTGTGGGTTGTAACATTACGACTGTTACAACGAACCGGCGGCCATTTTGAAATACCAAGGTTTCCTACTAATTCTGCTGGCTCATCTTGCTCCATATCGGGGATAGATATTAGCGGAAGTCACATGATCAAACAGTTAGAACCTGAATCTATCTATAGAAGGTCCCATGTTAATGACGTGCCATGCCCATATGGATGCCACTTGGGGCCAGCCAGAACGCCAGGTTATAAACCATAGGCCAGATGGCATGGGAGTAACCAATGTTTTAGCTTGATAAAATACTTAAACTCTAGCATTGCAGGAAATGTACTCACCCTACGAAATCTCGCATCCATATGATATCAGCGTCAGACTGGACAGAAGGCAGCTGACATTTGGCATTAGCGGCTATGTAGGACCTTGTATATGTATTTTTCTGATAACAAACACCTCCATACGCATCCATATCTGTACCAACACATGGCACTGCTGCAGGAAATGATCATAATGATTATCGGTATTTCAATAAAATAGTAACATAATGGGAGGCATACTGACCAGAACAGGATGCAGTAGTAATAAAGTAACTTCTGCTGGTTATAATGCAATAGTTTACATATTAAGAAAGAATGCTATTGTTCTACCTCTGGTAATATGGTATTGAAAAGAGTGGGGACAATCAGATGCCATGGTCAAGCCTGTCTCTTGGGTCATTCCCCATCTTTTATACAAACAAATAAGGTAAATATGTTGTCAGAGTCCCTGTCTGTTTGCCTGTCTAAAGCAGTTCTTTTCTTTGGTTTGCACAAGGAACCCCTATTTTGCACAATCAGATTGACTGACTCAATAAAGGTTGAAACTAAACACAAAGGAACATGTGTTTTAGTCTATTGACAGGTTACTTTATCAGCTGGTATTGAACTGATTAAATTAGACACTCAACAGACTAACTATCACTCTTTTGGGTGAAGATTTCTCATCCTCAACCAGCCTAATGTCCTTTACCATGGTGATCAGATCACCTAGGGAGTCATGCATGGAGCCCAATGCCAGAGGGGAATGTCTTTGGCAAAGACATTTTTCAGTCAACAGACTAAAACTATTGTAGCTATGTCTTTAACCCACAGACACTACACTGTAAAAAGTATCCCTTAAAATTATGGTAAAACACTAGCAGTAAAATCAATGAATGCGGGATTTAAAGGCCTTTCCTGTTGTGTTTTTAAGGTGATTCATCATTATTATACGATGATTCTCTACTATTCAATGATTGTTATAAGTGCTTCTTGAGTTTTGATGCATATTTCATGCTTTTATCTTAATTCTATGCCTGTAAATATAAGGCCTGAGAAGCATAATTGAATGCCTCATATCAATATAGGTTAATCCAATCCATGAGCAAGAGATAATCTAGGATTTTACAAAGAAACTCTGATAACAGTCTCAATGTTTAATTCTAATTACTGCAACATGGGTGTTTATACTATTTGTACTAGTTACCAGGATCTCAAAAAGAAAAATGATATATGTAACCTTTCATATGCTTAAGGCTTCAATTTTGATTGTGTAATCAATGAGATAGTTGGATATCTTTCTATATCTGACACACTTAGGTATGTTTTGAAGTGAAAACTTCCACTAAAGTCTTGCTATTAAACCAAGTTATCACCTGTTTGGCAAACATTTAACGCAAGATTCCCGTTTAGAGCTCAAAATAGCCTGACATTATGCAAAAACAGCACTTTAATCCTCAAGGGTTGCGTAGTGCTTTAGTGCATTAAATTAAATGCTAATTAAAGCAACATATAAAAAATGCAGAATTCCACCATATTTCAAATATAGACAGCACTAGAATACAGGGAAAACACAGAGTACTCATGTATATTAAGTTGTTTATTATGTGAATCTGATTGACATATTATATGCATGGTGCACTATATGATGCTCACTCAACTCAACTAACCTAACCTCAGCGTGCCAAGAAACCTAGCTATGCAAGAACCCAGATTATTTTGGTGTGATGGCAATCCATAGCTCAAGTCATGTGATAACAGATCATAAATTACAATACAATTGCATGAGCATCCAATCAAATGGATTACCATGGCCAGTCACCAACTATTACAACCTCTTAAACAGAAAGTAAAAACTGAACTCTCATTTATTTGCAGACTTATATTTGATGTTGCAGTGAGGCCTCTATTATCGAGCCTTCAACGATACAATACTGTTGTTTACTTAGCTGCTTTTGTTTTCTGATTATTTAAGTGTTTGTAATGACTTACCTGCAGGAGGCGGAGGTGTGGGGGCTGCGGGGGTAGTCTGAACTGAAAGTGTTTAGTTGTACATTCAGAACCAGACAATAACGGAAAAACATTCTACTCAGTAGAGCAAGCCCTAGCCTACCGCAAAGCTATCTTCGCAAAAAAAATGGATAAGGCAAATCGTATTCTTGATACGTATGACCCCAGGGCAGCTAGGAACATAGCCAAAACCATAGTGTGTGAAGAATGGAGAAAACACGATGAGGACCACCTGGAGGAGCTCAACCTCTACAAATATGAGCAAGACGAGGAACTAATGCAGATGATCCTGGGATCTGGAGATAGACAGCTACTGGAGGCAACCTCAGATTTATACTGGGGAGTAGGGGCCAGCTTGCGTGCTAAATCCCTATTTACAGGAAAATACAAAGGAAAAAACAGGGGGGGTGAGGCACTTATGAAGGTCCGGGCTGAACTAATCAGACGAGTAAAACCCACAGTCTCCTCTACCCAACCAACCACCCCTACGTCAGTACCGGTAGCACAGCCTCCACCAACCAATGTGATCCCTCCTATGAACAACACAGGAGCAGCTCAAACTCAGGAAGCAGTCACAACCCAGTCTGTGACCCCAATAGTAAAACGAGTGCATTTTACTGCAGCACCATCAAGCATTTAGTGCTGGAACTAGTGTTAGTTCTCTAGTATAGAAAGGGCCTGTGCGGTATCTTTAAGGATGCTGCGGGCCTAAATAAATAGACACAGAGTATTCATGTATATTAACTTCTATACCTGTGCAAATGCTTCAGTTGGCACAGACCGGACCCTGTAACACTGTGGATGTCCTCTATAATATAACTCTCTAAGGGCTTTAACCCTTTACGGACGGATGTCAGTCAAAGGTGACATTTGTTGTAATGATGCATCAATGAAGTCTTGGTGAGTAACTTGCTGGTGCTGCATTGTTGCCAACCCTACCAGAGTGCCTCAACCTCATAAGGATGGATATCAGTAAAAGATAAAAAAATTGTTTTCATGATGAACCAATGCAGCACTGGCGACTTACTCGCCAGGGCTACATTCATGCATCATGACGACCAAGGGCATGATACATCAAAACATCATGGTGTCCTTGAAGAGTTAAACTGCGATAATGTTCAAGGCTATAAGCATGCACGTTGATGGTAAATGGCATTTCACATTCATGCACTATGCAAAGCTTAAATGTGACCCGTTTTAATGAAATGGGTCGTAAGTCGCACAAGAAAAATGTGATATTGCCATATTCGGGTACAGCTCATCAAGAGGTTTCATTTGATATATGATAAGTAGTAAATTAGGCAATATTCATTGTTGGGTGATATTTTTCATACTTTTTTTGTTGAATTAAATGGAATTTAATCAAAATGAGAAAATTAACATTTAAATTAGATGCCAGCTATATTATACAATACAAATATAATTCCTATGGCCATCATTTTGGGATAAATTGGGATAAAACTCTGTTTTGTAACTTAGTATGCCTAAAGATAACTATTCATCTGTTAGAAAAATGTCAAAAATCATTTTACAAAAATAATATTTTTCCACCCTATGCTTCTTAACCCTTTCCCTGCCGCTTCACTATTGAAAAATTGTTCCAAACCACCGGGGGCATTGCAGATGAATATGTCCTACTAAAACCGGCACTACACTACAGATAGTGCCCTGGTACTGCATATATGCAGTATCGGTTTTTGGGTACTGAAATACAGTACTGCATATATGCAGTATCGGTTTTACAGTGGTACTGCATATATGCAGTATCGGCAGGGAAAGGGTTAAAGAGCCCATATCTAGGCTCTTAAAAGTCGACTCATTTCATTAAAATGGTCACAAATGGTTAATCGCTTGAACTTTAAAAGGCAATGGCCATGTTCTGTTTACTAATACTAGTGTTAAAGGGATTGACTAGACTTACTTGTAGTTGCTCCTACCCCACCTACAAAGGACAACCACAATGATCTAATTAGTATGAACTATTAGAGTAAGAGTAACTGTTATAATCAACCTTATCCTGACAGTCAGCCATGCAAACAACAAAGTATGATCCATGAGTAAATCTTAAAAGCATAGAAGTATGTTAATATGCACAGTTTATATGATCTAAAGAAGAAGGAATTAAATGTCTTTAATTAATACCTTTAAATTGTTATGGTCCGATGATTCAGTTTGAGGATTCAACCTTAAAGTACTCCAGCATGTTCACTATAACTATCCTTCATGATCGATGTACTTAAGGTTAAATTATTCCCCGAAATTTAGCTAATAATTCAGATGACTATCAGTTTTAGACTTAATTCACTATTTTTGGAGTGCATGCTATGATTGAAAATACACTGTAAAATGCTGTAGTTGGTCCCCATGGTACCTTCTTATTGGCCATAGAAGAAGTTTCCCTATCCTCCAAATATGATACTGTAACATGATTTTGAACACGTTTAAAGTGGCATAATCCCATGATTAGGGCTCAAAAACAAATTTTGCTAAAAGTTCAATATAACCATACTTCATGTCCTACCTACCTTATTAAACATTGTTTCCAAGAATTCAGCTTAAATCTCAGCTAATTATAAATTGTATGCTTAAGTTGAGAATTTTGGAGTGCACACTACAAGTCCACCCATTGAGAAATACACTGTAAAAGGCTATACCTGTGCTCATGGGACCCTCGTAATTGCCTCTTATTGCCCATCGATGATATTTTTTTGTGCTCCATCCTCCAAATATGATATTATAATTTTGAACTCATTTAGGTAGAATTTAAAATATGGAAAAAACTGGACCATGCCACTTTAAGTAGGATCTAAAGTATGTTAAATATTAGACCATATCACTTTAAAGTATCTGGAAGTTATATATATGGTCTGACATTGACTGATGCTCAACCTTGTGCTAGTAAAATGTTTATATCTTTTATCATTATGAATAACTAGACAATACTTACTAACAAAGCGATTCCAATGAGTGCATTCTTTTGACTCTATTTCGTAAGAACTATCAATGACTGCACAGTGACCGTAACTGGTGGGGTGTCCCGACTTCCACTTTGTCAGTGCGTAGGTGGTGGAACTGCCATCTTGAAACTGCCACGGGGAACTGGCATCTGTCCTAGTTAGACCAATCCAGGTGTCATGGCTGTACAAAATGAAGTGCATGATTAACCCTTTAATGGCCTCATAATGATTAAATGAATACCTGCTCTTGAGCTGCATGATACATGCATCATTCTGAGCTTTCAACTTAAAATACATGAACAACCTTTGCTTATTTTTTTTGTCATGTGTCCAAAGCTGTTAACTTTCAATTTCACTAACATTTACGCTACAATGGGTGATGTTTTTGCTAAAAATGTCACCCCTCGACCAGTCAAATATTGAACCTTGGCTATGGTGAGAGGAAAGGGGTGCATGCACTGAGCCCAAAGCAGGAGAGGAGTGTCTTTCCACTAAAAGATTTCCGATCAAGCAAGGAAGGCAACCACACTTCCGTCTGCCAGTCCGTCCAAACGGGCTCAAAACACCTACCCTACAAAGTCACGTATCCAGGTGGTCTGTGCGTCAGACTGCACGGAGACCAGCACGCACTGCGCGGCAGCAGTTGCATGGGCCGCAGCAGAATGTTTCTCATAGCAGCCCCCGTTATATGCATCAAAGTTGGCTCCAACGCAGCCTGCAACTGTAGTAGCGGCAGCCGCTGAAAGGTAATGATCAGTGCTGTAATGATGATGCACGTAGTTAGCAATATTTAACCCTTGTTGGACATCTTTAATGGGCTTCAATGGCGCTAATCTCTTTAAGTAACTCCAATCATACTGGATTGACACACGCCAGAAGGCTTTGGGTTATGTACCAATGCAGTGCGGAGCAGTGAATTAGTGATGCTGCAGATGTGCATAATGAGAACAATGGTATTTCCTTCTCCTCAATTAGCCAAAAATCACAGAGGAAGATCTCAATGCTTAGTGTCAGTGCCATTCTTGCAACCACCAACTTACTGCACTGATGATCATTCTACGATTCCATCAACCTGTACTTTTTGTCTTAACCCTCCCACCGCCAGATTTCTCTGTAGTTTTGCCAAAAATAGAAGAAAATTATAAATTTCTAAAATTGAAATGAAGTCTGGCATAGATACTCAATGAACGTTGTTTTTAAACAAAAATGGGATGTAGGATGTGAAGTAGGATGCCATAGGCTTAACTCTTCCTTTCCCGATCGCGCATTTATGCGAATTTACCCTCCTTTCCCAATCGCGCATTTATGCACAGATTTTGCCGATTTTTGGCCGATTTTGGCCGATTTTTGATCATCTGTGGTTTGCCTAAATCTTGGTAAATTCTCATGAATTTCTGTGATGGTGATGTATGACATATTGTCTCTGGATATCTGAAATAGTTTACCCCTGGGTTCATTATGAGATAAATGCTGGGTTTCTCAACTTAGATGAGGTTTTACTCATTTTTGATGTGATCTGAGCAATATTTAAGGCAGAAATCATGCTAAATAGCAATTAAAATAATTTTTGGGGTGAAAAGTCGTTTTGGCCAATTTCTCATGCTGAAGAAAACGGTAACAAAGGTTTTGGTCTATTTTGATTCATTATGGCCCAAAAGTCGGTTGCCATGGCAACCAATAGTCTCGAATTAGCTGCATTTAATGTGTTTCAGTTGCCATGGTATCAGAAAAGAACAAATTTGTCATGACAATTTTCCACATAAAATCTAATAATTCTTTGGAAGAGTTAATAGATGTAACTTATTTCTACTTAATATATTGATTTCTTTCCTAGATATTGAAATTTGAAATTTGATAACATTTTCCAATGTATACATTTGGACGCTAATTGATTAGGATTTATCTCCCTAATCAGTACACATAGGGAGATTTTGGAAATCTCATTTTCTTGTTATTCAATACCGTTTATTTGGTCATAGATGTACTTCTAGTTGGAATATCTTCAAAATTCTTTCAGTTTTCAAAACATGAGACCATCCTCTATACCACATTTTCTCATTTGAATTTCATCTGAAAAGCTCTGGTTTTGGCAGAGGTGCCTTTACCACGTTATGGGAACGTGCTAAAGGAAGAGTTAAATATGATACCAAACATGCAATATTCCAACTAAAACTTCTAAGAAAATATTTTCATAAATATTGAGTAATATTTCTTTGTTCAGCTCAGTGGATTAGGTGCTCTGGCCGCTGTAGCACCCTGCTTGCAGTGAAAGGGTTAATTAAAGTCCCATGCATGTGTCCTAGATCACTTGGATGCATGCATTTGTGAGAAAGGTGCTATGCTGTCACTGTCACCAGGAACCAGAGAAGGGTTGATCACAAAGAATGCTCACACACTGAACACTATCCCATAGTGCCAGTAAAGCTTAGGGGGGAGGCATATGTTACTATTATTTTATAGTGAATGCCACAGTCCGATTGACTTATCCATGGACTGCTGTATTGCATAGCCCCTGTTAACCCCTTAAGGAAGGATGGTGCATCATGCTGATTCTTGGGGAGTGTTTCCATAAGTTTGGCATGATCCTTGAATGCTGCACTGGCGAGTTACAACAATTCTAGCCATAATATCTGATACATAAATGAGAGTGTAGAAGTATTCTGATACTCAAGATTGATGTTTTTAGTGTGTGTAACATCTTACCTGCAGGTGGGGAAGGTGTGGTGGCTGCGGGGGTAGTCGGCCACTGGCAACTTGAACTGTCCGCTGTCAGACACACAAATCAAATAAGGTCATGATGGATATGTGCAGTCCTAGTCAGTTAATTGCCAGGGCTGCATTTATACCATTTGTCGCCTATACAGGATTAATAGACTCTCTTTGGGTTGGCATAATCCACCAATGCACAGCATCATTGCAACGCTACTTTGATGAGTTTAAATGGCTGCAGATATTTTTTGCCTTTTGCATTTTGGATTTTTCTTTATTGCATGTAAGTTGATTGGTAGAAAGTATATCTTATTTTATATACACTAAACAAGTATAAAACCTTGATCTTCTAATTTATCTTCCTGACCTTTCTGAACCTCATTATGCATAATACTGAAGCTGTTAGTGTTCTGTACAATCAAAGTTTTTTTTCTTGTGCAACATTCTAAACAGATTTAGTGTAGATTTTACTCATATCTCATATGAACCTGTTATCTCATAATGTGTGAATTATTTTTTGCACTCTTTTTCTATGCATATCTAGCAATTGCACAATAGTGGAGAATATAAACACTTACGTCCACTGCTTGAAGACACATGCAGGTGAATGGAAGGAGCAAGCTCTCCAATGTACTCAGAACCACTGAGCTGGGAGTACATGGTGACACCAGGTGTAAAGCCCTCCTCATGTTTTGCACTTTTCCTAAAGTAGCGGTACTCGGTTTCACCAGACGTTGCACATGCAATGTAAGGGTAAGTCTCTGAGTACCTGTTGTGATGGCCGACCTTGCTACACTGATCTACGTTGACTGTGCCAGGCACAGAAAACGTGTGGGTGCCTGATGAGGTGAGTACCAACTCCTGGGAATATGCCAACAGGTAGTCGTCTGCTGACACCTGAGTCCATATGTCAATGAAGACGTTTCCAGCCCGTTTCACATACACAGTTATGGCTGTCAGTGTGCCACTGCAGGGGATGTCTATACCATAGTACAGCTTCATGGTGGTGCCTAGCCGTCCAGAGCGGCTGATAGCTTGTACTCCGTAACAGCCAGCGGTCTCTGTGGGCATTTGGAAAGGGTTATTAGAACTTTGTGACATTTAGTACAATATCCGTTATTCTGTATCTAGTTAGACAAGATAACTCCACATTGGTTTAGACAGCTAAGGTTGTTATTACTTTCATCATTAATCACTTTGTTTGTATATATATATGTGACCCAATTAAACAGAATAGGTCAGAAGTTTAAAGACCACTTTAAAGACCCTTGATATTCCCTGTTAAAGTAGCATAGGACAGAAAAATAAAAATAGTAATATTTTGGAATCCTAAATTGCAAAACAGATTTCAATCCCCATTATTCCAAAAGTGTTGGCCAAATGATTTATAACTGTATTGAATAATATGTTATTCAAGTGTTAATTGTCTCATTTTAATTAATTTCCATTTAGTTCAATGAAGAATATAAAGAGTATTGCCTAAGAGTCACTCTTACTTATAATGACACTCTTAATCTACTTATAATGATACTGGCTTACTGTGCTTATCATTTATACCAAATGAAAGCTCTTGATGAGCTGTGCTGATATATTGTAGCGTGTATGTTTAATGTGTCAGTGGAATCTACCAAAGCCGCTGTCCAATGTACTGCAGTTCTGACCAAATATACCCTCCCGTTGTTTGAACTTAAAACTCCTGTCTTAATAGTGTCTAATAAAAATGGCAGAGGGGAGCTGTGTAGCTCACAGCCTCCCCATGTTGCTACTACAATATAAATATGTTGCGTAAGAATATTCCTTGTCTGTTTTTTTCATTTAAAACCAATTTAATGGTATTTACTTTCATATTGAATAAAATAGCAGAATGAAAACCTTTACACAGGGTTAGTGATAAATTAAATGGTGAATGGGTTTCTTGAAGTTGAGGTTGTTTATTATGTAAATACTCCCCAGGGGACTGTTTTAGGAGCATATTTATCTGATTGACATGTTATATGCATAGTGCACTATATGATGCTCACTCAACTCAACTAACCTAACCTCAGTGTGCCAAGAAACCTAGCTTTGCAAGAACCCAGGCTCTTTTGGTGTGATGGGTAATCCATAGCTCAAGTCATGTGATAACAGACTGATCATAAATTACAATACAATTGCATGAGCATCCAATGAAAAGGATTACCATGGCCAGTCACCAACTATTACAACGTCAGAAAGTAAAAAGCAAACTCTCATTTATTTACAGACTGGGAAAAGACCTAAATTAGCCAAAACTGCATTATTCAGGACTTTGTGCCATCTAAGTGCTTCGTTGTACATCTGCATATTAAGAACCAGACAATAACGAGTGCATTTTACAGTAGAACCATCCAGTGTTTAGTGCTGGAACTAGTGTTAGTTCTCTAGTATAGAAAGGGCCAGTGCAGTATCTTTAAGGGTGCTGCTGGCAGACATATGTAACTTTCTTTGCCTAAATAAATAAACCAAGGCTAATGACTATTGACACTTTCTCTGATGTATTTCCCAAGCTTGGGCTGTATCCCAAGAAGCCACGTGCCTCTGAAGGTATTTATGAAAGGAAAGCCCCATTCTGACCCAATTTCATACTGCCACATTGTATTCAATTGGGGGCATTAGAATTGAATGGGGTAAATCTAAAAAATATAAACCTTTTTCCAATCGATCAAAATATTTCCTCCAGTTAAAGATAGTTATATTAGTTACAAGGTTATGCAGAGGACACAGAGTGTAATTTTGCACTTAACATTATTTGCAACCAATAGTATGAAGGCTTTAATTAGAATAACATGTGAACAGGACAAAAGACCAATTAGTTGCTATCAGGCTTTTTTCAATCAGGTAATGTTTGCATCATTTAAATTTATAGTTCATATTGACCTGAAGTTAAGTTTTAAGAGAATTATAAAGGGATACAACTTACCGGGTGGTGCCTCGACAGGTTGACCTTCAAAGAAAATGCAGGATACAGTAAGATATAAATCTGTGAGAAAGTAATTTCTGATGAAGTAATGAAAATATATTATAAGTGCGTTTGATACTATAGGTCTGTATGAACAAATGCCACATTCTTAGTAGAATTTTGGATGATACATAACTGTGCACAGTACTTACAGACATGATATTGATAATAAGTGACTGCTTTGGACTTGTTCAGTAACACACTTTCCTACCTTTATCATTTTTATTAAAACAAATGACCAATCAATATCACTTTGAACAACTTGATATCAACCACAACTGTCTTTCCTTTTTAGCATTGCTAATCATCAAAAAACACAAATGGGCTACTTACAAATAAAGCGTTTGTTTTCACTGCAGTCTTTGGACTCTATTTTGGTGCTGTCTTCTAAGATTGCACAGTGACGATTATCCCTGGGATGACCAGACTTCCACTGAGTTAGTACATAGGTGGTCGGACTGCCGTCTTCAAAATGCCAGGGGGAACTGGCATCTGTCCTAGACAGACCAATCCAGGCGTCGTGACTAGAAAGTTAAAGGCCATAATCATGTCAAGATGTTGTCCAGAAATTCTTTTCTTTTCAATTTCAGAATCAAAACAATTTGCTCTGGTAAAATTGGCTAGCATTCTCTTTATGTATCAAATAGTGATAGTATTTGAAATTCATTGAGACTGTATTGCGAGGATCAATTACTAACCAGGTGGATAGTCAGGACTGTAAAATACTAATAACATCGGAATAAAGCGATGCTCTGAAGAGCACATATTCAAATGCCAATTGTATAATGACAATTGAATCACTGTATGCAGTGTGTCTAGTGAAACCCTACGTCTACCTCACCACAGCTCTAGCCTTCAGATGGTACAGTTCTTCTGCTTTTCATGTTATCCAATGAGAGGTCCTTACCTATCCGATTGCTTGCAATTCCCAAATAATTTCTTTGCCAAAATATCAGTTTTTAATATGGCTTCCTATCAAGTACCAGCCTTGAATACACACCCTATCAGTGTCTTCACAATTGCTTTACTCCTGTTAGGATTTATTTTTTACTTTAATGAACCCTTTCTATCTAGTGCACACCGAAAGCCTAGATAGAAGTCTTCACTGATATTGAGACAAAAGGTAGATGAAACATAGGTTCAGGAGTTAGCTTTGAATTTGACTTTGTTATCATATCCCTGGACATGGATTCAAAACGTAGCTTCAGGACTACCAGGTAATGCACAATACAAAAAGATCTGAGCACCCCAAGGGTTTTAAACCCATAGATACTGCTAGATAGGTGTACAGTTAATTTGTACCTGTACTGTGTGCAGACTAATCTACATAATTATATATCAAAGGTTATTTCATATCTATATTAGGTTCAACGCGCTTAATGAAACAAATCAAGATATTGAATACTAGGAAAGAAAAAGCAATAATTAAAAGCAATCTAACTAATTTCGGGGATGACCCCAGAAAATTCTGGGAGATCATTAATGGCATTTGGAAGAGTATAAGAGTCAATTGTGATCTCAGCTTAGTTGATGATAATGGTCAGTCTGTGAGCCAGGAGAACACTGCCAATTACGTGAATAATTATTACATCACAATAGGGGAATCCTTGGCAGCAAGGTTCGACCTTGCTAATGTCTAGACTTTCCCTGTTGACCAACTACCCAGTGTCTTTGTGTTCACTGATTCTTCTGAAGCAGATTCCACAAAAATTGGTGGGTGACATAAAACCGTCAAAAAGCTCAGGCATTAATAGTGTTCGAGCTCAAATTGTGAAAGACACCCGAGGTGTTAAACCCACCTTATCAAAACATATTATTAATAATTCTATCCATGGGTCTCTATTGCCGGTTAGCCTCAAAACTGGCTGTGTAGTACCTCTGCTTAAATCAGGCTGCCTGAGGGATGTTTCATGGGGACCTGTCTGTTTACTTGATATGTTTAGCAAACTGATAGAAAAATATGTTCATAAACAACTAATTACTTATCTTCTACAAAACAATATTATCAATTTGACACAATTTGGCTCTATGCCAAAGCGGTCGACCACCAACACATTTTTTGTCTTGCTTCAAATGCTCTTTGAATCCTGGAACAGGGGTGAATTATCTGCCTTAGTCTTTTTAGACTTAAAAAAGGTGTTTGATATGGTAAATCACTCTGTTCTGGAAGACAAACTTGCTAAAATTGGCTGTACCCAGTGGGCACAAAATTCAATTTAATGTTGAATCAGCATTGAATCAACATTGAATCAACATTGACAACTAGTTATCAGTGTTGATTCAATGTTGTGTGCCCACTGGGTAGTGCTCTCTGTGTTAATTGGTTCAGGGACTCTCTAAGTGGGAGGCAACAGAAGACCCTAGCCAACTCAGTATTGTCATCAACACTGCGGGTCACCTGTGGCATCGTACAAGGGTCTGTGCTAGGGCCCCTACTATTTATAATTTATATGAATGATGGTGTTAATGTCATAAACAACTATAATTTCTTCTTTTATGCTGATGATCTGGCTATTGGCAAAACCCAAGATGTCATTGTCCAACTATTACAAGAAGACATGGACAATATTCATAAATGGTGTTATTCTAATGTTCTAACAGTTAATGTCAAAAAGACCCTAGTGTTATGGTGTCATCCACCCAGGTGCCAGCTAAATTCAAATAACTGTGATATGAACCTAGCTAATACCCAATTAATAAGAGTAATACTGTTCGGTGTCCTGGTAGACTATGAATTGTCATTTATATCTCAGTGCAACAAGGTCTGGTCAATGTCCCGTTCTAGATACCTTCAACTATGTGATATTAGGAAAGTAACTGGACAGGCCTTGGCGCTTAAGATTTATAAATCAATGATATTACCAGTCTTTATATATTATATTTAACCAATAATGAATGGATTTGAAGGCAAGCGTGAGGTGTATCGTAGGATATGGGGCACAAGGCGCGTAGCACCCAGTGCCCGATATCCATACGATACACCTCACAAGTGCCTTCATATCCATTCAATATTAGGTTTATTACATGATTATATTAACTCCTTCCTGCATCATGCCAACTCTATGGTGCTGATACACTCCCAAAGGTTCGGCATGATACCCAATGTTAGAAGCGAACCAACCCCTACTGATGCCGCAGGCTGTGTTATCCTGTGTACCCACATCAGTGGCCAGCCAGCTCAGTGGCTGGCCGCAGGCAGGCAGCCCCCTCCCCTCCTTCTACAGCCCCGGCCACACTAGCGTTTTTTCAACCAACTCCATCCAACTCGACCAGACAGTCGGGGCAAAATTACCTGGCCGGTCTGATAGGGTTGTGCATGTCAAACTCTTCCTACTGTTGGGACGGGTTGGGTTGGATCTGGGTCGGACCATGTTGGGTCGGGGCAAATAAGGGACCTTTAGCAACCATGTAAAAGCTCATTAAACGCAGACGTATCCTATGCCTTCAGCACTGGTACGTCTGTGTTTGATAAGCTGTTACACGGGTTGCTAAAGTTCTCTATAGCATACGTGTGGCTGGGGCTTACCCTAGCAGACTTGAATATAAGCAGCGTTTCCCTCCCAATGTGCCATCACCGCTGTGGCCAAGCGGACTCACACACCACCGGTCCCTGGTTCGAACCAGAGGGAGGACGTTGTACACAGACCCACAGAGCATGGTCACTGTAGCTTTTTTTAATATGCATTTATATATGTTAAAATAAAAACTAGAATTATTTTAATGCGTAAATAAGTTAAGTCAAACTTCTACCTTGCTAATAAAAAATAATAATTTAAGAATTGAGTTTCAAAGAAATTATACCCAAAAAAGTGTTTTCTTCTTTTACTGAAAATCTGCCTATAGACTGCTTGTTTGGTTCCCTCCTTTTACCAGCGCCTCGCGGCGTGGTACGTAGAGCGTTGGACTTGAACTCTTGGGGTATCATGTTCGAATCGCCATGAAACTGCAGATTTTATGGGTGACGAAATTTCGGGACTGCTCAGTACCACCGGAAAAGTGCCAATATCCACCGGAAGAGTGCCGATATCACTAGA
Source organism: Harmothoe impar (assembly GCA_947462335.1). Lineage (NCBI taxonomy): Eukaryota > Metazoa > Annelida > Polychaeta > Phyllodocida > Polynoidae > Harmothoe > Harmothoe impar. The sequence goes on from OX381708.1 coordinate 8,791,504, forward strand.
TATCAGCACGGGGATATCCCCGAAAAAGCATTATATATGTGTGTATATATATATATGTGTGTACATATATGTATGTATATATACATGCTGTGATGCTGGAATCATTAAAGCTTCATTTACCTGATTCTTTTCTGCTGATAATGATAACAAAAAAATAATGATATGTCTTGTTGTCCTTTTTTCATAATCTGTAAGCAACACTTACCCTACAAAGTTTGACAGCCATTCACGTTGTGCATCAGACTGCACGGATACTAGCTGACACTGAGCCGCTGCAGTTGCATAGTTCTCGGAATTATACTTTGTGTAGCATACGCCATTGTACGTATCTTCGTCTGAATCATCACAGCTTGCCAGTATAGTCGGGGTAGCAGCTGAAACAATAGGAGAACTCTTAATGAATTTACTGAACATATTAAGTAGACAGCTGGGTCTCGAATTAGAAACACTGGACAAGGACCATTTTTGGAATTGGAAACACACAACCAGTTGAAGGGATACTGCCAGTTTAGCAAAAACCAAAAAGACCATCCAATATATTATATGCTTGTTCTGGTCTACCGATCAGGGCACCTTTTACAGTCTTTGAGCTAATGTTTTCAATACCTGAACTGCTATTAGCTTTAACCTTAAATGTTAGTATTTTGGCTTTGTCCAAGGTACATAGTGTCAAATTGAAGGTGATAGACACACAGTAAAGCTATTAAATTAGGCCAATTGGAGCTCTACAAGTCAATTATTATGCTTTGTGACATCACATGGCTTCATTTGACGTCACTAGTGTGCGTTGGTTCTTTGACCAACACCATAAACATTTGTCCACTGTTTTTAACCCTTTAAGGACGCATGTCGCAAAAAGATGACATTTGTCCTCATGATGCACCAATACAGCCGTGGCGCGTAACCCGCCGGGGCTGCATTGGTGCATCATGCAGGCCCTTCGGAGTGTCTCAACCTCATAAGGTCGGCATGATGCTTGAATGCAGCACTGGCGAGTTACTCACAATGGTTGCATTCATGCATCATGACAACCAAAGGCATGATGCATTATGGTATCACGCTGTCCTTAAAGGGTTAATGGGAAGTGCATGGCCCTGATTGATTAATCTAGATATTTCCAAAATTGCCTAATACAGAGAATTTGGATCATAATTTGTATACGAACGACCAGTTATTGTAGCTTTCTCTCTTTTCGACACTCTTGCCTGTTTCTTGACTACAGAGACGGATACATGGTCTTCAATCAAGGTGACTAGACCCTATACTAAACATGTCCACTGCGCAGGTCTTTGCACACATGTACATGCAGTCCTTGGAGAACATACCAAGGGGCATATTTTTTGTATATCTATAGGGCTAATTTTTTATGCGTACTCAAAAATACCTGACGGGGTATTGAACCTAGGTAGTCCTGCATGTGAGGCTATTGCTTTACCCCTACTCTGCTTAGGCTCTGGAAGTAGGCCTGTTATTTATTTATTCTTTAAATTTAAAATACCAAAAATATTTAAAATATGCATGGGACCATAGGTTCAAAATATTGTTTCTGGATGTAAAAAAAAGAAGAAATTATGTTCCGAGGGAACTATAGAGAAATTAAATTACTTTAGGATGTCATTTCATGTATAGAAAGATGCATTATATGGTGTACAACAACACCTTTAAGCTGCACTTTCGTAATTCCTTGTCCACATATTTCTTTTTTTAAACTCATAACGAGCTGCAATGTGGGATGTTTAAAACATCATATTTTAGTCCCATTACGAAATATCATTCATATAGGCCTAACACTTTTTTTGAGATATCGGGCCTATTTACCTGTGTGGTCAGACTCCAACCAATCATGGTACATACTGAAATCTGACCCCTTCTCTATATATAGGGTTGAATACCTTTCTCTACACTACAGTGCATATTGCTGTAAGGGTACTAACACTCGGTTCTTTGAGGTTTAGATTTTTATCAAGACTAATGTAGAGTTTGGTAGGTAGCTTTCTGTGCAAATATATTCTTTTGTTTATATCAAATTGTTCACCATTTTTTCCCAATGCAAGGTTCATGCCTAGACTGTAACTGCTTGATTAACTGTATCAATTTGGCAATACACTCCTTACTTTGACTCTCCAGAACAGTAGCAATTACAATAGTTGTTGTTACTCAGATAGAGGGGACCAGGCCTGAAAAGTACCCAAAAATCGTGTCCCAGCCTTGACTCACCGACTATCAAATTGACTCTTAAAATAGCCCAAAATGAGCTAGAACATGAAAATCTTTCAAAATTGGATAAAATGTTCTACACTGTAAAAAGTTGTTGTTCCAGAACAGCAAAATGTGCTGTAATTATGCGAGGCAACATTGGGATATATTCCCCAGGTGGAGTAAATGTATTCCCTAGTTCACCACCTGCCCACCTGGGGGAGCTAGGGCCCTTGGTGCCTTTGTTGGTAGCAACCAATCAGTAGGCCAGTGCTTGTAGTATGGAAGGTTGATATAATTTACAGTGCTTTTGCTATAAACGATGATACAGTGAATGTTGCTGTACATGTACATTTCTGTTGTTGTAGATGCAGCTTACAGTAGTGAGTTGTAGACCTACAGCACTTCTCACTGTACTAGGTACACGGGGGTACCTGGGATCGATCCTTGGTCTAGCCACCTCTCAATGTGTTACACACTTAATGGTCAAAAGCAATATAACATCATTCTCTATGGGCCTTGTCTATAGTTTTCATTGTATAATGAACAAATTAGGTGTTATAAAATTATGTCTGCATGTTGGTACAGGTGCCAAATATGAGAGCCATGCTGCAGGCCTTACTTCTGCTGCTTCAATAGCTCAATCAGACACAGCGTCGGACAGTGATAGGAAGGTCCAGAGTTTAATCCTCCGTCAGGCTAGTCATGCAGTTTCATCATGTCTTGAACATTTTTCCTAAAAGTGATATGCAAATCCACACAAGATACTTTCTAGAAATTTTTTAGGAAAACCATGAAATGTTATTTTGTACACAGGACAAAAGAGACCTTTAGCAAACTCTACATAACATATGGTTCTAGCACAACAAGGTCAACCTTGCACTTGATTTGCAAGATCATCTTTATGAAAGCTATGCTGCATGCCTTACTCCAGCTGCCTGGATAGCTCAATCAGACACAGTGTCAGACAGTGATAGGAAGGTCCTTGGTTCAATCCCCGGTCAGGATTGTCATGAAACTATATGTCCTTTACGTTTTAATCTATTAGATAATTTATGAAGATTAAAAGGTAATTCTTCGTGACTAAACATATCACCAGCTTTGAGAAGCGAATCCTAGACCTTCAGATTTGGTTTTACAATTAATTCTGTGGTACAGTACCAGCAGGTTTTGCTGTTACTATACAGTATAGGTGCTGTAAATATACATGAGGCAAACTTTGGTTGGCATTTGCTAGGACTTAGGACTGTTCTCTTTAAGTACTGTGTTCTTACTGTGGCTTTTAGATAATCATATTTGGTATTTTAATATGATAGATTCAGAGTTTTGATGTAAACACAGGTGTGCTGAGAACTAGGTTTTCAGGGTACCTGGGCTAACTGTCATATGAGGGAATGTATTGCGTCTCATACATCTGACTGCACATACATGTATAAAGACAAGCTCAGGACAATGGATGAAAATCCCTTTCAACAGGAACAGCTCACTAGATTCAAAATCAAGACCAAAGTTGCATCACTCAATTTAGTTTATAGTATTTGATCATCTGAATATAAAAGGTGCTAATGTTTGTAAACTGAACCAACTATATGCCATAAGTGAGTCAATATTCAATAGGTGCAACCGATTGGCCCTGTAATGGGCTTTCACATGCAGATAGCTCTCCTGGGTGTGAGGACAAACGTTCTGAGTGTGATCTCAATCTATGATCTTAAATCTTTATATATTAACTGAAAGCTCCCCTTGTATCTGCCACCCACTGTCACATACCAAAACTATGTTACCTGAGGTTTGCCTTTGTATGCCCTACACCCAGATGAGACAACATAAACATCTAAAAGAAAATTTTGAAAATAAGAAATGGCCGCAAAATCAACACTCTTGGTATAAGGGGACTGCACTGTCTTTTTGATTAACAGTTTAGGAGTAACAAGACACATTGGGTGAATAGAAATTAAAGGCCTACTCCAATGGTATGCAATCAACAATCTTCAATCTTCAGATGTTAAAACAACCACTATCCAAATTTATCTTGGAAAATAACATCATTCCAAAAGGAAATAACATCACCCTTGCCCAAATAACCACCAGCTAACATACTTTCCCAGGATACCTATATATGCATCTATAGACTGTATTAATGAGAATCATACTACTTAACCATTTAAGGATGGCATCATGCCTTAATGCATCAAGCCCTTGGTCGTCATGATGCATGAATGCAGCCCGGCAAGTAACTCGCCAGGGCTGCATTCAAGCATCATGCTGACTCAACAAGATTGAGACACTCCCATAGGGTCAGCATGATGCATCAAAGCAGCATCAGCGCCTTACTCAGCAGGGCTGCATTGGTGCATCATGACGACAAATGTTATCTACAATATGCTACAGCTTGAACTACTATCCGCTCACAGGGCCTGGCTCCATAGTTTGGCAGTATAAATAAAGGAATAATCAATCAATTATGGCACTACAGTTATCATACTCACCTGAGATGATCAAGATGAGGAGTGTTGCCTTTATGGTTCTCTCCATTGTGTCTACTGTTGTTACCACAACAGCTTTTGCTGATGCTCCTGCTAATGTTGACACGGCTAATGTTGTATCTCCACTTAGATAGCCCAGTCTACTATTTACATTATGTGCCTAAGCTGAGCATTGTCTGTGTTCTGTCTGATGTTGGTCTGTTAGACAGGCCTGCTGGTGACTACCTCCCTCTACACACAGGACCTTGTGTCCAACACTGAAGGCCAATGCCTCAACCACCTCGTCTAGTTTCTGCTGACTGGTCATTAATGTGCAACTTTTTATCCGTTTCTGAGCTTTGTATTGACTGTATCCAGGCAATTATCAGAATCAATGTGAGTTGGATACGTTCCATCCCTCCACCACATATCCCGAATGTTGTTCCACCAGCCCCCCCCCCTCCTTCATAACGTCTAGTTATGCTTGAATTGAGGTGTCTGCTCAGAGAGTGCTGGTTCATAACCTTTTGCTCCTTGATAATCTCTGCACCTCCTGCAGATATATACCCACTCCTCCCGGAGTCTCCCACTGTCCCCTCATCTGATCCTGCCAGTTAAATGAGTCCCGCTGTGGTTGTTTTTCGTGGGACCCCTTGGTTAGTACACCTCCTGAAGTTTGCTCACACCAAGTGGTAGGTGTCATTTGAGTTTGACATAACAGTGAGGCAGTGCGTGTGGAGTGGTTAACCTTATATTACCCAGCAGGGAAGGTTCACCTGTAGTTCATACCATGACCATGTGGAGACTCATACCCTCAACCTCCCATTGTGATATCTGCACCTCTTGCACCTCTTGCAGCTTAATGCCCACTCCTCCCTGGGTCTCCCACGGTCCCCCCTAATCCAGCCAGTTAATTGAGTCCTGCTATGGTTAGTTCATTACTTCAGTATAAAGTCTGATAAAACTCCCACTGAGATATCTACTATGTCAGGATACACCAATGCAACCTTGGCGAGTAACTCACCTGTGCTGGGTCGGTGTATCATGCCGACTATGTCTCAACCTCATATGGTCCGCATGACCTTATGAGGGCTGCATTCATGCATCATGACAAATAAGGGCATGATGCATTTAGGTATCATGCCACCCTTAAAGTATTAAATGATTCCTGCTGTGGCTGTAATTGGTGGGACCTCGGGAGAGCACACCGCTCCTAAGGTGTGCTCACTCCACGCAGTCGATGTCTTTGAGGTATATGTTATGGAGAAATATCATTATGAATTATCTTATTAATTGGTCTTTTCCTAATGACATACTTTTTTTTCAATGAGCAGCAAAGCAAAATGGGTGATCACTTCATCCCCTTCTATGAGTCTGCTCACATGACAGCAGGGAGGCAGTGCGTGTGGAGTGGTTAACCTTGGATTACCCACCAGGGAAGGTTCACCTGTAGTTCATAGCCAGACAGTATGGAGACTAATATCCTGAATCTGTTTTAACTGAGTTCAACTAGAGTGCCTTACGTATATCTCCTGTAGAGATATGTGTCTGTTTGGCAGGAGACGGGCAACTTTGGATTACCCGCCAGGGAGCCTCTACCACAACCTCTACCTATAGTCCACATGCCCAGACTAATGTAGTGACTAATATCTGTGAAGCTGTTCTTAAAGGAGCAATCTCACCTCTAGCATTTAACCACATGGTAGACTAGAACAGTACTAGAATTGTGAGTAGGATACGCTCAGTTATTATGCCACTTATGCCAATATAACAAATGACCTATATCATGCTCAGATCAAGGTTGTATACCTCATTTAATATAGAACCACATAAGTATTCAATATGGAACCATAGTATTATAGGACCACTTTTCTTCATTGAAACACGTTAATGTATTTTCAAAAATAGATACTGAAGGGATGAGTATTTGTGGCAAGCTGGAGTCTGTCTGTTTGACATTCTGTGAGAACTGACCAATTGTTGAAAAAACTGAGTTTTCATAGTTCTATGAGTTTAGAAAATGTAAATATGTTTTTGAGAATGTACCTCACACACACACATATATATGCATATATGTATATATATATATATATATATGTATATATATATATATATATATATATATATATATATATATATATATATATATATATATATATGTATGTATATATGTCAGGCGCAGAATCAGAACCAGCTCAATTCCGGAACTGCTCTAGCACAATTCCGGAACCGCGCAGGGTAGTTCCGGAATTGCTCCCTATTTAAATTGGGCAGTGTCAGAATTCATACTGTAGATACACATCTAGCATTTAAATATATCTTTCAATGTGGTTTGAGGATGTTGTGCCATATCTTAGAGGTGTAATAACAATTACTAGGCCGTCCCTATGCATCTCCCACCTCACTGTAGGTGTGATTATTAAGGTGTGGAAATAATCCCTCTGGTGTGAAAAAACAATGGGGGTTACCTATGACCAAACAAGTAGCCAACTGATACAGTAAAACTTCCTTACACATACAGACTTTACACTACTGTCTATTTGTGTGGCACACTAACTTATTTTAAAAGACTTGTTATTGAGATGTAAAAGTTCCGATATTGCGCAAATTCCGATATTGCGCGTGACATATATATACACATATGAACAGCGGTGCTCAGCTGGAGCCCCAGGCCCCCTGCTCTAGCGACTAGGAGTCACACACTGGATTATCGAGCACCTGGACTGTTCCTACAGTATTCCAGTGTACTCCACAGGTATGTATACAGTATGCTAGAAGTGTGTTGACACGCTATGATGGCCTCAAAGGTGTTCTTACTGTGCAAACCTGTAGACATTTATGGAAACACTGCAGGAGCAAGCTGCACATGGTTAGCCTATTATGACACACCACCTTTGGTATGGTTAGCCAATTAGATAACACTATAGTGTCACAGGTGTGCACTACATGGCACTACATGGCACTGCATTACACTACATCACACTATATTGCATTACATAGCAGTACATGGCACTACATTGCACAAATACCATAATAGGGCAATATATGGCAATACATGGCATTATAAGGCACTATATGGCATTATTTTCACTACATTGCACTACATGACACTAGATTGCATTAGATTGCATTACATTGGACTACATAGCACTACATTGCATTTCATTGCACTACATAGCTCAAATGCCATAATATGGCAACACTTGGGAATACATGGCATTAGAAGGCACTACATAGCACTATGTGACAATGCATGGCACTACATAGCACCATATGCCGCAATATGGTAATGATCGTGTTGTAAATATATTACACATGTGTAACCTGCTTCATGTCCCATGCCAGCAGGAGCAGTAGGTGAGGCTACAAGGGCTGGTGCCCTGCCGGAACTACATACCCAACACCCGACAATGCCAAAAGATGAAAAATGTAAAATACACAAGACTGTGCATTAACTCCTCCAAAGCTGGTTGACTTTAAATGTATTCCCTGAGACAGCTGGTTGATTTTAGATGTATTCCCTGGTCATGCCCTTCCCCTAGCCCCTTCATTGCTGCATTTATGGAAACTCAATACAATTTTGTGCAATATATTGGCTAACCAAGTGGAAGGGGCTAAGACAGCACCTCCAAAGCTGGTTGACTTTAGATGTATTCCCTGAGACAGCTGGTTGATTTTAGATGTATTCTCTGGTCATGCCCTTCCCCTAGCCCCTTCATCGCTGCATTAATTGTAACTCAATACAATTTTGTGCAATATATTGCCTAACCAAGGGGAAGGGGCTAAGACAGCCGGTTGATGTATTCCCTGAGACAACTGATTGACTTTAGATGCATTCTATGGTTTTTGATTTTAAATGTATTCCTTGCAACAGTTGGTTTATTCTGGATGTATTCCCTGAGAGAACTGGCAGATTATTTCCTGAGACAGCCATTTGATATAAAATGTATTCCCAGAGACAGCTGGTTGATTTCAGATGTACCATATTCGACGTAATAAGCTCACAAAACATTGAATACAAATGACTGACCCTGAAAGTATCACCTCATCCACAACAAGAACGTTTGCTGATTTTTCTCTTAAATTTCCTAAGTTTGTATTTTCCTTCTCTGAAATGAAAAATCAGCGGAATTTTTGTATGCTGAAGTAAAAAATAAGTTCCCGTGAATTTTTGCAATTTTCACTCATCCGTGAAAATTTAGACCGTGAAAATAAGTGCTTTCACAGTAAGTAGCCTATCAATTGATCTACTTATACTCTGCTCAGGTGTTGTGCCTATTGTTCCTATTGTAGGTTTATTTCCATATTTCTCCTCTCTTACCCTGAGCCGAGGTTTTGTAGCTGCTACTATTGTAGCTCACTATTTGAAGGTTCGAGTCCCAACTACATTCATTACATTATATAAAAAGAGCTTCAAATATCATCAAACTGATGCAGTTAGTATCAAATTGATGCACAATATACACAAGGGATGGAGTATAAGCTGGAAAACCTCCTTGGACCTGTAGTATTCGCTGTAAAATCTCCTCGGCTACGCCTCGGAGGTTTTGATGCAAATACTAAAGGTCCACGGAGGTTTTATACCACATATCTATGTTGAGTTCTATGTTCAAGGGTTTCCTGGTTGTCAAGAAATGTGACTTTTCAAAGTTGAAATGAAATCCTAAGAGCACTGCAACCCCCCCCCCCCCATATCCTTAATCATTAATAATGGGAATGTGTGAACCTCTGTGTGGTAGAGTGGAGTCTGGATGGAAGTTGGCTTGTGTACCCCTACAGAAACATTCACAGTGGTCCAGGGACACATATTCAACCCTATATATAGTTTAGGTGGAGGTTGAAGGACATCTACCATTATGTACAGTAAAACCTTGGTTGTAGGCTGACCTCATATATAAGATTAATGTAAAAAAATAAAGAAATTTAAAAATTTAAAAAAACCATACAGGTTTTACTGTGCACTATATTATGTAGATTTTTTAATGTATCAGCCATCCTGAAGATAAGAGTAAATACCAATCAGATGGCCGGGGCCAAAGTCCCTTCCTCCGTGCCTTATCTGAAGTGCTATGACCCGCCCGTTGTGTGGCTTAACCCTCTAAGTGCTGCATAGTGCTTTAACCAGCCATGTCCTTTGTCATAATGATGCATTCTTACAGCCCTCCTGTGTAACTTTACAGAGCTGCATTTTGGTATCATGACCAACCATTGTCAGGGGTGAATGTCTCCTGACAGAGGCGGGTATATAGATGCATGTAGCTCATCAAGTAGCCAGTGTTGCAGGTGCATCGTCATGACAAACATTGCAATATGATTACATGCTATCTTTAAGGGGTTATGTCAATACACTTGCCTGGTATTATCTGCCGGCTATGATGCAGAAGGTTGGAACTAACATTTATCTGCCCCTAGCTATCTTGGATGCCCTAGATCTATATATTAGTGCCGTTGTCCACACTGTGATATCACACAAGGCAAACAGCTCTAAGTCATGGATAGCTACTAGCATGGTATCCACAGAGTGTCTAAGACAGGGCAGCGCAGAATATCACAACACAGGTAAAGTAGGCTTGTGCTAGTGCTATATTTGGTACATAATACGTTCTGTCTAACTTGGTGCATTATAAAGCATTGCTAAATGACATCAAGTAACATTGTCAAAGCAACACATATTTTATGTCAGAATGTCATTGCTACTACAGTAAGAGTTTGAGATTGTGTCATATCAATGCTGACAGATTAAATGAGAAATATATGTAAACAAACTAATTTAGAAAACTTGATAGGCCTATATAAATCACTCTTTTGTCTTTTCTACAAAGGTTCTACTGACTACAATATCAATTGACCACATCTAACTTTTATTTGCAGGGGAGTTTGGTAACCATGGTTGCTAGACTATTATTTGGGTCACATTCTATGCGATGGTTCACCAAACTGATATCACTATGGTGTTTAGGTATAGCAATATACTACTGTTTATCTCGCCCAAGTCCAAGTGATACCAAAAGCTGTTTGAATACAGAATACATTGAGCCTCAACAGAATGAGATCCATCCAGAGTGCTTTCTTCAGAGATATTGTTTAAAGTACAAGATACAGCCTGTGGATATCTGTGATGACAATGTGAGTGTCAGGTTATTCATCTTTATATACAGCATGCCTGCCAATTCCCAGAGGAGACAGAGGATACGGCAGACATGGCTAGATCCTTCACTCTTTAGAGGAGATGTTGTACAGCATGTGTTTCTGTTGGGGCATGGGCATACTGATGAGGTGCAGCGGGAAGCAAGGACCTACAATGACATTGTCGTCATTGACATGAAGGAATCCGTCTGTTCACTTACACTCAAAGGAATCGCAGGACTACATTTTGCAAGCTCTTTCTGTCCCAACGCCAAATTTGTCCTGAAGACAGATGATGACATGTTTGTCAACATGTTTCTCCTACAGAGCACATTAGGAGCAATGCTTACCAGAAAGCAGACAGAGGCGATCATCATGGGTCATGTATGGTATTATAGCGGTGTTTTCCGCACTGGTCGCTATGCGGTCAGTGAACGTGCATATGCTGGTAGGACGTACCCACTGTACTGTAGTGGATCAGGCTACACCATGTCTATGGATGTTACCAAAACACTATACCAGCTGGCCATGCAGGACCACACCAAGGCTTTGTTACAAATGGAGGACGCATATATAACTGGCGTCCTTGCTGACAGAGCAAAATTGACACATGTCCAAATTGATGAATTCCATCTTCTCTTTAAAAGAAATTATACAGATTTCAAAGACAATGAACTTAATAAATATCTGATTCTGCACATCCACTTGACTCACCAAGAGCACTTTGATATGTGGCATAGGCTGGTTAAGCTACAAATAAGAAATCCAGCTCGTCCCATCTTGACAGATTCAGAGAGTGCTCGCTGGCATGAAGGATTGCTTCATAGCCTGCTTCCTCACTGGTTTCCCTGGTTCTTGTGATCAGGATGACCTACTTAATAAATGGGACCTTCTGGCTGACTTACTTACTGAATGGGATCTATTTCTGGATGACCTACTTCCCAAATAGCACCTCTCAAGTGCCTAAGCACCAGCACATCGACTTCAGGAACTCACTTGAAGATGGCATAGGACCTAATCTAGGGTTGCTTTCCCATTTTTAATTTCATTGTGCTCACATTGCCCCTATACATTATGTATCTTAGGGGCTCAGGGGACCCATAATTATTCCCCAGCTTGGGGGGGTAGATGGGGGGGTCCCCATGTCGCATTTCGATTTTAAGAAATGGCCATGTCACATGTCACTAAGGAAAAAGCCATGTCACTTGTGTCACTAAGGAGAAGAATTCATATGAGATGTTTTTTTCATGTCACTAAGCCCCATGTCACATGTCGATTTCAAAAAATGCCTGTGTCATATGTCACTTAAATGGTCATGTCCCCTGTCGTGTGACTTTAACCAGGAGAATTGTTTTTATCTGCCATTGAGTTGAGCTGTTGTCAGAGTAATATTATTGGTTAATGATATTATAGATAAATGAATCACCAACCCACCAACCCAGGGTATGTGGGTCAACCACACGGACGGTTCTGTTCATGTTAGAGGAGGCTGCAAGTGACCTGCCATATGTTTGCAAAATGTTAAAACTAATATAACTAGGTCTACTGGGCCTAATAAGACTTAGAAGGCTACACATAATTCAATCACACTAGCATTACCAGAGTATAAGCCTTTATATTTATAAAAATGTTTTGTTCTCTATGCCATTATAAATATGCTCACCACAAAGCCTAAATTGTTGATACATGTATGGGTCAGAATTTTGAAAATTTCACTTTCTGGGGCCAAAAGTGAATAACAATGACAATTCAAAAAACTCAATTCATCTTGATAAAAAGTTTATTACATTGAAAAACATATCTTGGTGTCTGAAAACAATAATTGCATGTTTTAACTCCTAGGGGTGCAGTTTTAATTGACCACCAAACACATCGCAGAGTAAAAGTGTTGGCAGTTATGCCCAAAACTATTACAACAGAGGGTTTTTTTTTAATCTAAGAAACACCACAGTGACTTGTAAATTCATTTACAAATAGCCTTAGTATGTGTGGATAGGCATACCAAGATTGAAAACACTTGACCATAAACTTTAGTCTAATTTTCTCAAAACTGTCCTTTTCCCCATCAAAATCACTCTGTGTTATCTTCAACATGTGTACTTCAAATAGCAAGAATCATTTCACATACAAAGATGTTGGCATGGTGAGGTCATAAAACCAACTTATTTTTAGAGTTAAAGTGTCGACAGTTACAGCATTGGTTATCACAGGGCACAACCTATGCTACATATCTCAAACATCACACATTTTATGCCAAATCGTATTCCTCCAAATATGTACAAATAAGGGCAAATTTAGGTAAAAATGTAATGCCAGTCACTTTTAGGGGAAAAAAAGTCATGCATTATTGGCAAAATGACTATTTATGATGGTAGAAGTCCCATAGGGGCATTTCCTGTTAAAATATGGAGATGATTGACTCAGTGAAACTAGCATATTTTACAAAATATATTAAAAGTGTCGGCAGTTACGGATTCTTAGTCAACCCTGACAAATTGAAAAATCAGCAGAGTTATATATCATTTGTAAAAGAGTTACATGAGGGCCATTTCAGGGACAAAAGGCTATAGTGAAAAATCTAGGACAGATATCTCAAAATGAAAATTGATTCTGTTGGACAACATATATAACTAATAGAAACCCATGCTTAGGAAGGGTAGTGACTATTTCTGTTGATGTGGGGGGGGGGTTATGAAAAATGTAAAGATAGGCTGAACACACGATTTGAGGGGGGGCTAAAAAATGTTGACCCCTTAAAAATGTGGAGGAGGGAGTCAAGTTTGTTCATGCCTCTGCACATGACTTTACCACCCCTGTCTTTTTTAATTAATTAACACTGCCTAAATAGGGAGGACCAGGCCTAACTGCAACCACAGGTTTGGTTATATACATTGGGTTTTAGCTGTGAACCTTGTTCAGTTGATTTATAGTGTAAGAAGTTAGGCAACAAGCCACTATTGGTATACTTGTTTATATTTCAGAATCTTGTGGCAATATATTAGGCTGCAATGAAATCCCTTCTCTAGGTTCATGGTTATCAGCATTGCCTCCTTCCTCTTTATTTTGTCTTACTGCCTCAGAATCAGGGCTTCCAGTTGTTGCACTTGCTTCAAAGAGGTCTAGCATGTACAGATCATCCTCATAGATGGTGTCCGGCCTCTGTCTGAATGGTAACATGCCGATATTAGACATGGTCTGTATGTTGTTAAAACAGGCAGGTCCCTCTGGAATAAAACTACTGTTCCATCTAGCACAAGCTGTCTCTTAGCTGCGGGATTCTCACTTGTGGAATTATCCACCATGCCATTTTTCCTCTTTTGATTAAAAAATATAACACCGATGTAATATTAGTATGACCAAGATGACCAATGCACCTCCAATGATGCCATTGTGAATAGGTGAATATTCCCACATTGTTTGGACATATATAATGTAACCAATGAAACTCTCCTGATTGGCAAATATGACCTGTAAGTGAAAGTATATTGAGATGGAGGTATAATGTAAGCAATGTTTCTTTATTCTGTGATTTCTTCTTGCCTCAGAACAGCACATGGGGGATAATCCTATTAACTGACTACTGAACTCCTAAGCTGTAACTTATCCCATAGGAATGTCCAATATTCCGGGTTTAGTATCTTACTAGGACAAATCAATAGTAGTTTTCTAAAAGATTTTAATAATATGATTTGCCCAGCACTATGTGGCCCCAGTTGATAAATAGCCTGATAATATCTAACATTTGATATCATCAATCAAACTTCAAATGCCAACCAAATAAATTAAACCAGCAAAGTTGGTTTTAGAGGAAGCCCCATTTAAGACTCTTGAAAAAGTTATTTCTATAGTCCTGTGACTAACAGGCTAGGTAGTTATAAACAGTTTAGTTGACAGGTCAAACGTGTAAAGCTGGGGGTCCATATAAACCCTGAGCACGCGATATTGCTTTGAACCAGCTGCAGTGAGGTTTCTATACTCAGGAACTCCATCCAGAATGAAAGCTACATCAAATTGCAGGTCTTCTTCCAACGGAAAAGATGGAACGGAACTGATATCTGGTGTATGACAAAACATCCGGCTGTGTTCCATTCCATAACATTTGTGAATAAATGAGAACAGACAGGTAAACCAACAAATATCTTCCATAGGCTGTGCTTGCTGGCTGCAGCTCACATTATTGCACAACCAAAAGTTGTAATCTTAAAGCACAAAAAACACTAATCCTAAGATTATAAATCAAGATTACTAAGATTTTGCTTAGAATGTTTGTTCTTGCACTCTGTTTAGCTACTGTAAACTCAAATACTTTTGGCACTGTAGTATTGAATTAAGGTACCAAATTTTTTAAATCAGTGAATTTACATGCACATAAAATTGTACTTTTTAGCAAATTCGCAACATTTTATACACATGAAAATATCTATGTTTACAGTATACTGTATTTGCATTGGCTGTAGTTGGTGTCATCTTTGATTTATTTGAAATGCAAGATTTCCTATGCTTAAGTATGGAAGAGCTGTATGGGGGTTTCAATAAAGTATGTACGCAAATTTTCTCCGGAAATTAACCCCCCCACCCCCCAACATTTTTGTACCCATCAAAATAAAGGATTTATGTACGAAAACATTTTTAGAAAATAGACACCCATAGGCCCTCCTTGGTGCGTTAATACTCAAAGAAATATTTTAACTGGATACCTGACCGTATGTGCCTCTTCATTGCCCTTATAAATCACAATATGCAGCATAACCCACGTTTCAATAGTTCACATCAGCTGCTAAGTTTACCAGGTCATTTATATTTAAAGTCACTCTGCTGTTTAGCAGTTAAAGCCTTAGAGAAAATATTTAACACATAGATGTTCCAATACATCTATGAAATCAAAGGAATGCATCAAAGAAATGACAGACATAAAATGACATATTTTCAAATAGCTACAGGCATGATAAATACTCACTTTCAATTGTAGGTCACTTATTCATAGTGATATGACAGGTCCGACAACTTACTTACCTTACTACTCTAAAAACCTGTCCACCAAGGTGAGGTGTTCTCCTTCTGTTACCATGGTTACATACCCAGATCTTGAAAAGTACCAATTAACCATTGGCCTAAAAAAAGAGCATTATACATTTGAATTCATTTTGTGTTCAAATTAATAATTATGATTCACTGTTGCCAATTAAGCTTGATGTATCAAATAGTGCCTTGCCCTCATACATCCAGGAGAATTTCAAACGCAACTCAACTTACACTTTGGCAGTCATTCATAATTTACAAGACCTACATCAAGTTTACAGGTCACTGACTGGAAGGCGAATAGAATGAAATATTATTTATGAAATAAGTACTCCTACCTTGGTGCTGCTTAATTTACTGGAATCCAGTCTGAAGCATTATCAGGTCCGGGAAATGGAGGAAAAACCTCCCCAGAGCTGTTATTTACACCAGTGTTAATTTTCACAACGCAGGTAGGTGTGAAAACACTGCAGGGCTCACTGCCTACTGGGTGAGGTGGAGGAGCACAGAGGGAAAGTCTATAGAAAAAGCTTATTTATATGTGATTTCATGGCAATCACCTGTATGATTCACTATTGGCCATGTATGATTCAATAGCATACACTAATCTATCTTATGGGATATATACATTTAACAGCAAATTGATAGAAAATTCAGCAAATGGGTTATAAGAAAACCGTTGCTAATTTTAGCCCTGTAGTGTTTATGCTACAAGCAAAACCATTGCTAATTCTAGCAATGCAGTGTTTTCACACCTACCTGCGTTGTGAAAATTAACACTGGTGTAAATAACAGCTCTGGGGAGGGTTTTCCTCCATTTACCGGACCTGATTATTTAGGCCGTAAAGCTGCATCTGACCTAATTAAGGCTTAGACTTCCAGTCCTTGCCTCACTTTCACTCTCGCTGGGCACATGGGCCTTTAAAGTGGCATTCTCACCTAGCGTTTCCCACTCACAATTCTAGTACTGTTCTAGTCTGCCATATGTGGTAAGTGTGAGTGGTGAGAATGCCCTTTTAAATAGGCTTAATTAAAGAGACACATCTTGATATGAGGAAAACATGATTCGGAGCTAAAACTGGTACTCTTGACCTTACACAGCTGTGAAAGGGGTTTCACTTCACCCAGGTCTACATATTATATACATGACGTTTGAATATTGCGCCAGAGGGCATAACCTACATGGAGGATGTTGTTACAGATACTAGGTCATCAAATCTGTCTGTTGTTATTCCTTCAAACACTAGCTATAAAGATATGTGCCTCTACATGGGTACCCAAATAATTGACCATGTCGCCGTGTCGATTTTTAGCAAAGGGGCGCCATGTCGTCGTGTCGATTTTTATCCCATACCATGTGCTTAATGTTTCCATGTCCGTCGATTTTTAAAAGGGCCATGTCCCCCGTGTTGATTTTAACCCTGGTAGAGGCACAATACCCTCACATCTCTCCCCACCCAATGCTCTCACACCTCCCCCCTCCCAATACCCCATACTAGCAGCATCTGTGGCAGAAACACCTCACACACACACATTAGCATAAATGCTGTGTCTGTCGACTTTTAGCTCAAACTTTACTGTGTCTGTTGTTTTTTATCCCAAGCTTTACTGTGTCTGTCGATTTTTATCTCAAATATTTCTGTGTCTGTCGATTTTTATCTCAAATATTTCTGCGTCCGTCGATTTTTAAAAGGGCCGTGTCCCCCGTGTCGGTTTTTAAAAGGGCCGTGTCGCCGTGTCGCACATGTCGAATTTTACCCATGTAGGGGCACAGATATATATAACGGCAATCTACAAGCTGGCCCCAGCTCCTCCTTGAACGTGTCAGAGTGACATCGCTGGTATCTGAGGGACCATAACTGCATCACTTCCCCCATATATATGGGGGGATCCATTTGGCATACCTGTCCACTTTTATGATATCACAACACCAAGTGCAATTGGAACCTTTTCACTGAGATGCTTTGGTGCCAGCAATGACTCTCAGGAACAGAGGTTGTATTTTGGCCAGCTTGGGCAACCACGTCTGATGGTTTGCAGATGTGGCAGCAATATTTACAAAACAGAACAGAATAGGATTAGCATGCTGTGGGGAGATCCTCGGGAGAATTCCTACATATCTGCAACATACGCCGAAGACTAGTTCCATAGTGAAGCTACAGCCCTTAAGACATGTTCAGAAATCAGCACGCAAAAAGGCCTCAAGGTCTGTGTAACGGACGCTGAAAAATGGTCTGGAGAAAACAGGACACAAACCCACGACCTTCAGATCCAAGGATCCATGGTCTACCACCGTGTCACGTTCCTAGTCAGGACTTAACTGTATCATATGTTACTTTACTGAACGGACATATTAGGAAGGCAGCCCAATAAAGGTATTGAGCTTACCACCCCCAAAACAAAGAGTTTGTTCACCTACATCTATATACTATGATTACCGATCATGATATAAATGCAGGGGTCCTATATATGAATGCATGTTTTATTTCTAATCAGGGGTAGGGCCGCCTTGAAACAGGTCTCTTTAACAAATTTCACAGTTAGAGAAGGTTAGTAGGGATGGCAGAGGTACTCAGCATGCTTATTTTCAATGAGTTTTTGGCTGCAAACATGATGTAGAACAGTTATCCCTATTTCCCAAACCATTTAAAAAGTCAATCATAATCAATCAATGCCTATATTTGTATGTGTTTTGAAATATGTGATTAATACAAGTAGGAAAAAATATGATTGAAATAATACATACTGCATTCCAGGGATTCTGCAATACTCATGTCTGTTGAATCTGCACATTCAAACCACTTCCCGTCATTGCCATCAGCAAATGTCTCTGGGGTTTGGCAGCTGTACCAGACCCAGTTGTCATACTCATCTATGTTGACCCCTATAGGTGAGGGTACTGTTATGACATCACAATCAGATGCTCCCATACCCATACCACCCATTCCTCCCAGTGCTACATCCAGCATCAACAGCAGCAGCAGGAGAGGTACTAGACCATCCCTGGTGGCACCAACAACCACCATCCTTTGGGGATTCCTGTACAGTGTAGAGAATACATTTGTGAGTTGTTCTGTGGTGCTCAACAATATATTACAGTGGTTACATATTCCTTTTGGTAACATTGTCATTTTGATATGGAAATAAATCGAGATGATACAACTGGGTGTAACAGTTCTAAGTACAGAGAAGGGATATAAGCCTGGGCTGTGGACTGTGTAATTCTATGTTAAAATAATAAAACACTCATTTACATTAACTTGCTATCCATTTATCAGTATCAATATATACATATACTTATCTGGCTCTTATCCTCAATGTCTGAAACACAGGACTGCCTCTAACAGTAGTCTTCCAAAGAGGGTCCGCGCTCTAAGTGTCGTTCCATAAACTCCACCACATAATATTATTGAGGAGTATTCAGAAAAAGTATTATGCGGAAAGGCGATATCTCAGCATAATTGAATTTACATAATAGATAAGTTCAGTTCTGAATATATCATGCAATCTTTGGTGGGATGGGCCTTTGTATGTTAGTGTGAATAATCACTGAATATGATGAATGAAAAGTCAAGTGCAGAAGCAGCTCATGGTGATGATTTATTCAGGGAGACCACATCAATATCAGGTGGAGTACTACCTGACCTTTCAGCACAGACTGAGGCTTTTATAATTATTTTTCATTTCACGGCCTGTGACGTCATCAAAATGGCGGTTTGTTTACATTTGAACAAGGTAGAAACGGGATGGAAATAAGCTACTTTAGGCTCCCCCTTTCATAATTTTGATAGATTCAATCGAAAACCATAAAAAATAAACACAAAGGTACACTTATTTCAGTTTGTTGACTGGGTTATTTCAATGTTGACCCTTGAGCCGCATTTCACTCGGCCTATGGCCTCGTGAAATACGGCCCAAGGTCAACTCGTGAAATAACCCAGCCAACAGACTGAAACTCGTGCACCTTTGTCTATGTATCTATTTTTATATGAATTACGAAATATGAAGCCAGGTAGGCCTAAGCATTGATCCTCGTATTTGGAAAAAGTGAAATAACCAGCCCCTATATTTTGCCCAACCGCCGTATTTCGCAGAACCTTCCCTTCCAGTC
Organism: Harmothoe impar; assembly: GCA_947462335.1. NCBI lineage: Eukaryota > Metazoa > Annelida > Polychaeta > Phyllodocida > Polynoidae > Harmothoe > Harmothoe impar. The sequence continues at coordinate 8,811,421 of OX381708.1, forward strand.
TGGCGCAAAATATCGAAAGAACAAAGGCACATCCGGTCGCGCGGAATACTAGTTCCGGTGGTTTGCTACAAGGGGTTCTTATGCTAACACAAGCAAGGAACAGCAAAGGGAGGGTTCTAGGAAGTATTTAAGAGATTTATTTGCACAGAATTTTTACTCCCAGTATATAGATCCCTATATTGCCTGCCAACTCATTCTTATCACAGGTTAATGAGATAAATGATGAGGAGGGTGGAACATTGTACGAGGGAACATAAGTTGCATGAGTTATAGAAATTTACATGAAACAGTTACGCACGCTATTGTATTTTTTAATACACAGTTTAATTTTGTTAAGGTCCTCTATATAACCATACATTCGGCATTAAGCATATTCTATCCGAAGATGTGTGGTACAGGCAGCTTGTGGGGACTATTGGTTTTAGGGAAGGAGGGACAATGAGACAACTACACTGGTGTATATGGGTGGGAATATTTCTATCATCTATCCATTTATTCAAACTTTTCTTTAAACTTTAAACGATAAGTGCTTGTCTATCCTAATATGCAGCTCATCACGGGATTTTTATTTTCAGATTAACTTCCCCCTGTGTTCACTATACAAAGCAATATGCTGTCCTTAAAGTCTTAATTTCCCCCTGTGTTCACCATACACCTCTTGCATGCATAACATACTGCAGCTGCAATGCACCTTCTGAATCGATAAATTTACACTTGAAACAGAATATAAATGCAGACACAAAGTCTCAGACCCGCACAGATGCATCATTTAACACCACTGCCTGCAGCAAAAAAGCCCCTTATGCACCTGCTCTCCCAAAGTGCCTCCCCCTGCCACAAGTTGCAGTACAACTGAGTCAATGAACTTTAACTTACAGATCTATCATTTCCAACCACTGCCACTAAATGACAACTCACCACTTGCTGAGCTTCACATTACACCTGAGATGTGTGCACATTTGTGCACACGCACGGCAACCTGGTTATTTCTTTAATGCTTTAAGGAGGATATGTTGCCAAAGGATTCTGTTGATGTTATGATGCACCTACTCCCCTGTGCTGCATTGGTGCATCATGCTGAACCTACAGGAGTGTATTGACCCAAAAGAGACAGCATGATGCTTGAATGCCAGGGCTGCATTTATGCAACATGACAAAAAGTGCATGATGCATTGATGCATAATACCACCCTTAAAGGGTTGGGTTCGGTGACTGCTCAGTCACTGCTCAGCACCAGATTGAGACAGTAGCTTCAGGTAGAAGCAGCAAGATGAGCATTTACCTTGTAAACAAATTTTGACTAAATTCTACCAGAACACAGGTTTCAACTCATCAGGCACAGCTTAGAGACATGGATAACTAGTGTCTCACCATTTGACAAGATCCACCTGTAGGTGTCAGGTCTACTGATAGAGACACACACCTGTTCTGCCAAAAAGGTAGGTGTACTGTTATAAGTGTGAATGTACCACATCCAGCTGTCATCTGGTACCAGTAGGGACATTAAGTGCCTTAAAGGTAATTGGTATAGTCTAGATGATTGTAGATTGATTTTTTTCTCTGGCAACATTACTTGATACATTCACGGGGATTGAGAGGGAATATCAGTTAGTTAGATTATAACAGGAGCAAATCTTACTAAATTGTGATGAATCAAAAAAATGTCAGTTTAACAGAGCACTGTCACAATGTGTCTCTAGGGGCACACTAAAAAGCAATACGGCTGACAAGGTAGTCCGTCTTAGCTGTCAACTGATGGATAGAAATTGTGATAACTACCTGTTATATGTGTAGTATACCGGGTACCTGTATGGTAGTATAAAGACTCTCTGGTCATGCTCCATTTCACCTACCACTCTCCCACCTATCCTACACCACTGGAACTACTACTGTTGTGTTGGTTGTGTTGTGGCAACCAACCAGTGTCTCTCCTACCAGCAACCAAACACCATGTTGGATATGGTTGACTTTAATTTCCTTCAGTAATTGCTGAGTTTAGTAATGCCTGAAAAAATTTGCATTAAGTGTGGAATTTATCATGACCTGTCAGTAGGTACATTATGTATAGGACCTATTCTGGGTGGTCTAGATCAGAGAACAAGAAGGAGTACTGCTGCTGCTAGGACTAGTACTACTACTGCTAGGACGTATTTATCATTACCTCATTTTAATTTATTTCGGGATTGATGTCATACCAAATAATAGGACTTGATAAAGTGCGCCTTAAGCTTCAACAGGGCTGGACCCCTCTTTTGGAGGGAGTGGGATGGGACTTCATCCCTTTTCAGTGAAAAAGGTTGAATGTTACTTTATATAATGGGTGGCCTTGAATGCTGCGAGACAGAAACCTATTTTTCTGTTATTTGCATACACAAATTGCTAGACCCCATATTGTCAAAAAGAAAAATACTGAAGGTAAAGTTGAATCTGCCCTTGTGGACTATTCCTATTCTCTAAAGTGAGATTCAGCCCTCCCTAGTATGCACTTGTTAAAATGAGTTTGCAGGCGATTGGATAATTATTAAGGTTTCTAGAGACAGAAAAATGAAAGAATGATTATATACATGAAACTCTGCTTCATCTTTAAATATATCATACAAAGTTCCACCATCATATTAGAAAGTACATTTCCACCATTGAAATTATCATGTCAAGTCCTAACATATCCAAAAATGAACCATCCCACGGAGAGGGCTAGTTACGGGCCTGAAAGTTTGTCAAGCTTTTCACTGCACAGTCAGCTATGGTAACCATATCCTATGTAAGTGGTAGTCATAATTATGATGAAAGACCCTATGTAAACTGCTTGCAAATCAATAAAGTTGGACTCCATGTTATGCATGTTTTATGATCAAACGTAGGGTTAAAGCTAACAGAAGTGCTATTTTTTGTTTATCCTGCAGATTGTTGACCAAGGCCTGCGCAGCTTTAGTTTCTGTGACCACATTTACTATGAACATCTCAAGCACTGTAGGCCGTTTCAGCATGAACAACTCGAGCTATCTGATGCATCATGGTAAAAATGGAACGTGTGTAAAAGAGGACACTGATATTCAATCTGTGAGACATTCTTGACAAGGTTTTGGTTTTGGTTATGAATGGTGGCACTATCATGATCATGTACATGCATAGATATAATATGTTAGAGATCTCCAGTAACATCTTTATTGGCTGCCTCACATTGGCAGATCTGACATCGGTGGTAGCTCTACCATTTAGGATTGCCTCAACATATTTGTCTCACACATCGGGCTGGACTGTCAGCTGTTTTCTATCAATGTTTATGACATATGTCCCATCAGTGATAAACACAGTGACCCTGTGTGTGATCGCTGTAGACCGCCTGCTCTATGTTGTCTCCCCCCTACAGTACCACATCAAAATGCCAGTTAGAAGAGCCACGTAGGGTTAAAGCTAACAGAAGTGCTATTTTTTGTTTATCCTGCAGATTGTTGACCAAGGCCTGCGCAGCTTTAGTTTCTGTGACCACATTTACTATGAACATCTCAAGCACTGTAGGCCGTTTCAGCATGAACAACTCGAGCTATCTGACGCATCATGGTAAAAATGGAACGTGTGTAAAAGAGGACACTGATATTCAATCTGTGAGACATTCTTGACAAGGTTTTGGTTTTGGTTATGAATGGTGGCACTATCATGATGATGTACATGCATAGATATAATATGTTAGAGATCTCCAGTAACATCTTTATTGGCTGCCTCACATTGGCAGATCTGACATCGGTGGTAGCTCTACCATTTAGGATTGCCTCAACATATTTGTCTCACACATCGGGCTGGACTGTCAGCTGTTTTCTATCAATGTTTATGACATATGTCCCATCAGTGATAAACACAGTGACCCTGTGTGTGATCGCTGTAGACCGCCTGCTCTATGTTGTCTCCCCCCTACAGTACCACATCAAAATGCCAGTTAGAAGAGCCATTTTCATTTCTATTAGCATCTGGATCTTTTGCAGTCTCTTCAGTCTGATTATAACTGGCCTATCATATACAGACACATATGACCTAGGTATGATCGCTCGTCCCTGCAGGACCCTCATATCGTCACGGGGAGTGGCTAGTTATTTCCTCCTCTTTCCATTCATCATATTTGTGCCGGTCACCATTGAAGTGGGACTGGTGGCCCTCAAACAGAGGAACATGATCACTGCAGCTGGAAATACTCAGGCACAGCCAGCGGGAATAGACTTTAAGATTGCCAAGGTTATGTTGAATGTACTGTCAATTTATATTCTTTGTACTCTGCTTGTCATGGTCATTCCAACCATTAGAAACTATATGTATGCTCAGGAAGACAACTGTGCAGTTGTTCTCAGGGTGGCAGAATACATGTGGCGGACAAACGCTTGGCTGAACCCTATCATATATGCATGGAGCAGTCAGAAGTTCAGAGGGTATGTGAACGGAATCTTTACTGGGAATCAGGTAGATAGTTCTGTTGCCAATCTCATATAGGTTCATGGATTGACTATCTGGCTTGTCTAAAGCTTCCTAGACCCCCCCCCCCCCCCATGGACAGAAACACCCTGTTCATAAAGAATGAGTTAACAGTGGTAGATCACTCTCTGGTCACAAAGTAAGAACCAATGAAAGGTTAACACACTGCATTAGGTGACCCGTTTTAACAAAATGGGTCCGAAGTCGCACTTTAAACAGCTTAAATATAGTTTTCGTATTCCATATTGTATCAAATATTGCAGTGACCATAAAGTTCAAATATTATGAACATGCATTTACGTGTCTACCCATCTGGAGATATCTCCCATACAATATCATGTGGCTAATTGTATTTTCCTTCATCCCAATCGTTGTCAATATTGTCAGCTTCTGTGGTAGCTTTTATCTAATTCTCTCAAGACACAAACGTCCGTCTGCAAGGGCATCATATGTCTGTGTTCACTATGGAGGAAAGGGAGCAGATAATCCTGACTCAGAGTGGCGATGTGAGCGAAGAACTTTTCAAAATGCTTGCTATAATGAAATTTGGTAAGTGACATTGTACTTACTATTCTCATATCTGTATTCCCTAATGGTACCACTAAAGATCGAATTAGCCAAAGGTATGAATGGTATTTTTCATTACAAGATGAGTAATATCTATTACCTGGATTTTCTAAGAAAATTTTATTTTAGGGAGACATTTGCATTCCTAGTGTCTATTTTGAATTCGGTGATTCTGATACATATTTACATGATAGAGAGAGGCACTCTCAGTGCGCAGTTTGACCTTGACCGTTAACAGACATCCGCATATTGGGTTTACATTTAACATGCAGCAATTAGCAGTAGCAATAATTATTCTAATTCTTTTATCGGATTTTACATACTCCGTTACCATGGTTTTCCCAGAGATGACCATCGGTCACACACTACACCCAATGGCAGATTTTATCACACTTTTTCTAGCAGCATCCAACTCCTTCTGGAACCCCATCATCTACATGCTCACCCTGAGACCCTTTACCAGGGCTTTATCCCAGCTCTGTAGGAACACACAGTGTGGGAGATACATGAGTACAGAGTGAGGAGGGAGTGTGAAGAGACCGTCTGTTTCACTTGATAGAGGATCTAGTGACACCAAAACTCGAGACCACACTAATGTTGTACATGGGGCTGATGGAGCAGCGATTTTAACCTATGTGATAAAAGATCTCAATGAGTGTTTAGAATAAATGCAATGGGAAATAAAAGCCTCTGATGTGTGTTTGCTTGAGCGCCAGAGTGTTGTTTGGATTTGTACAATACATCATGTGAAGTTCCTGTGTATTTATGAAAGCCACCTTTCATTCATACATAATTTCCCTCGATGCAGTTATTCCTACTATGTTGCCACAGCGTGCCAGAAGTACATGCGTAATTGCTCCATTTTTCCTTACTGTTTAACCAACGAAAATATTGCAATAACCAGCATATTCAACATTCCTCATTATAAATTCCCCTAAATTCCCACTATGGCCTTTAAACCTCAACTTGAAATATGAAAAGTTGGCATTGGAAACAATATTTCCAATTTTTTTCTAGCCTGTAAAGGATAGTACACTTGACATTTTAAAGAATTTGATTCAGTTATAGGTATATTGCCACATTTTACATTTTACAATAACTTGGCTATATCTGATGGGAAAAGACTCTCATATCACTAAAAATAACACAAGAGGGAGCCATGGAGCTACCATATGACAGGTGCATGGAGGAGGGTTCTGTGGCATGGGCAGGCAGGTGCTATGCCATCTAGTGAGAAGTTGAGTCATAAGACCACTCCATCCAATCTGCCAGGTCAAGAGTGTAGTAGTGCAATCCAGATGACACCTTGTGGTAATAAGAGGAACTGAATACCATCAAGCCCTGTATAAAGGGCATCATCTGACATCAATAATTATGAAGGCAAGTCTGAAGGCATGTGCAGTGATGGTTAGAAAATATCAAAGTTGGGTGTGTGATATATGCATACACGGGTTAGACTTATAAGGCTGACTATAGAGATACAAATGGTGATCATATTTCACAGAGATTGTGATGTTTGACCCACCCCGGGGCTACTATTCATTTGCATTACAACTGATCTTATGTGAGGCCAAACTGTGATCTTCCTAAAAACTTTAGGTTGAAAAAAGAGGAAATATCTTCAGTTGACACATGTTTGGTTATACATATGTACACATATATTTCAATGTTTATTTCATTGCTTATGAGCAGACATGTTCTGAGGAACACAATGAGCTTTCATGGAAAAGAAAAAAAAACATGCACACAGGCAATTGAAAACAAGACTTGACAGCAATGTGCCACAGGTCACGGTAGATCAAGTATCAATAGAAAAAGTTAGATCTAAATATAGTTTTCAGCGTTCTCGGGCACTCCTTGTCCCTGTAGAACAGTAGTACCACCTCTAGTATTGGTGTCACTTGTCCTTGTGTCAAGTGAAACAGATGGTCTCACCTCTCTCCCTCCTCTGTCTGTGAAGAGTGTGTTCCTACAGAGCAGGGATAGGGCTCTTCTGAAGGGCCTCAGGGTGAGCATGTAGATGATGGGGTTCCAGAAGGAGTTGGACGCTGCCAACCAAGGAGTGATGAAATCAGTAACTGGATGTAAGGTACGGCCAAAGATCATCTCTGGTAATGCAATGGTTATGAAATAAGGGAACCAAGCAAAGTAGTATCCTGCAAGGAATAAAAATGTCATTTATTCTAATTGCAAATTTTCAATTGCATATTTTATCAACTGAACTCAATTTCAATAATACATTCCATTCAGACCTTGTATAGCTAATAGCTAGTAAAACCTAAAGCATCGTTGAGTAAATGAAGGATTGTTGCAGAAAGCAATGGCCCCTAAAGCTCTGACCTAGTAGACCTAAACACCCCTACCAAGCAAAGTAGTATCCTGTAAGAAATTAAGTTGTCATTTACTTAATTGGAGGTTTTCACTTGAATATTATCCGCTGAACTTGTTTTCAAAACCACAATTCATTAAGACTTTTTATGGCTTATACATATTTATACATTTTGTGCAGTAAATAGAGGGATTTTCACAGGAAGTAATGAACCAACTAAAGCTCTAACCAATTATCCAAAATGCCATCCTATAGAATTTATGCTCTCCTGTAAATAATAAAGTTGTTACAATATGAGAAACACACTTACCAAATGTGATAATAGCAAGCACTTTAAAAGTCCTTCTATCACGACTCCACTTTGCATCAGAGTTGTTTGAGTCTTGCTGCCCATAATGAACCCTTGCAAGTGGCGCTCTTACAGACAGACGTTTGTGTCGAGTGCGGATAAAGTTAAAGCTGCCAGAGAAGCTCACTATGTTGATGATAGTTGCGATGAAAAAAGGCACAATATTCCATACAACTTTATAGGCAATATTCCCTGTTGCAATTGGTAGACAAGTATATGAATGTTTGTTATATTCAAAGTCTTTAGTCACTATAACATTGGGTAACTGTGATACTATGATAACTACCCAAATAGTAATGTTAACGATTACAGCTTGTATCCGTGAGAGTTGATAATGGAGTGGATACACAAATGTCAGAAGCCGGTCTATGTTCAGGTATGCTAGCATCATCATTGAGACTATTGCAAACAAGGAGTAGCAATAGCTGACAGTGGTACAGATTGGTTAATTAGTCAGCAGTTGGTAACCTGAATAGGTGTTGTAGGTTATGCTGACAAGACCTGCACACCCAAAACTGCAGTCAGTGACGGCCAAACTGAGCATACCGACAGTAGTTGACACTCTAAGGGTCTTTATCTTTGGTACCACCACAATCACCAGCAGGTTGAGAGTTATATTGAGTGTTGGTACAACCCACATGACCACCTCCTGGGCTGGGTGGGGATACACTTTTCCTGAAATAGTGCTGTTTTCCTCCTGCACTGTAGGAATGGAGCCATTTGATAGAACCATGATTCAATTAGTTTATGTACAGTCATGAGTCCACGAGTTCTGAAATGGAACAATATTCATAATCCTGCTCCATGAATATTTTTGATCAACTGTCACAGCCTCGCTACTTGCTATTTGGAAATGCTTCACCAAACTGTAATTACAAAGAAAAGTATTAAAGATGGGTTAGGAGCAAATTTGGGGAAGATTTTTATTTTCCAGTTTTTCAACGTATTTGTGCTAATAATGTCTATATAAATATGTGTGTAGCTTTTTAAATCATTCTGATGTGTGTAAAGGTATAAGATATTGAGAAAACCTGGCCAGGAGATCACTTTCTGTAATAGAGTCGGGTCGCATGACCCATTCTGACCATAATTTGCTCTACTTTTTATGGATTTATATGTGTCTGAATGATTTAAAAAGCTACACACATATTTATATGGACAGTATGAACACAAATATGTTGAAAATTAAAAATAAAAATTGAACCCAAATTAGCACCTAACCCATCTTTAATACTAGTATTAGGATTAACAAGAATCAACTGCAGCTGTTTCTGATCAAATATTTATATTTCAATGAACTTCATAGTGTTAATACTGGGAATGTTTTTGTTTAAATATGTTGCAGTAATGTATTTATTATTGGTTAATGCAAAGAAGGACTGCACGTGCTTAACTCTTTGTGGATACACAGTAGACCTCCCAGTAAACCTGAAATTAGAACACTGAGCTTACAGCGTATATTATATAGACCCATCAGCTTATAGGGAGGATAGCCTACATGGCATGGGAGCAGCCATTTTCTTAATGTCCCCTTACTCAGTGCATCGTGGGTAAATATGTTATCAGCCACTGTTCACTACTAGGAACAATGGCAACAGAGAACACTGATAAGACTTGTGGGTGACATCCCACCCCTATCTTAATCACCTTAATCACCTCCCCATTATCTCAAGTGTGAAGTGAGGGACCTAGCCTGATTGAGAGACAATGCATTAATTATACTTTGACTGACTAACATGTGGTCACCCACAGAGGTGTCAATGCTATATTTCTCTGAGATTTGAAATATTCACATTGCTGTAAGCTTATTTGATTAAGGCCCATGTCATGGGGAAAACATTGATATAATTTATACAGAACATAAACAGATAGTAAATGAGAGAGAACCCTCCAAATTAAACTGCACAAAGGGGGAAAATGGAGGCTTGACACATAACTACCTTTGCATCCTGGCACATGCCTCTGAAACCAGCATAGGCTCTCCCCTGTATATCAAACTTTCGAATCTGCATCATATGTTCTGAACAGTGCAAAAAAGGTGTTTAGATCCTAAACACAATCCTAAACACATTCCTGCCCCATTTTTGTCCACACAATGTGTTCCTAAACATGTTCAGACCAATAATATGTTTAGCTCAGTCCTTAGACATTTATGTGTTTAAAACAAAGTGTTTAGAATTTAAGAATTTAGCATATCATTGTGTTTATCTGTCAGGTGTTTACGGATAAAAGTGGTGTGTCTAGAGATATGTAGATTTTTATCATGTTTAGATACTGATATTTGAATAAATTCCTAACTTATTTTATTTCTATTCTTATATAGTGTCTTGAAGAGACTTCTAGCAGTCCCCCCCCACCCATACATGCATCACTATTTCACATAGGCCTCTATTTTAACATAGACACAACATGGAGTCAAAACAAAAGACCTTCAGGGAAGATAATGCTTTATCCATTCCTAGAGTTCTTAAAAGAGGTGTCTATGTAGCAGATGTATCTTCATTGCATCATAATCATAGTGATATAGCATTTAACTACTGAATCCTGCAATGTGTATTATTATCATTTTGTATCCCATGCAATTTAAGTAAATTGAATCAGATTTAAGCACCTTTAGATCCACAAAAACATTTGAGTGGTTGTAGAAGCTACAGTCAACCACAGAGCTGACATCTGGTATGTGTTGGAAATACTATGATCTAAACACTACATGTTTACATCCTAATAACCAATTTTTCATACTGTTTAAATACTAAACATCTAAACATATTCAATACAACTGTTTAGGTGTTTAGAATAAAAGTGTTTAATTCCTGAATAGAAGGATTCAAATACACAAATCTAGTAATGATTGTGTTTAGACTTTAAACATGTTTAAACCTGAACATGTTTAAAATCTAAGCACCTGTTTTGCAGTGTATGCCTAACTCTGTACAATGCACTCTTGTCAACTGCCCCATACCTCCCTCATGCATTTTCCTAAAGTACACCCTTAATAGGGGAGCCCCATCCATGAGATATATTCACTACAGGCATACTGGCACTCAGATGAAGTCGTACCTTGGTAGCTGATGTGTTCCGGTGTGTCTGCACAGCTGTGTGGTTGCACTGTGCCCCTCACCATGATATTATACTCGACTGTGTCATTCACCGTAGGCCACATGATAATGCCCTCATTTATAATGGATGAGGGAGACATTTCTACTTTGTATTTGTATGAGAGTAATAGCAATTGTAAATCAGAGCAGATGCATATATACTCCATTCCAGTATCCTTATTACAAAGGGTAGTTCTGGGCATGCGCTTCATGTTGTGAGGTAAATGCAGCCTAATTGTAGCAGGTATGAGGTGTAGTGTCCTATTGTACTCATCTCACATGCATTAGTGTACATTACCTATTCACTAGCATCCCTACTACACAGTACAATACTCCAACAGTAGCACACACTACAGAAATCTGGAAATTGATGGCAAAAGTTGGGGATTAGATCTGTTGTTGCCCCCATTTGTCCCTGCAGCATGTTCCTAATGTAATTGGTAGCAACTATGCATTGAGTGGTGGAGGGGGGGTGCACTCAGGCGAAATAGTGTTTGGCTTATTTACAGCTATGTAAATACATTTTTATTGACAAGATACCTAATACGTACAGAAGACCAATAGTCAATTAAAACACCGCTCATATCAATAACAACTTGCTTAATATATATTCAGGAAGGCTGAATGCACACTGATTGAAGGCCTTAGGACCCTTAGAATTAAGATTATGAAGTAACACTTTTGTTAGACTCATTCATTTTATATATGAACATGTCCTCTTGCCTCGTCTCATCAATTCATGCACTTCATGCGCAGGTTATATTGCATTGAGATTGAGATATTTTGTATCTCACAATGTTAAAAGTTTTTATACTTGATCTCCCTCTAGAATCTTATGTGATCTATCTTTGACTGTGGCCATTGCTACAATATATAATTGTATCAATGGGAGTGACATCTTTCAACACACCTACTCATCCATAACGTGCCAGTATCGTGCTTTGTGCTTCTTGCATGAGGTACACAAGCTCTCATCAAGATACATCTGCCTTTATCTTATAAGGAATTCTTTTCATTCAAGGCATTAAGTTATAGTAACATTTCATAGTTTTCATAAATATCCCAATTTCAGGTTAACTGGCATGGATTTCTTTATTCTCCTACATTGGCATGTACCAGACACAGAGGGCAGGACTGGTTAGCCAACATATCAGTATTGGGTATGTCTCACCAAATCGATATAAGTTGAAAGTCTATTACCGGTGCAATCTATGACTCGGTGCATCTTTGACCAGATGCAATCTATGATTAAGTGCAATCTGTGGCTGGCAAGCTACATGGGTGCTTATACATTATGAAAAAAGTGAATTGAAATAGTACCATAACGTCTTAAAATATCCATAAACCTTTTCCGGCCAGTCTATGTACATCTGCCCTAAACACATTGTTCCTTTCATGTCATTAATAGAATGTGCCAGTCATAGATTGCACCTGGTCGTAGATTACACAGGGTCATAGATTGCACTGGTCATAGACTTTCAACTTGTATTGATTTGGTGAGACAAGCCCTGTTGTAGTTTTCAAACTTTCCGCTAGAGGGAGCCCCCGCAGTGTAATCTGCGCTGTTTGAGCTGGATTTAGCTGTGAGTCAGATTCAATCTCCAAGTGGCAGATATTTTACTTTACCTCTGCAAAATGCTTCCTCCATGTAGGACTGTTTTGGTCCCTGACGTATTGTTTCTAAAGTATGTTATCTTAAATGAACCTTTTGATTCAATATCGTTGATGAATTTTATATGTAAATAGTACTTGTTTCAGCCCTTCTTTCACAAGAGAGTTGAAGGTTGAGCCAGAGGTGGGGTCAGGAGTCTCTAGTACATGACTTGTGATCATTTATGATTCACATTGTGCATCATGGGTAGGAAAGTAATGCCTTGGATTTGAATTGTCAATTGGATAGGAGAGAATGTGGAACTACAGAAGGTCCTAGGGTTGTTCAGGGAGGGGCAAACAGACAATTCACAATCAGTGCGGCGAGTAACTCACAAGTTCTGCAATGGTGCATGATGCTTGAATCAAACATTAGTGAGTTACTCGCCAGGGCTGCATTCATGTTTCATGACAACCAAGGGCATAGTATGTTAATACAAGTTTCAGTTCAAAGGTTTTTATTGACAACCAATTAAAAAATCATTTTCGGGTACAATATTGGAACGAACGCCCTTAGGCAATTGATTTATATTTACATATCACCTTGTAATAAAACTTATAAGTTACATATTTTGGGTGAATGATATATGTGACCCATTTAAATGAAATGGGACGGAAATCACACTTTTAAGAGCCTAGATATGGTCTCTTTAAGCAGCAAAGGGTGGAAAACATATTATTTTTGGAGAATTAGACAAAAGAAAGTATAAATAATATCACCCAAGAGTGAATATTGGCTAATATACTGCTTGTCATATACCAAATAATAGCTCTTGATGAGCTGTATACGCATCTGGAAATATCTCAACCTTTTATATGTGCGACTTCCGACCCATTTAGTTAAAACAGATCACATATATATATACTGATTTACATCAGGATATATCAGGAAGAGTCTCCATCTTGTAGTAATCCGTGTGAGTTATAAATCTAATGAATATTACAAAGGTTTTGCATTTCTTCCAGCATAGTTCACTTATTTGTACATATTATGTCTTAGATAGAGTCTATACATAGTATCTAGTCTTCTAAGCATTATGCTGCCCTTAAGGATCAACGAGACTTCTTATATGTCATTTACAATATATAATCAATGCTCAACCCAAATATGGAAGTCATTGACCACGTCATCTTGATACTGTAGCCATCCACAGAATGGATATCTCTACATTGAAAATGAGAGAGTTCTGTCCTAATGACATTCATTTATTAAGAATGGTATATGGACTCCTCCCCAGACTTAGTCATAGGTTGGGGACATGTCCATACTGTAACATATCAAAATATCAGAGTGGGTTATCATTACAATTTCTATGATAAGTTAGGAAATCAACATATAATCCAAATGGGACATTCTAAACTATGGTCATGAACCATTGACTATCTCATCAATAGACCATGCTGGTACTTGCCTGGTTAGCTGAGTCAGTTGGGTGCCTGCATCTAAATCCGAGGGTCTAGGGTTCGAGGTTCTCTTGGGGAAACTTGTTTTCAAAAATTAGCCCTGACCCAACACACACCAGGGGAGGGGGATATGTGAATTTCTAAAGATTCTCAGAACGTCCACGAGGTGGGGTCATTTAGTTTCAAACGATTCTGAAAATCTCCACAGGGTCCCACCACCAGTTTGTCTGAATTATCCGAAGGATAAAGAAGTATTAATAGCAGCAGTACCAGGGCTGTATGATATAAAACTGGTTCTATTATCGGACATTTTGCATGTTACAGGATTAGTGCGGATTACAATGAGCTATATTTCTATTCTGTTGCCTTCGCCAGGACAAAGCCATGTTTGTAGGGCAAGGTTCTAAGCGGCTCAGTTCTAATCTAACATAGTAAAATAACTTAGTAAGGTCACTCCAAAAAAAAAGGTTTCTCATCCTCATTTACTGGTTGTTTTTTTTTGGCTGAGGCCCAAATGGATAGGAGTGTGTAAGCCCTCAGCAAACTAATTTCACATTTTAGCAATTAAGAAATAATGAAATTGCAAACATTGCATCTTTCCATTAGCCCATTGCATTTACAGCACTGTAATCTTTGATTTGATAGCAAAATATGGCCATCCATATTTGTCTATTTTTTAAATGATCTTTTTAATGAATTTGCAAAAAGAATGGAGAAGAATCTCAAATCTGATTTTGGTGATGCGTAAGTGATAAGAAACAAGTAACTGGAGTAGCCTAAACATAGGTTTATTTGACAATAGCAATGGCACTTTTAGAAGCATTCGTTGGAGTGTTATATGTTACACTAGTTACTTATAAATGTTGATTGGAATAATATCTGTGCACTATCGATATGCTAAAGATTGGGACAAGGGTATTGGGACACTATATCTGCAAGAGAGTCATTGTAATACTACCCTAGTGACTAAGGTCATCATTTGTACGATATGATAAAGGGGTGTTCATTTATTAGTTACAGGGGTGTTGGGTTTTAAGAGGGGCATACACAATTTAGAGCTCTCTTGAGGCAGAAGTGCAAACGACTCAGACCCCTCTTAAGTAGGGGGCAGAGAAAATATAGCTCCTTTCCAGAAAGAAAAGTAAGAGAGTTACTATAGTTCAAAGGGAGGGGGCCCTAAAGATACATTTTTTTATCTCAGCCAGATCAGTCCAAGGAAAAACATGTATCATATGGCAATACATTCCCTAGTAGGAAGCCTGCACGGGACCAATTTGGTTTTAGCTCAGATTGGCTGTTTGAAGTTAGGCAAAACTCAGCTGGGTTTCATGTTGGGCAAATGGCTGGGCTGAGGTGTGGCCCTGACCAGGCTGCCTGCTTTGGGCTCAGATCAGTTTCAAAGTGGGTTGCCCGATTTGGGCTCAGATCAATTTCAAAGCGGGCTGCCCGTTTTGGTTTCACCTTGTGTGGCCCCGATCGGGCTGCCCGTTTCAGGCTCAGATCAGTTTCAAAGCAAGCTGTCTGATGTGGACTGAGGTTGGGTTTGGACAGGGCAAACTGGTCTAGTGGTTCTGATTTAATAGTTGCACCAGATGTGACTACTAAAATAATATAGAGAGTTTTCCAACAAGGACGGATAAAAGTGATTTCATACAATAATACAAGAAAAGGTTAAAGTGCTGTAAAATAGGAAACAGTAAACAGATATTCTCACAGTTTGGAAATGAGGTAGATTATGTATATTTGAATGATGAAAAGAAGGTTCTCCAAGCAGCTATTCAGTGTCTCATATGCTCGATGTGGGTATGAACTATGGATTTGAAGGCCAATGTACACCCTAGACACTTGTCTATGCTGCATGTGGCTCAAACCTGATGATAATAGGCCTGCTTGATACTTCCATTATTGGGTAGGAAGAGTATGAATATGCCTTGGGTTTGTTAGCAAGACCTAGGATATCTGGTTCAACAAATATAAGAAGTCCTTGGGGAATGATTAAATAGATTCTAAAAACCGTAATTATTAAGCGATGCTGTGGGACCAAATTAGCTAGCCCATCAACCCATTAAAAAAACGATCTGAGCCCGCTTTCAACCCGTCCACAAAAAGGTTCTGAGCCCGCTTTATGCCCCTCCAAAAACTGATCTGAACCCAAAGTGGGCAGCCTGCCCAAAATCCAATTTACGCTCAACATAGGCAGCCCACACGGGGCAAGGCCAAGGCCCACTCCAGGCCACATTTGCAAACACAGTCTGGCCCCTTCTGGGGCCACAGTGTGTTTGCTACTAGGGTTGTTTGGAGGAGGTGTTATAAGAAACCATTAAATTTCTCTATATTTCATTTTTAGAAATTTGCTAAAACATATATAAATATATGTAGTAATAAGTGGGGGGTCTCTAGATTTAAGTTCCCCTGCAAGACTTGTCCAAATTTATTCTGGCCCCTTGCTAGATGGGTTTATATTGATCGCAGCAGACCCATTTCATCATTAGTAATGAGCGGGCTTTATATGAAAAAGGGGTCAAAATTCTTTGAAAAAGGACCCTTAGCCATATTTTGGCTCCCTGTATGATTAACCAATATCTTTTTAAAGACTCACTAACCTACCTTAGTGATTTTTATTTCAGGGGTCATTTTGACTAATTAAGTCAATAGTTTTGCTTTGGAATGTTTGAATATAAGTTTGACTAAAACACCTATGACAACCTCAGAATAGCCATTTGTTACTACTGTGAAAGTACTTTATTTCGCTGGGTATATATTTTTGAAGAAAAGAAAAATGTGTGACATTTTTATATACTTAAGTATGGAATAGATACCTACAAATTTGCCAATTTTCACTCATCGATGAAAATTTAAACCCGTGAATATAAGTACATTCACAGTAATCTCGTAAATCTGTAGATTATGTGTGTAGATGGGGGGGGGGGTGAACCCCCACTAGCGTAGGCACACCTGCATGGGTTAATCTGTTTAAGACGTTGGTGGATTAGATTCCACCTGCCTGCATGTGTTAAATACGTCATTATGCGATACCAGACCACCCGCTGTCTATGTTACTAGTTTGGTCCCATTTTAACCCTTTAAGGACGACATGTCATTGAACGACATCATGATGCTGCTAGAGCAAGTAACTCGCCAGTGCTGCATTGATGCATCATGCGAACCTTTTGGGAGTGTATCAACCTTGGGGTCAGCATGGTGCTTGGATGCAGCACTGTTGAGTTACAGTGAACGTGGAAAACAGCTACCGTCTTCAGAGTGTGAAAAACGACAATGTCAGATTCATTCACGAGTATATGCACATGTTTCCAATACACCTTAGGGGCCACCTGCTATGGTCTTAAGTAAGCGGGCCAATGTTCAACAAGTTTTATAACCCACCTCTAACTCAAACAAGTTCCCATATCTCAAAATATATCTGATTCAAAATATGGTAGGGGGGGGGGCTAAAGTTACTTTTTGCTAGGCTATACAAATGTAAACAAACCCTAATTTTGAGGATGTCACAGTGTCATCCAAACAGTGGCTAATGTTATTCAACAAATACAACAAAATACAGGTTACCATGTTTATATTAATGAGACACCCGTATTTGAAAAAAGAATAGACAAAAAAAACAGATAAGCCAGAGCTGTATGTTAATTATATATTAAGGCTTTGACTGGTTTTGATGTTATAGTAATGACATAAAACCCTCTCATCCCAGGAGGCCGCTTAACCCACTGAGCCAGATAAAAAATAAACATTACTTAAAATTGATGAAGATTTTTTCTTTCCATTCCATTTAGTTCCATTCAAAGCACCCCATTTTTGCGATCATTTCTAAACCCATGTCATTCGCTGTCACATTCCATTTTTGTTTAGAAAAAAAATTAAGGAGTAGTACTGGCAACATGTCATTTAAATTTTTGATATTTTACGTTTTAACATATTTAACATCTATAAATTGGATAGCAATGTAGAAATAAGTCATTGAGAAAAATGTCCGTACTTGCTTACATATTGTATGTAGAGCATGATCCTATTATTCCCTTCACCAAGAATACTAAGTGACTCTTAGATGAGAGATATTTGCATGATCAAGAAGTTCAAACTTATTATGACATTCTTTGTTCATTACTGTTTACATTCTATCTGCATATGGCAATTGTATAATTTGTTTTTGTTGGGTTAATACTCATGTCCTATGTCTTGTTGAATGTGCCATTAATTCAATGGAATCAAATGTAATGTATTCTTTTATACAAGTTGATATTGCAGAGTGAAAACTTGTCAAATAGATTTTCATTGATTGAGATAGTTTAACATGATATAAATAAATAGAGGTAGCGCTAAGCTTAATTCTCGTCCCATAAGGAGGATCAGCCAAGGTGACTGAGCAATGGCTGCCACAGCAGGGCACCCCCCCCCCATGTGCTGTATATTTAGACCCTGGCACTATGCATTGGCACAAGTAAGGCCTATATATATTGGTCTCTCTCACTCTCTCTCTATTTATGTACACATGCATCTATATTAGGGACAGTGAAATATAATCTTCAAAGATTTTTTCAAAGATTTATTATTTTCCATCTCATTAGGTCATACTTAGTATACACTTTATTACCAAAGGACAATATTTGACATCAGGGTGTCTATATATATGCTTCAATTCTGGGATGGAATTTTTCCATCCAAACTTTCCGTATATATATGTATATATATATATATTTATATATATATATATATATATATATATATATATATATATATACATATATATATATATATATATATAAATATGTGAAATAAATATATATTACACTTTGTATATATACATTACAGCACATACACAGCAGCGACATGCAGAACGTATATTTTGACATTGGAGATCAGGCTCTCGATCAGGCGATGGATTTAATAGGGATTAATCTTGGGCGCATATATCAATAAGCAGGCGGGGGGAGGGCTTTGAAAGCAGGAGGGGGGCTGGATTTACCGCTATATATACAATAAGCCACTCAAACATTGCTCGATCATATGCAGCGATGGACACACCATCGCGTGAATGGTGCGTGGACACCACCAACAGCACTGCACGACAAGCATAACTTCTACTACATTCTACTACAATTGGAGACACCTAAAACTTTCGACCAGTCCTAAAGTTTTCGCCATAAAACCAATAGGCTGCGGGCCTACACCCAAAGAGCCCCAGCTCAGCTAGAGGTGGTATATTTTAGGTGGAAATTGTAGTAGGAAGAACAGCAGCAGGCGCCAAGATGGAGAGTAAAAAGCACAGGCCACTCAGCATTGTCCTCATCTGCATCCTAGGTAAGCTCAAACACTGTGGATTGATTGATTATTCATATATTATCATCCTGAGGAAGCTACAATACGTTTTAGATCGTTTACTGTACTCCACAACCTTTGCTTGTATAATTCATATGCATATATTTATATATATATATATATATGTATATATATAAATATTTATATATATGGATCAACAAGGGAAAAGGGACATCCGTGCAGAATTCTTAGTACCAACTTTGACCACCAGGGAGATCCATGTGTTCCCCCTTTAAGTAGGCATGTCACTAAAAGTTGACATTTGTTGTCATGATGCATCAACGCCGACCATTCGGGAGTGTCTCAACCTCCTTGGCATAATGCTTAAATGCAGCACTGGATAATTACTCGCCAGGGCTGCATTCATGCATCATGACGACCGAGGGCATGATGTATTATGGCATTGCACCTTCCTTAAAGGGTAAATGGGCTATTAAGTGACTCTTGTGGCTACTCTAGACCAATGCAACGAGAAAGGATGACTTTTGAGAAAATTTGTTGATTAAGTTTTTGAACATTTCTGAAGCCTGGCTGAAAAATACATAAATACAACCTCAGAATCCTGCATTCTAATAAATACGATTAGAAAGATTACTGTCCAGGGAATCTTCTGATATGAGCCATTTTCAACCATAGCCATTATAGACAATGTTATCGGCATTCTGCTAAAACCACAGTAATTCATATGTATGTATCAACCTCATAAGGTTGGCATGATGCTTGAATGCAGCACTGGATAGTTACTCGCCAGGGCTGCATTCATGCATCATGACCACCAAGGGCATGATGTATTATGGCATTGCACCTTCCTTAAAGGATTAATGGGCTATTAAGTGACTCTTGTGGCTACTATAGACCAATGCAACGAGAAAGGGTGACTTTTGAGAAAAGTTGTTCATTAAGTTTTTGAACATTTCTGAAGCCTGGCTGAAAAATACATAAATACAACCTCAGAATCCTGCATTCTAATAAATACTATTAGAAAGATTACTGTCCAGGGAATCTTCTGATATGAGCCATTTTCAACCATAGCCATTACAGACAATGTTATCGGCATTCTGCTAAAACCAAAGTAAACTCAACTTTATTATGAAAAAGTCACCCTTTCTTTGTACATTGGTCACAATGTCACTACTTCTAAATTAGCCTTACCCTTGTATTTTATGTTAAATAATATCATCAAAGGGTCGTCAAGTACAGTCACGTGACCATCATAAAAGTAAAATCTTAGGTTGATTTAGTAAAATATTGATATATTTCATGACTAATTACATACAAAAAATACAAATAAATAATATCATCCCTCATTACAGAGGGTAATTCCACTCATTCTTAACTACCTTCAAAAAATTCTTGGAATTATTTTCAAAATCTGTGTAAAGTATTTCCAAAAATTTGGCAAGTCAACAAGTAAACACAATCTCCAATCTTATCTGCAATTAAAGTCAGTATATCCCATGATTGGGAATCAAAATTAGATCTTGAAAATTATCCAGAATATTAGCCACTACTATACATCGGTATTCCATTTGTGCAATTTATATATTAATATCTTCAAAATTTGTCTTATTAATCAAATATGATCAATGGGTGGTATAAAACTGTGCACAATATTATTCTCAGTTCCTACTGAGAATACGCAATAGAAACCATGGCTACGCCCAATGGGACTACCTTTCCAAGCTGTTTCTGGCCATGGATAACATTTTGATTGTCCCTCATTCCCTAAATAATATATTTACATCTGAACATCTTTATCAAGAATTTACAATTTGGCAAAAATTGGTTATCCGTAAGAATGCCGGTGCTTTCTGACATGGGGGTGCCATCTGGAAGGTACTGATGTGGGGCCTAAAAATGTTGCTCAAAACGCCAGTGCTTTCTGATATGGTGCTGGCAGAACAAATTTAGTGTAATGGATCTTTTTGGCTACCATAACATAATGATGTGCATTCAAGGACTGATTTTCCTCTTTATTTGATTTAAATTCCCATGCCTAATACGCATTGGCCAATTCTGATAGCTCTTGTCGGATAACCAAAATGTTGTAGAACATTTTGGCACTTCTGCTATGAACCATATAAGATAAACATATAAGATATGCATCATCTGGTCTTACAGTATTAGGGCTGCAGAAGCTTGGCCAACATATGTGATTTAATTTGAATGATTACTAAAAGCTACAGCATGGTTTTTTATGTTGATGGGACCCTAGGGACCATGAAAAGTGAAGCTTTGGTCATGATATCCTGTGCAGGCTATATGAAAATGGCCAACAATTATACACATTTTCTGTCATTCTGGTAAAAGCAATATAATATTAATTTTGTCTTCCACTCAATGAGAAAGATTCTACACCCACTATAAAAAAACATAGAAACATGATTTGAAGTTTTACATGTATTCCTGAAGTCAAGGAATTCAGATTTATAATATATGAGAACGTAGGTGGCAGCCATCTTGAATTTTCAATGAGGTCGGGCACCAAATATCTGAATATCTTTTAAATTGTGGTTCCAGTTGTTATCATCATGCTGAACCACTTTATGGTTCAGGAAACCTCTGTTTGATATAATGAAGAGATAAAACTTAGCATGATGTTTGCGACAGCCATTTTGAATAATTAATTATATTGATGGCATAATGTACAAAATCAGACTAAGCGTCATGAACTATCTGATCTTCAAAATAGAAACACAATTAATATTGAAATGCTGCGTTTCTTGGGTCAAGAGATTAGGATTCATTATTCATCAGAAGCTATATAAGTGGCAGCCATCTTGGATTTTAAATGAGGTTGGGTCCTGGAAGATCTGCTTTTTGTACACCTGCCGTTTGTGGGTCAGATGCAACAAATAGTAAGAAAACAGGCAAAATTCTGGCTATAAGATTCATACTCAAACCTCACCATGACTTTATTAAAATAGTCAGAAACCTTCATATATAATGGGACCCGAAGAGACCATTTAAAATCATATTGTTGTGATTATACGGGTGTTAGCCCCTCTGGGGAGGTGGTTCATCCTTAGTAAAAATATTGATAAATCAGCTATTTTGAAGGTGTTTGCTACATACAATTAAGACCCTATACTCCTTAACATTAACATGAGACCTATCATATTACATAGTGCGACAGAATGACAGGATCTTCCAAC
Organism: Harmothoe impar; assembly: GCA_947462335.1. Classification (NCBI taxonomy): domain Eukaryota; kingdom Metazoa; phylum Annelida; class Polychaeta; order Phyllodocida; family Polynoidae; genus Harmothoe; species Harmothoe impar. The sequence continues at coordinate 8,833,768 of OX381708.1, forward strand.
ATTCTCAAGCCTGACATGTCTTGGGAGTGAGACAGTGCTGTTGTTAAAGGTTGTGTATGGGGTATGAAGAGGCCAAGAGCCCCCCACACCCAACTCCAACCCTTTCTTGAGGGGGGGGGGAGAGTGTCACTCTAACTATCAAAAAACCCCTCCCTCCATATTTCCCAGTGCACAGCATTACCTCTCATAATATGTATCATACCTATGAGTAGGACAGTGTAGTGGTAAAAAGAGGAATCCGACAGTCACCACCCCCTCTCCAATGCCTCAGAATGAGTGAGCTGGGTCTTCTAGATCACCCTAGCAGGTATATACATATACTACAGCTGGTAGAGGGATACTGCACGTCAAGTCAAATCTGGGTTCAGTAACTGGTCTTACATTGAAATATGTATTCATCTGTGCTCAAAGTTTAACCTGCTCTTTATCCCATATGGGGGATGGCATAGATCTGCCAGGCCTATGTTGTATTTGCATATACCTGAATTTTGTAGCAACAACAGATGTTGAGTGTATGCAGATGTAGCAGATGTTGAGTGTATGCCTATCTTTGACAGATATTTAGCATTGCAATCACATAGCCATGGTTACCTACCCTTCCCCATGACAAAAAAAAGCAGGGTTTTGTATCATCTGCAATAACCTTTAGGGATTAGAGTACCTATTTACCACCCATTCTTTCCATTTTATTTTCATTTTCAGTTCAGAGAATAAACTTAAAGGAGGATTCTATTGGTGTACCTATGTTTAGGTGTCTGGGTGTTCCCATACTCCTAGAGGTGCTCATTGTTATTGCCCTACAGGGGGTCATGTTTAATGTTTAGGCTAGTGAGAGTCATTAGGGGGTGGGGTGGTGGAGGAAGCAGCTCAATAAACTCACCAACATCTAGACAGTGGAGGGAATGTTTATGTTGAGAGAACAGCCAGACTTCAAAATTATAACAGTTGGGAATATGATAAGCTGGATTTTATTTGAGGATAATCTTAAAACTTTGTACAAATCTATTTGTCAGATATTCCCACAGATGTCATGCATTTTCTTCAAACAGATATTCAGTAAAGACATAGATATTCAAGATTATTCCAAATATTTTCCAGAGCTCTTTACCCTACCATTTATGAGACCTCCTGTGGGTTCGGAGGCTCTTCTGTCCCTTATATAGTTTCCCCTCCCCTTTGAATTGTCTCTTGTCTGGGGAAGTAACCATATAATATCTGGACTGAGATGTATGGACATCAATCCTGAATCTGCAGGCTTCCTCTCACCCCCACCATCCATCATTCTATGCATTTCACCACTTGATTGGGGAGGGGGGGGGTATTTCTTGTTTGTATCAGGTTATAGGAGATGTTGATATTACATCTCAGCTATAACTATCATAGAACTACAATGTATAATTAGTGTAACATGAATACACATTGGGGTGGGGTACTAGGCATAAAATGGAAGTGGGGGGGGGGGAGGGTTGTAACCATTGGTGGGGTAAGTGAAAATGAATTATAGAGACCTTTGAAAATGGTATTGACTATCTAGGCAAAGGTCTCCAAAAAGCTCATATATCAATGATGATGCCTTTCCCAAAAGGGGTTATATTCATAGAATCACAAGAATATATAAACTTTAGTGGTCTCTTTGGGTCCATATCAAATTTGTGGTGAGGTGCTATAACCATATAGGTATTTCCTTATTGGGGCGGGGGGGGGGGTCTAGGCCCCAGGGTCTAGGCCCCCTTCATATCCCCTACCCCTCCTTTAAACACACAACTGTCTTACTCCTGAGACAGGCCAATGTGTATTTGAATGCCTATTGATGTTAAAAGATCCTGACTCCTGATTCTCCATACAGTACAATATGGAGATGAAGGGGGGGGGGGGGGTATCTGAGGGGTATTGGTGCATGCTGAGGTAGTGGGTTGGGGGGGGGGAGGGCTAAGGAGGTAGTTAACAGAATTTTAATCTGCCTGGTTAGGCCTCATATTGTTGTTTTATGGCAATATAGGGACTTGATTGTATGGGAACAAATGCCTGATTTATCGGTATTTTACCAAGGACTAACCCTCTACCCAGAGTAGAGACTTGAAATGGTCTCTTTGGGACCCAAATGAAGGTTTCTGACCATTTTAATGAAGGCATGGTGAGATTTGATTAGGAATCTGAAGGCCTGAATTTTGGTTGTTTTCTCACTATTCGGCCGATCTCATTAAATATTCAAAATGGCTGCCACATGCATTGTGCTAAGTGTTGACTCTCAACTCCTTACCATCAGAAATAATGTTTCTTGATCTAATAATTCGTTCTGCATGCTGATATGAACTAGAAACAACATTCTCAAAAGAAATTTATGTATTCCAGTGCCCGACCTCGTTAAAAACTCAAGATGGCTGCCACTTAAGTTCTCATAAATGATGAATTTGAATTCCTTGACCTTGAAAATGTATATTTTGAACATAAAATTATGTCTCTATGTTGATTTTTACCCTGACTTTTGGCTGATCCTATAAGCCACATTGGTGATCTGATTGTGGTGACATTAATGCTATACTATGATAGCAAAAGCTCATATATAAACTACACTCGTACCAATCCTATAAGTGGCACAAGCAGTCTGACTCACACATCAGCTGTGGGTTATCCGAGAGATTTTACGGTAATCCTCCAATCTCCGCCAAATTTGAGATATCAAAACATGTCTTTTTACCTGTAGTAGATGACCTCACATGGTACTAGATAACGTCACATGGTACTAAATAATGTCACATGGTACTAGATAACATCACATGGTACTGGATAATATCAAACGTTGCTAGATAACATCACATGGTACTAAATAACGTCACATGGTACTAGATACTTTCAAATGGTACTAGATAATGTCTCATGGTACTAAATAACATCTCATGGTCCACGGCCACATTAGGACGTGCAGTAGGTCTTAATATAACATAGTGCTATAACGCCACGCTCTGATCGACCCCCCACCCCCCACCCCCAAGCCCTCCTGGCATGTACACTGCTACCCAGTGGGAAAGCCGCACCCACCCCCACCTCTAACACTGGCTACTCCCATGGTACATTGTATAACTATAAGGAGGATGAGCGGCAGGGGGTTGGCAGAGACCCAGAGAGTTTAACTTCAAATCTCTCTTAAGGTGGCTCCCGGGTATAGGCTAAGAGTAACTACGTTTTAACCAGGTTCCTACAATATGACCCTAAAGGTATATAGTTTCTGAAAATCCTAAATATAGGGGGGTCCTGAGCTTGTTTCTGAGATATTCAACCTCTAAGTCTGACTGATCTGTGGTAGGATTACATAGTATTCTCACATATATACAGACAAAATTGCTATAAATAGTGACTACATGTCTTTATCACTCTACCAAAAGATGTGTTTTGAACATATGGTCCCGGGCATATTTGTAAGGTTTTAGGTCTTTGAGATATAAGAGATGATAATATGATTAGAAGATGCCTTCGTGGCCTGCAGCCTTGTGAAATACGGCCCCACCTTCAACTCGTGTAATATCCCAGGCTACACTGATAATAATGGGCCTGGAAATGTTAGTCACTATGGACTACGTTTCTATAGTCATGTGAACGTAGAAAAAACGGCTATCCCTAGTTAGTCACTTATGTCTGATGTAAGTTAGTCATATACCCAGTAAACAAAAAACGTTATACAACATTTTATAACGTTATATAACGTTATTCAACGCTTCTCTAAGGCTCCTTACTATGGCATTACGTTACATAAAGTTTTATAACGTTATTTTGACGTAAAATAACGTTTTTTTGTTAGCTGGGTAGTCAACCTATAGTCAGCCATTAAATCGGCTAATTGGGGCTATATAGTCAAGTGGCTATGAATTTAATGGTTTAATGGTCTAAAGTAGTCACTATGACTAATAGATATAATCAATCATGAGAAATAAGGGAAAGGCAGGTCAAGGTTCAGAAGGGTAGAGCAAGGCAGAGCAAAGCTATGTAGAGTAGAGCAGGAAAGAGTGAGGCAGAGTAAGGCAGAGCAGAGTAATGGTGAGTAAAGCAAGGCAGAGCATGGCAGAGTAATGTAGAGCATAGTAGGGTAGATCAAGGCAGAATAAGGCAGGGCAAAGTAATGTAGAGCAGGGCAGGGCAAAGCAAGGCAGAGCAGAGTTGTAGGGATAGGGCAGGGAAAGGGACAGGCTAGAATAGGGCAGGGACAGGGACATGCTAGGATAAGGCAGGCCAGGGGACAGGCTAGGATAAGGCAGGGTAGGGGACAGGCTAGGATAGGGCAGGTCAAGGGACAAACTGGGATAAGGCATGGCAAGGAACAAGCTAGAGTAAGGCATGGCAGGGGACAGGCTAGGATAGGTAGGGCAGGTGACAGGCTAGGATAAAGCAGGCTAGGGGACAGGCTAGAATAATGCAGGGCAGGGGACAGGTTAGGATAAGGCAGGGTAGGGGACAGGCTAGGATAGGGCAGGGCAAGCTACAGGCTAGGATAAGGCAGGGCAAGCTACAGGCTAGGATATGGCATGGCAAGGGACAGGCTAGGATAAGGCAGGCTAGGGGACAGGTTAGGATAAGGCAGGGCCGGGAGCAGGTTAGGATAAGGCAAGGTAGGGGACAGGCTAGGATAGAGCAGGGGAAGGGACAGGCTAGGATAAGGCATGGCAGGGTACAGGGTAGGATAGATAGGACAGGGGACATGCTAGGATAAGGCAGAACAGGGGACAGGCTGGGATAAGGCTGGGTAGGGCACAGACTTGGATAGGGCAGGGCAAGGGACAGGCTAGGATAGATAGAGCAGGAGATAGGCTAGGATAGGACAGGGGAAAGGACAGGCTAGGATAAGGCATGGCAGGGGACAGGCCAGGATAGGTAGGGCAGGTGACAGGCTAGGATAAGGCAGGCTAGGGGACAGGCTAGGATAAGGCAGGGCAGGGGACAGGTTAGGATAAGGTAGGGTAGGGGACAGGCTATGATAGGGCAAGGCAAGGGACACGCTGGGATAAGGCATGGCAGGGGACAGGCTAGGATAAGGCAGGGCAATGAACATACTAGGAAAATGCAGGGTGGGGACAGGCTAGGATAGGTAGAGCAAGGGACATGCTAGGATAGGGCAGGGTAAGGGACAGACAGGACAAGGCCTGGCAGGGGACAGGCTAGGAGAGGTAGGGCAGGTGACAGGCAAGGATAAAACAGGGCAGGTTACAGGCTCCTGTGTAAGCCTATTATGCTCTGTCAGTCTAGACATACACTGTTCATGTATTTATATGTTATCAAAAATTGAAGGAAATGTCATGATCACTCTATCAAACATGTGAACCCATGCACCCTATAACATCTTAAGTTGTCATAGTCAACTGTAACATAACATATAACAAGCAACATTACAGCAGGGATGTCTATAGAACAGTGGTTTAGAAGAGGATGTGCCTACTTGAAGTCCATGGACCATTCAAATTTGAATCCTAACTGTTTCCTGTGCACACATTCCTGTGACATCATCCATTTGTGTGATCCACATATAGTCACTACTGACTATCTTATGACTAATATGTGACTTAGTTGTATAGTCCCCTGACTATGGGTGTCAAAATATGGTGGTATAGTCACTACTGACTATAGGCATTATTATCAGTGTACAGACCAAAAGTTGTGGACCTTTGTCTTTGCACGCCATGCCTGATATTGGACACTTACAGCCATTGGTGGACATCTACCCGGTCACGATAGCATAGTGAGGCCCACTTAGGTTTCATATGGGTCCCAACAAAGATTTGTCGTTGGCTAATTGACAGACATTTTATTTTGATGAGATAAGGTAGGGTCTAGTCGCCATGGATCAGTCTATCCCTACCAGGTAGAGACACACGTTAAAGTTGCTATTATACACTAAAGCGTTGACAGAAAATCACTGACCAATCAAATTCCTGCTTCCACCTTCATCCGTTGATGTTTTGTCAATATTTCCTGAGTATCAACTGGGTATAGATCTGGATGAGTATCCGTCAACGGATTGGTGGAAGCAAATGTAGATCAAGGGCCAACAGAAATGGCCAAATGTTGATGCAAATAATGGAAATGTCAATGAAATTTCTTTTAAACATTGAGATTTCCATCCATTTTCCCCCCAAATCCGACAGACTTCAAAGGCAGGTTCATACATTTTTGACCCCTCCATCAACGGATCTCTTAAACTCGCACTATATTGCCCGGCTGGCGCCACTGTTTTCTCACTGTTGTGGCATTAGACACGCCCAGGTGATCTACTATGTATGTATCAAAGCTGCATACATTAAACTGGACTATTCCAAAGTGCATTGATGTGTGCATAGAGGCAAGGAACCTATGTAGGCATGAGGGTCAGGGTAATTTAAACCTGCAGATCTTACTGCACGTCCAGTAACAGTCAATGTGCAGTCGGGACATGTACCCAGCCCTATATATAGGGGCGCTGGGGGTTTAAGGGACTCCCAGCACCTCTCAGCCATGACCCTGCTTTGGGCACCGGGGTACTACAGTATAGAGATTATATGGAGTAGATGACGGCCTGTAGTATAGTAGTGTGTGTGTGGGGAGGGGGTGGTATTTTACCGTAGCCTTTACCCCACCCCCCCCCCCGACACACCTGACCATAAACGGTCCATAAACACATGCTCCCAGGGACCATATAGGGATCAAAACAAACCCATGGACTGACCCTACTGACTGCACACAGCCCAGGGCACAACGAGATTGTTTGATTGTTTGGGCAACTCTGGGGTCGTTATGGTAAGGATACAAGTTGGTGGGTGGTGCATAACACAACGTGTGGGCGGATGCTGGTGTATTTCAGTCATAGAATAGGGCACAAGATGGCTGCACTCTGATGAGAACAGACCCCCTTTAATGGACGGGTCAGTGGAACCCAAATTGGAAAATCCGTCAACATTTTAGCTGATTCCGTCACCATTCTGTAGCCATTCCATTGCCATTCTTTTGAAAATGTTGATGGAGGCTGTGTCTCATGAGATGGGGCCAGTGTGAACGTCTTTGACCGGGTGCCAGCTTTGACCGGGTGCCAGCTTTGACCGGGTGCCAGCTTTGACCTGGTGCAAGCTTTGACCGGCTTGATCGAAAAGGGCTTATTTAGGGCATTTGAAGATAAAAATGTAATGGATGTTATAACACTTTACATTAGTAGCTAGTAGCCTATTTATATCTCAATCTGCGCTAAATAAACCCTTTTCTATTAAGCCGGTCAAAGGTAGCACCAGGTCAAAGCTGGCACCCGGTCAAAGACGTTCACACTTGGCCCCATCTCATGAGACACAGCCTGGAATGGTGATGGGCTGGTGGGTTGACGGCAGTGAAGTCAGCGCTTTTGGCAGGGCTTATATAGATCTGCCTGAGGTAATGATAAATTATGTTATGATTTCCTACTTAATTCTATGCTGAATGATATCATTGGAAATAGAGAAGTATGAGTGATTGGAAATTTCAATGTTAATGCACGAAGTAGAAATTGTATTAAATTTAGGCTTAGGTATCTGACTTTAACTTTGGACTGATCTGCAATAGGATCATATAGTATTTAGCCACATATTTTCATACATGAAATAACTTCCTAAAGTAGTTGAATTTCTCTATAGTTTTCTCAGAACAAAGTTTCTATGTTTTATATGTGCCCAATGACCTGCACAATGGACTTGTTTGCCATAGGGTCTGGTCACCTTAATTGAAGACCATTTACCTGTCTTTGTAGTGCAGGAACAGGCAAGAGTGCCTAAAAGGGAGAAAGTTACAATAACTGGTACACCGCCCTGTCGGAAGTTTTTCTGTGAGGGTTTTTCTACGATCCTGCAATTAGTCACCTAGTTAGACATAAATAATTTTTTAAATTCAGAAAACCAACAATTAATTATCAATCAGGTGTGAGACATGGCCAGATAATGATGCATGCAACGTCGCAAGGTAGCCTCTGCCTGATTTCGCAATGTTTTCTGAGTGCGTTGCCATGGCAATGTGGTACTGACATGTAGTGCCTGACACTAAAAATGGCGGAATATAGCCAGAGGCTAGCCTGGGTTTGCAGTTGCATGGCTCTGCCGGGAGAGTGCCCTAAGACAGGGTGTACAACCACACTCTATTATTAGGAATAACTAAGGATATCCAAGTAGAGTGGAAGGCTATCATTTCAACTTTGCAAAGTTATGTATCTCAACAACCTTGAGAAAAAACTGAACATACATATGTGGATTAATAAACAGGCTACACATCAAGGGTACTTTTGATTTTAGGAAATGTAACATAAAAATTGGAAATGCATTCACAGAAAAGCTAATATACAAAATGTACACATCAAACCAACACAGATCTAAGGACAGTGTTGAATCTTAACCATCAGAGGGAACAGAAGAGACCGTGGGGACATTTATGAGTCTGACCTGTTAATGATTACTCCGTAACAGTCGGTGAGAAGTTAGCGACCAACTTTGACTCAGTACAAGTCAAAGTTGGCAGCTAAGTCAAGGCACAATTTAATCCAATGTGATACTACCTCCATGTACCTTGGACAAAGCCAAAAACTAACAGTTATGGTTAAAGCTAATAGCAGTTCAGGTATTGAAACTATAAGACCAAACACTGTAATTGGTGCCCTGATTGGTAAACCAGAACAAGCATATATGTTGGATGGTCTATATGGTTTTTGCAAAACTGGCATCGTCCCTAAAACTGGTTGTGTGTTTCCAATTCCAAAAATGGTCCTTGCCCAATGTTTCTAATTGGAGAACCACCTGTCTACTTAATATGTTCAGTAAATTCATTTGGAGTTCTCCTATTGTTTCAGCTGCTACCCCGACTATACTGGCAAGCTGTGATGATTCAAATGAAGATACATACAATGGCGTATGCTACGAAAAGTTTAATTCCGAGAACTATGCAACTGCAGCAGCTCAGTGTCAGCTAGTCTCCGTGCAGTCTGATGCACAACGTGAATGGCTGTCAGACTTTGTAGGGTAAGTGTTGCCTATAGAGTATGAAATAAGAACAAAAATACATATCATTATTTTTTTGTTATCATTATTAGCAGAAAAGAATTGGGTAAATCAAGCTTTAATAGAAAATAAAGTAATAATTCCAGCACCACAAAAGTTGAGAATGTGATGGTTTATTGCCTCCTTTACGTACAACATTTTGGGAATTATTTAATAGATTGTCATAAACGAGACTTTGTTCCCCATAATATTGGTAAATATTATAAGTAGAGAACAAGGTGGACACAGTAGTCCAGTTGCCAGGGGGAAATTATCCTTACAACCTTGCAAAAAAAACACTGAAGAGGCTATGACTGATTTGGATACAGGAAGTTGTAAACTTTCAAAATCTTTATGATGCCCGGCTGGCATCGTTGAGCATTTTCAGAAATTCAAGATGGCGTCCAAGATGACTGACGAAAATGTTTAAAGTCATAAATCAGTCAATTCTTATGTGATTTGCAGGTGTAATACCTCTAAATTGGGGTTCTTGGGCATGCCTGATTGATTTAAAGAGTAAAAGAGTCATTTCAGTAGGTATCCATGGTGATAGCGTGCTTCCATAGGAACCAACATGCTGATTCTAATACAAAATATACATTGTTATAAAAATAATTGTCATTTCTCAACACATACAGTCATGTAATATCTCAAATTAAAGGTCTCATTGAGATACATCATTTTAACATAGTTTTAGAGTTGTCACAGGTTGTAGGTTCTTTTTTTTTAAACAAAGTTTTATTTGGGCTAAATCAGTACATTAAGACTTATTTATACACGAGGTTCGGCTGGCCGTTCTGCCACCTGGGCCCATATGCCAATGTCTCATTATATGAATTAATGTATGGCAGCTACAGGTATGTCATTAAGGTCAGGTTCAAGTGACAAGTACATGGAGTTTATAAAGGTTCTATACAGAGATTTTCAACACAGTAGCACTTACTTATGCAAGTGTCATATTGTATTACTGGCGGGGCGTTGGAAATTCCATATGCTCCCCATGTGTCACGAATGTGTATTATATGTTGTTTTATACTACTGTGTCCAGGTTTTAAAATCATACAGTGGAGGCAGGAGAAAACTAGTATGGTGAATGGCCTTTGCGAGGCCTAGTGGAGGGGGGGGGTAGGGTGACAATGTTGGAGGGGGTGGCGGGCGAGTTATTTACATTTGAATTTTATGAGGGGTCTGATGAGTGGTGAGGGTTATGCATCCATTGCAGTTTCACGGGTTAAATGACTTTTTTCTGTGACATCATGACTACAACAACAACATATTTGTATATCGAGTGACGATGACAGCAATAAATCAATAAATCAATAGATCAACCATTAGCAACAGCGTATGCTTTGGTATTTTATGATACAATATATCCATTCAGATAGTGGAAATTCCATCCATCTTCAGTACATGTATATCACGAGATATATAAAGTATCATTATTTTGTGATATCGATAGAACAAGGGTACAACAACTAACAACAGTATGACAAGAGTACTCGTCAGTGCTATGTCGGTACAAGGGATACGTCTTGGTACAGTGGAAATTCCATCTGTTGTGGTAGGAGAAGAGGAAAGAAAAGAGAGAAAAACTGTGGGAAATTCCATTAGTCTGGAGTGACAATAACAGTATTAGGGGGGGTAGTGGTATTTATAATTGGAGTGGGATAATAAAGCAGTTAGGAAAGTCCCTCCCAATAGTATTTTTGAATATATTTTTGTCTATCATTAGTGTATATTTAGTCTTGAGATTGTTCCAGATACATACAGCTCTATAATGGAGGGGTTATTCAAAGACCGGGTGCCTGACCCTAACTTGACAGAGTCTTACCCCATCGAAATGCCTCGTTGGTAGCCTCCTGTTGTCTGTCTATAGACCAGTTTGTTTTAGAGAGAATGCATATTGAAGTAGGTGTGTTAACCTTCTCTCCTTCAGCATTTTTAATTTTGCACTCTGATGTAGCTGCATTGTATTCAGGCGCGGGTTGGGACCTAATTTTACATTGTGCGATATTCTCAGGGCCTTGTTTTGTACTAGTTGTAATCTTTTTAGGTTTTCTTTTGAGTTTTCATCATACACTATGTCTCCATAATCTAAATGTGGTAGAATGGTGCTTTTGTAAATGGCTATTGATGTGATTGTATCGGCAAATTTCTTTATTCTAGCTAACTGAATTACTTTGGATGAGGTTTTATCATATAGGCAGGTAATATGTTTTGCAAAGTCTAAATTATTGTCCAGTTTTATGCCTAAATAGTTAAAGATGCTTACTTCTTCTAGGTCTTTATTGTTGATTGTAAAGATTTGTTGAGGGGGTTTTGGGCCTAAATACATCCATTTAGTCTTGGCTTCATTAATAGTTAGTGAGTTTCTTATGCACCAGATTGAGAGACTGTTTATTGCTTGTTGAAGTTGAGCAGGGGATGTGGATGAAATGACAGCATCGTCTGCATATAGTGTTATATTACAGTCACCAACATGGTGTATTATGTCGTTAATATATATAATAAACAGTATTGGGCCAGCTGTGGATCCTTGGGGTACGCCATATGTGATGGGGAGTGGTTTAGAAATTTCATTATCTATTGAGATACTTTGTGTTCTTTTACTAAGGTATGATTTAAACCAGTCACAGCTATTTTGGCTAAGTCCTATCTCCTTTAATTTTTGGAGGAAAATATTGTGTGAGACTGTATCGGATGCTTTCTTATAATCTAAAAAGAGTGAGAAGGTGGTTTGTCTATTGTTGTAGTTGCTATACACCATGTTCAAGTAATCACCAACAGCTGTGATTGTTGAGTGATTTTTCCGAAAACTGTGCTGTGCTTTATTTATTATGTTGTTGTATTCAATGTAGTTTTTTAACCTGTTAATTATTAGTTTTTCAAGAATTTTACTCGGAAGGGGTAGCTGACTTATGGGTCTGAGGTCATTTACTGATCTACTATTGGGTTTCTTAGGAATAGGGGAGACAATTGCATGTTTCCATTTATCAGGGAAGGTGGCAGTGAGTAGAGAGGCGTTAAATATTGTTCTAAGCCTGGACCCATCTATTAATAGGAGTTACTTTATGACCCTGGCATTAACATTAGTTATGGCTGATGATTTGGTTATGTTGATATTCCTAATGGCTTTCAGTACATGCTCTTCATCTAAGAGGTGATAGAGTAGGTCCTTGTTATTGTTCGAGTGCTGTGTGACGTGGCTAATGTATGGGAGCTTTGGTAGTATTGAAGCTAATTTATTACCAATTGTAGTAAAAAAGACATTTATGTAATCAGGAATATTACTACCAGTAATATTCTGGTGTGTTGTTTCATCAACCAATTTGTTTATCCTGTCACCTTTATACTTGGGTAAAAGTTTCCTAACTCCTCTCCAGAAACTTTAAGGATCATTTTTATATTTTTCTAATAGAACAGCTATTTTATTGCGCTTATTGTTATCACTCTCTATGTCAACCTGTTGTTGGAGTCTCTGGGCTGTATCCCAGTCCTCCTGGTTATTATATTGTCTTGCACGTCTAAAAAACCTATCTCTCTCTTGCATAAGCCCCAGGATACGGTCTGTTAGCCATTCAGGCTTATCAATGGTCACGTAGGCATATCTTAGGGGGGCAGTGAGGGTGAGTGAACTTATAAGATTTTTATAGAATATGTCCCAGAGTGTGTTGGGTGAGGAAGTAACATTATAGTTTAGCCAAGGGCCCACTCTGAAGGCATTAAGGAAGGTTTCAAACTCATAGTTTTTATAGACTCTAATTAGCTTTTTCACCTTTTTAATAGAATTACGCTCATGTTTCAATATCATGAAGATTGGCATGTGATCGCTTATGAGTGAGTTAATCACCCCTTGGTGTGTTACATAATCACAGTTTGTGTAGAGATGGTCAATCAGTGTTCTAGTGCCATCTTTAACCCTAGTTGATACAGTGATCAGTTGACTCAGACCATTATGGCTTTTAAGGGAATTTATACGGCGTTCATCTGCTCTAGATAGTGTTAACAGGTCTATATTGAAGTCTCCCATCAATATTAGCTTACGTGTAGGTGGGGTATTATCCAAAATGCTGATTAGAAAATCAATTAGAGGTTGATTACTGGCCTCAGGGGGTTTGTATATCAATATTACTTTATAAAGTGTTGTGTGAAATTCAAGTAGCAGCGTAAGAATCTCGTAGTTGGGGCATATCACTGACTCATCTTCACATTCTGTTATGGCAATATCCTCTTTTACATAGAATAGCAGTCCACCACAATCCTTATTTAAATGAGGCCTCCGGTTCATACGTACAATATTCTAGCCCGGGTATAATACCATAGAGGTGTCATGATGCTTATCTAACCAGGTTTCACACACACCCATAATATCTGCCTGTGGCAAGAAATAAGATATTTTTATAGTTTTACCATATAGACTACATATGTTGCATGCCATGACCACCAGACCCTTATGGTTGTCAAAGTCCAGGGGTTCAAAGCAGCTACTCATAACTCATAGGTGAGACAGACTCTCGTATGTCACTGGCATAATTCTGGATACAGCTAAGAAGTTTGATGAGTGATAATGGTAGGGAGGGAGGATGGGTTTGAGGGGTGGGGGAGGGGGGAGGGGGTAGCTTCCTGTCTGTCTTGGCTTGTATGATTTCTTCTGGAGAGGGTTGGGGGGGGGGGGGTACCGTCAGGTTTTGCAACAAGGTATGGTTAAACATACATTAATTCAGTAATTGAATAATGAGCTAAGTACAGGGTTTTATACTTAAATGTATCACAGTGGTATTCAGTGTTACTTGTAATACTTTGTGTGGACTAGTGGCACATTCAGTGAATAGGTTAGTTATACCTTGTCTAGCGTTGCCTTGGATAGGCAAGTTTACATGCTGAGACAGCTCGATGAAGCTTTTTTATGGCATCATTCATTTCTTTGGCTACATTGATGAGTGCATCAGATTCAAAGTGACAGCTGTCCTCCAACCACCCATACCTATGTGATATGTGACCATGCCTTCCATACTTGTGATACTCAGTGGCAATCCAGGGAGTAGGGATCCCATGGTATGCGTTCACTGAGGTGATATATTGGTTCAGTTCTACCATGAGGTTATCAAGTAGGTCTTGGTGGGGATGGTAGTAGTGAATATGTGAATACCTCATTAGGTCTATGCCCACTAGGGGACAGAACATAATGGGAGCTTTAGTCGCCACACCAATTTTCATCCTAAGATTTAACATGGCATCGGGGTAGTGATCAGATATGCTGGAAGGATGGTCTCTCAACTCAGTATACTTGGTTTTCTTATACCTAATGGTTACATTACATATTCCACCAAAGATCAAGATATAGTCGGGTTGGTAGAGGTGGATGTTAAGTACAGCCAGGTCTGCCAGCGTGTCTAGGTTCGCACCTCCCCTGTGTACTACATGGTACCTGATCAGGTTGTAGTCCGGTAGGTAATTCTGGAGAAATTCCCCTCTTGAATCAGCCAGGACTAATATCAACATCGTGGTTGTGGTGGGTTGGCACCGATTTGCTGTCAACTGGTATAATAGAGCAAGCATGCAAGTAAATTAATATATCAGTATCAATTGGGAGAACAGGCAATCAGTTTATTATTGAAATGTTATCACAGTAAATATTTAATTAATTAGACGAGGTAAATTTGGTAAGATATTCTATTCTTATTTTTGGTAGATTATGGATATACTATATGTTTTGTTTTGTTTTGGCAACGCTCATGGCAGAGATCAGTCAAGTCGGCAGGCACACACATAATGTAGTCATTATATAATGCAATACTCACCCTTTGTCCCTCCCAATGTGAGTGCCACGTGTTGTCAGACAAACACAGTGGTATGGGGGGGGGGGGGGGGGTCCATGCATCCTTATTCAATTAAATATATGAACATATGAAATAGTGGAAATTCCATCTATTAAGTGTTCTTATCAAGCTTACATTTATCTCCGTTCAGGTTGCCGCAAAGTAGGTCCACTTCTGGTTACCTTTCTTCCTCTATTGACCTGGCGCAGGGGGAGGGGGTTGGTGTAGTGCTTGGTTGGGTTGGGGGGCACCGTTTTGGATTATACCCTCCTCGTCATCCGGTTGCTCAGGTAGCAGCGGTTGTGCAGGGTGGGGGGGGGGGGGGGGGGGTATAGTGCCTTGATATGGTCTTGTACTTTTTCTAAGACCTTTCCACCCCTGTTTTTCCCTTTGAAACCTTTTGTTATTAGCAGCCTGCTGTTAATTGAGCATTGTGATCCCAAGATAGGGCTAGGGGTCAATTCAATTAGCTTCTTATCAATTATGTCATCCGCCAGCAGTTTGACCCTGAGCCTTTTGTTCTGTTTGTATTTGGCAACATTATACTTATATAATAGCTCCTCGGCAGTGTTTTGCCAGTCGGGTATAATTATACCCTTCACTTTCCTCATACACTCAAAGGGGTCTGAAGTGGCCATTACTTGTGATAGTGTTGCTTCCGCCCCTGCTAGCCTGCACTTCTCGGCTGAGAGCGCCTGTTCCACTGACTGGTATTTGAGCCCGTCTATTTCTATCCTGCATGGGTATAGGTTTGAGTAGGGGGACAGCGGCCCGTGGTAAGCAATGAAGTCGGTACCCACTCTAGTTCTGGTATTTTCCAGTCGCAGGCAATGGGGAAGGTCGACCAATACACTATGATGGTAGAATCTACCCTGGTATACTAGGCCCCTTCCTTTGGGTGTTACTTCCTTCCCTTCCTGTGTTGCAACTTTAGTAACAGCCCTTATGTCAGCTTTCTGAGACTTAATGGTGGGGTTAGAATCTTCTGATACATATATATTATCCATGTCTTGCGCCTTCTTAAGTCTGCTTTTGAATGACATGAGCTAGTCCCTGATTTCCGCCCTAATAAAGGTCACAGTAATCGGTCTGTCTGCCCATGCTGGGGGGCCAGTTCTGTAGGCTAGGTCTATGCTAGTATACGTAAGGCCAGTGTCTATTTTAGACAATATGTCAAACGCTCTGTCTTTACACACTTCATTTCTAGAGTACTCGACCCCCTCTATAATGAGATTTTTTCTGCGTGAGTTCTGATCCAGAAGGCAGATAGACTCCTTATTAGCTGCTATGTCGTGGGCATTGGCAAGTATATCTCTGTTGGAGTCATCTAGAAGTTCAGTAAGTGTATCTACCCTGTTTTTGATCGTTATATAATCATCCTGAAGAGTTTTTATGTCACCCTGCGAAAATTCGAGAGATTCTTTGAGTGCCTCAGTTGTGATTTGTCCCTCTTTATCAAGCAATTTGGCTTTCATATTACCCATATCAGTATGCAGGCACTGAAGTATTTCAGCCACTTTAGTCCACCCATCGTCTGAATCTTTTGGGGTCGTTCGGGTTTTGGGTTTGCGCAAGTCATGGATTAGCCTTTCTATGTCTGCCATGTTGTATATGTACAGTATGCGGTGTGCTGCCGGCAAGAGAGAAATTGGTCAATAACGTCACCTACCTTATTAATTTCAGATAAATTCCACTGCTATTATGTGCCCTGTTACTTTATACACCTCCTATGTGGTTTTGGATAGGTTCCTGTGAGATAATCCCTTAGATATTGGTATTCAAGACGGAGCCCCGTGCATTCACGTCCTACTCCTGCGCTGCCATACTTTATCTGATATAGGTAACCATGGCAACCAGAAATCAACAATAATAATGCCTAATAATTGATGCTGAAACATTCTCATCCTTACTGATAACTGTGAATACATGACAGAACAACCAACATGGCCACAATATACTCTGTCCTCAATGTCAAAAAGTCAATTGAGTGAGTATCTATGGTGATGCATCATTTCCATAGCAACCAACATTTTATCTCAAAACTAAATTTTAACTCACAATATATTTTGTATTGAGGAAAATGTCTTTTCTTAACATGATATGGTCATGTGATGTCTCAAAGTAAAGGTCTCGATGAGATGCATGATTTTAACATTCTTTACAGTTGGCATGGGTATTGGGTAACCATGACAACTTCCCCCTGTGTTAGTGGGGACCTCCATGATGGGGGCATGAAGGAGTAGAATAACTTGGTGGTCTTTCTTGTGATCTTTCCTCAGAGAACCATGTCTGAGATATCAAAGGCTATGGTTTGTCTGGCCCTGCCTACTATAGTACTTGCCAAGGTGTGTGGGTCCATGCAAATAAAAGAACACTTGCTATCCTCTGAAAAGAGCAGGGGACATGGCCCGGTAGCTGTTTTCTCCCTCACCTCATAGATGCGGTCATTCATTTCATACATTCTATCATCCACAGATGCAGTCACTGCTGCATTAGGCAAGCAGCATATACATATCTGTCTCACTGCAAGGCAAGACTACTACTATTTGTGGAAGACTACCTTGCTAACTTGAGATATGTCCCATGAGGTACTTGATGTACATCTGGACATTAAACAAATCAATCAATCATTCAAATCAGACCATAACAACTGGAAATCAACAACAATAATCCATGACGATTGACATAGGAGTTGTTCAAATTACCACTGCCACACACTATGGCTCTCTGGTCAGTATCTGCAATCCAAATACTCTGTTTCTGCAGCCTTTTATCATCCATGGTAACCACCAAAATCTGACCCCTGACCTCCCTTACTTTTACTGGCCTGACCCTAGTGAACAACAGGCCTCTTGCCCCAAATCACCACATGTACACATTGAAGTTGCTGCTGGAATTAACTTAGGAAAAGTTGATCCAGGGCAAGTACACCATGCCACACATCAGTTCCAATGCAGTGTGGTTTGTACTGACTGACATAACCTCAAATGAGAATGCCACAAACTACTGGTACTCAGTTGGTACTGATCCTGCTGTTTGCAGCTAGCTGTTAAGCACCATAAGAGACGTAGGGAGTAATGATATACTGTCGCCAACATACACAAGGAATACACCCAGGCCCACAAACAAAATATGAAAAGGACAGAAAGAAGCTACGTCAGAATATCAATAGCCATTTACACCTCAAGCATCAAAAGGGGCATTCAGCCTCACTGTTTAACATTGTCACAGAAATATTGGCCCAAAAGTGCCAAGATGAAGTTAGACTAGTAAAGTTTTTCATGGTAGATTACATGAGAAAGCTTTCAGATGCTGTGAACTGGAAAAGGTTACAGATAAGAAAGGCAGATTCAGTAGACATGGATCAATTGGAATCAATCAGGCTATATCGATCTTGATTCACGAGAACTGCTCAAATTCAAAGACTCCTCTCTGATCAGGAGAATACAGCTACATAATCACAAATGAACAAGCCGATGCAATCATGACCAATCAATTGCAAGCTATGACATCTGTGTAGTAAATATATCAAAGAATACATGTCACCTCTTATGACACCAGTATCTCTATTCTGCTAACCTGAGGGGATGCTATGTCTTCAGAACCTCCAGAACAAGACCCTCTGCTATTTGACTGGTCTTTGCATACAGCGATGAGGTGTGTTTTCCCCACACCATTGCCAAATGTGATTCATATTCCTCCATCAGCTATTCTCAAAATGCTTTGCTGTCACTGTTCTTCCTCAGACTCATGCTGTTCATGGAGATGTTACTTGCTGATGCTCATGCTTGATTGAACTGCACAGATATGTGGAAATGTTCGATCATTTATTCACAGATTTAATGTCCAATTCAAATGAGGCTATGGTGGACAATCTGAAGGAGGGAACCAGATACAGTATATACAGCAGAAAATGATTTTTAATAACAATAGTAACAGCAGCATTTAGTAACATGTTAAAAGATGTTAGTTTTCAAGATCTATGATAAAAAGTGCACATTTGATAAAAATCATAACATGAAATCAAAACTTTCTGCATATCAGCATATTGGTTGCTATGGAAATGACCCATCTCTATAGATACCCACTCAGGTGACCTTTTGACATAGAGCAGAGAATCATTTAATATCTGGTGGCCATGTTGGTTGTTCTGTCATGTATTTGCAGTTATCGGTATATATCGATATTTCAGCATCAATCATTAGGCATTATTGTTGTTGATTTCTGGTTGCCATGGTTACCTACGACCTGTGACAACTATGTTAAAATGATGTATCTCAATGAGACCTTTAATTTGAGATATAACATGACTGTATGTGCTGAGAAATGACAATTTCTTTTATAAAAATGTATATTTTATATTATAATCGGCATGCTGGTTGGTATTGAAACAAGCTATCACCATGGATACCTACTGAAATGACATATTGACTCTTTTAATCAATCAGGCATGCCCAAAAACCCCAGTTTAGAGGTATTACACATGCAAATCACATAAGAATTGATTGATTTATGACTATAAACATTTGTGCCAGCCATCTTGGACGCCATCTTGAATTTCTGAAAACGCTCAACGATTCTGAAAGTATATGACTTTCTGTACCCAAATCAGTCATAACCACTTCGGGGGAGGGGGGGGGGGGTTTCTGCAAGGTTTTTAAGCTGGCAACTGGACTACAGTTCGGATCAGGTGTACAGGTTGCGAATCTAAGTTTATTGAAGATAACCTAGACAGGCGTAGCTAATCCGTGCGCACTCCCTATAGAGTTCAGAGTAGGTCAGTAGGCTTGCAGCTGATATGAACATGGGTCTTTGCCCTATTAAAGATACAAAGGAACCGACGAGTTCCATTGGACGCTGGCTATATATAGGCAGCCA
Source organism: Harmothoe impar (assembly GCA_947462335.1). Classification (NCBI taxonomy): domain Eukaryota; kingdom Metazoa; phylum Annelida; class Polychaeta; order Phyllodocida; family Polynoidae; genus Harmothoe; species Harmothoe impar. The sequence continues at coordinate 8,853,470 of OX381708.1, forward strand.
GCCTGTGCACACACCCAGACCGGAAGACTATAGCAACCTCTATCCATACCCCAAGCCCGGAGCAGGTGCTGCCACCTACCCAGTGGGCACACCAACACTTAATAAGTGACTAATAAGCTCTCCAATGAAGTGCTTATTATCCATCTATATTGTGGCTAGAATGTAAGAACTATTAGTCAGCTAATCTGCAGCACTTATTAAGCCCTTCAAAGCAGTGGTTATCAAGAGGTTCAATAATTCAGCTAATAAGGGCAACAAAAGTCAAATTTATTCAAAGATTATAATTGTGACACTACCGCACTGCTATAAAGCAGCACCTATAAGTGACTTGCTCTGCAGTTCTTATTAAGCACTTCATTAGTAATAAGCTGAAGTGTGCCACTATTTAAAAAGGAATTCCACTGAAACTTTTGGCTGTTTATTCAAGCATATAGCATTCATACTGCTTTATTTGCAGTGAGATACAAACAAAAACTGTCTTATTTGAATCTGATTGAATGAAAAACCCATTCAATTCATTTAGGAAATAGATGGGAAGTATTATTCTCTTCAGCTATGCACCCATTTTCATTGCGTAAAGCAAAAGCAAAAGGTCCAGATGAGTTTTTCTCCAATTTTTTTCGGTTTTATTGAACAAGTCATAGTCAACCACTGTGAACACATCCTAGCTCCTGACCCTGGCAAACCTGACACACCTGATAACCAACTGGTGACTGTGGTGCAATGTGCCTTGACCGTACTCACTGTCAGATAGCGTGGGATGGCTGCTGTCACAACCTTTTCTCAGAGTCTCCAGTGGTCCATTGTAGCCTTTTCCCCTCCCGGCTAGGACCACCTTTGTCAACACTGATATCTGCTATCTTTTTACCAGTCGCAAGTGTATTATGCTTCTACGGGCTGAAGCGGATCTGTGCAAGTTTCATGGGAGACCAGGACACTGAAGGTTCACTGCAGTCTGTCTACTGACACTTACAGACGCGACTCCTGTCAGGACAACTCTTGGGAAAATTTGGTGCCTTGGCTCCTTCTGGGATCGCACCCAGGACCTCTCACACACAAGTCCAGCGACTTACTCATTAGGCCACCAAATCTCCTTGTAGAATCATGGTGATTATCATGTTTATGTGGAGCCACAATACTTCCAGACCGCCCAGCACTAGTGTGTGGAGATGGTTGCCCCGGATCCGGAGCACCACCCGTCGCCACACCGAGTTCAGTGCACTCCTCCGAAGTATCCATCATGGATTCTCCGTCATCGTCCTCCTGGGTGACTGTTGAGGTGTTCTTAGCCCCACCAGTCAAATCTACCACTTTCGCTGGTGCGAGCACTTCCGGCACCTTAAAAGTGGCATCTGGCTTCTCCGGAGCTGGGTCCTTCGGAGTCGGCCAAACAGGTGGAGTCACAGGTGTCTCCTTACCAACTAGAGTGGCCAACGACGAAACCACTGCGGGCTTCGATGCAGTGTCCAAACTGAAGTCAATATGAACCAGCTCCTGGAGAGTTTTTACATGCTCCGTTAACCAGCTCGCAGTGTTAGATGTCTTTGGACGCCCACCCTTACCAGCAAGAGCAGCAGTGGCATTCACCGCGGCACTCTTATCTAAGTCCTGGGTCAGAGACACCAGGTCTGTCAAAGGCTTGGCAGACAGGTTCTTAACCACCGACTTCCTCAGCTCGCTGTTGGTTTTCTTCGGCCCGAAGCTGCCTTGGATGTGGCTTCAACTTTTGCATCCGCACCACCCTTTGGCTTCTTGACCTCCTTCGCTGCACTACTCGCAGTGGAGGAGGAGACGGAATCCTTCCGGGCCTTAGTACTGGAAGTACCTGGCTTCTTTGGTTTGGACACGGATGTTCAGTCCGAAGACTTCGATCTCGCCCTAGGTGCTTTCTTGGTTCCACTAGTCCGGGTAGTAGGACCAGTCGACACATCGGATTCGTCACCACTCGCGGCGCTCTCCTTCATAGTCAGCTTGCAACTCACCGACTGCTTCATGTTCAGCAAGACCCTCAGACTGGCCAACCGCGAGGGGTGGTACATAGTTCCTGTTGCCTCCGGCTCAACTTCGGTTGACCCAAGACTTGTGGGCAGCATGAAATCCTCATTGCTCGCCGGCGACGGGGACTTCCTGATCGGCGAGATAACTGCGTCGACGTCCATGTCAGCGAGCTTCTCGGACAGTTCATCCTCTGACCCACATGTAGCGGTGTTCAGAAGTCCCTCGACAGCGGATGCTTTCTAGGGGTCCACAGTTGGTTTGGACTGGTGGAGCTGCTGCTCTGCCATCCTCCCCCTCGGCAAGGTGTCGTTAGATCACTTGGTTTGACGGGAATCCAAAGTTTCCCGCCCCCCCTATTCGTCTCTATCTGACCACTAGATGAGGGAACAATCTGCTAACACGCTTTTCCGACCGCTTTCCTCCCACACGCCTGACCTAGCGGGATGCCAAAACCAAGATGGCGATTCCCGCTTTGTTTTTAAAACAATGCGCATGTGCGCGCCGTCTCGCGTGATTAGACCCGATCCCCGTAACCCGGTCTGACCTCATCTCACTTAATGAGGTCAGCACCTTTCCTGCCCCGCTGAAACAAGGTGGGGGACCGCCGCGCCACTCGGGCAGCTCACAAGAGCCGCAGGTACAACAATAAGAAGCGCATCTGGAGTATTTTGTGAACATTTATAGGATATCAAAGATCACCGCACCAGATTATCCGTTCACCACCCTCTGGGTTTACTTCTTTATTCTTTCCCAGCGGCTCTGATTGCCCCTGTTCACAACACACACATAACATAAAAAGACAACACAGGACACCACACTTGTTGTGTAACAGGTTATAAAGGTTACTGCCCCCGAGGGCTCCTCCGGACGGGGTTGCCGTCCGCATCAAATAACCTGGCCGGAGGACACTTGTTTTTAACCAACAATCCACCTTGATTTTGGTTTTCTGCGCCCTCCTTCCTTCACCTGCCGAGACTTTCTTTTTCACGGGCTCCAGCAGGAGTTTTCTCACCTTCCTTTTTGGTGGACCCTTTAGTACCACTCCCAAGGCAAAAAACTTCTCCTCCTGATTCTCTTTCTCAACCACCATTTCCAGGGTGAGCTCCCTCCCAGCCCAAGCAACTAACAGAGCCACATGGCTTTTTCGGATATGCCCTTCTTCGAACTGGATCAGCACCGTTTGACTGATACATTTCACCACGGTGTGCGATCCATCCCAGTTATTGGCTAAATTGACGTTGTACAACGGCTCGTGCAGGTGGATCCCTTTATCCCCCACTTCAAATCGGCGCAACTTCAGGACCGCGTCATACAGCGCCGCAAAATCCAATCCCAGTATCCCATCAGCAAATTCTGCAATGGCGGGAGAAGCCACATACTCCTTCCTCCCAATCCGGAGCGGTATGAATGCGCGCCCATAAGTCTGCATACTTGACCAAACGGCCGAACAGGCGCTTACCTTAGTTCTGAAGTCATCGCGACTGCTTGGCATAAGTGCATAGAAGTTTGAGGAGATAAAGGAGTGGCTATCTTCTGTATCTACTAAAAATTCAACCGCCCTACCGGCCACAGTAACAGACACATACCACCGCTTCCCTCCCAAGGGAGACAGGTTTACAGTGAAGCGTTCAAAGTCCTTCGGAGCAGCCAAATCTAACCCACGTTTCTTTAGATGATGGAAACAAGGGTGATCAGGGGAAAGCTGGGTACTCCCTACCAAGACGGTGTCCTCGACATCCGTCACTTTCTCGTCTCCATCAGTAATGGGCCTCCCTGCCTCATTGCCGGGCAACTGTTGGACCGAGATATCCATCAGGCCAGTGTCCGAACTGCTCAAGTTCGCCCCGCTCCCGACTTCATTTCTGTCCTTTGAACTCCACTAGGCTCTACCTCTCTGGTATGCTGGCGTACATCATAGCTCGGGGTCATCTGCTCGCCTCCTCGGACACTCCTCCAAGGATTTTCTCTGCCAGTACGGACTAGGTTCGCTAGCTATCCGTTCTGCTGCATTCTTGGAGCCCCGAATCTTTGAAGTGATCGACAAACACTTTGTGATCGCTGCCCAAGCGTCGGGTTCAACCCCCACATTACGCAGACCAATCCCTGCTATGGCCGAATTGGTCTCATATAGCTCTTGCATAGCTGCACTCAGAATCGATCGTCTCAGAGTCTTTTTCGGACTCTCCCCTCCGGTCGCACCCGAAGCAGCAGGTTGCCCTTTCAGTCGGTCCAGATAGGCTTGGTACGTTCCTTACGCTACTATCTCCTTGGTGGGGTCAACATTTTGATTGAACCACCAATTCTTCTCACTGTCAGCTCTGATGAGCATCCATCAAGAATTGCTGCATTGCAGCTTTCTTGGTCCTTAGTAAGTCTACCTCCAACGCGAGACTACACCGAGCCTCCTTCAAGTCATCAGTTTCCTTTAACATCCCCATCCGGAAGACTTTGTTTTCCTCAGTCATCCAGTCTCTTACTTTGCATAGCCTGTTCAGGTCCGAATTTGTTGTATCGAATTCGGACCGCACACTGCATAAAGATTGCGTTAACTTGATGTTCTCTGTTACAAGATCTGACAGTCGTGCATCCTTCTCCTTCAGCTTGGAATTTCTGTAGCATATTGCCCCTTCCAAAGCTTGTAGCTTATCGCTCCACTGGAGGGAACGAATTTGCAGCGCAATCAATTCCCTCTGGGCCATTCCTGGACTCTGGATTCCCTTAGGGGCGTTAAACTGCCCCTCCTCCGGATGTACATCCAACCGAGGTGTAGGCGCTGCCTGTCTGGATCCGCCGATGTTAAACGTAGATTTACCTCTTCGAGCGACCGACTTAGTAGTTTGCGCGCCCTTCCCATTGGAGAGTTTCCCCTTCCGATTGGCGTCATTGCCCTACCTTGGGCAACTTCACCACGCGTCAGCGTTACTGCCACTCCCCTAGCAGCCGCTCCATCCGGAGATGAGGCATCACCCTCATCTGACCTCTGTGATCCTTCCAGAGTATGTGGTCTGGTAGCTAGCACAGGCTAACCGGTGTGACTTTTTTCCCCTTAATATTGGTAAATGTTGTTAAGTAAAGAACAAGGTCGATACAGTTTGGATCAAGTGTACAGGTTGCGAATCTTAGTTTATTCAAGTTAACCTAGACAGACGTAGCTAATCCTTGCGCACTCCCTATAGAGTTCGGAGGAGGTCAGTAGGCTTGCAGCCGATATGAACACAGGTCTTTGCCCCATCGAAGGTACAAAGGAAACGATGAGTTCCATCGGACGCTGGCTATATATAGGCAGCCAGCCTGCACGCGCACACGCAGACCGGAAGCCTATAGTGACCTCTAGCCATACCCCAAGCCCGGAGCAGGTGCTGCCACCTACTGCCGGACTGAAGGGTTCAGACAGAGCTCGCAATGCAGCGTCCAACAGAACCCGCCATATGAATAACCCTAGCCCCTACACTATGAAGAGAATGCTAGCCAATTTTACCATAGCAAATTGTTTTGATTCTGAAATTGAAAAGAAAAGATTTTCTGGACAACATCTTGACATGAACATGGCCTTTACCTCTCTAGTCACGACGCCTGGATTGGTCTGTCTAGGAGAGATGCCAGTTCCCCCTGGCAATTTGAAGATGGCAGTTCGACCACCTATGTGCTAACTCAATGGAAGTCTGGTCATCCTAAGGGTAATCGTCACTGTGCAATCTTAGAAGACACCACTGAAATAGAGTCCAAAGACTGCGGTGAAAACAAGCGCTTTATTTGTAAGTAGCCCATTTGTTCTATAGTAGGAAAGTCTGTTGCTGAATGAGTCCAAAGCAGGCACTTATTATCAATATCATGTCTGTAAGTACTGTGCACAGTTATGTTCCATCTACAATGCTACTAAGAACGTGGCATTTGTTCATACAAACCTATCAAATGCCAGAATACCGATTGGATTAAATTAGAATATTTGCACCTTCTGGTTTAAAATTTTAGGGCACTTATAATATATTTTCATTACTTCAGGAATAACTTTCTCAGAGACTTTTATCTTACGGTATTCTGCATTTCCTTTTAAGGTCAACCTGTCAAGGCAGCACCCGGTAAGTTGTATCCCTTTATAATTTGATTAAAACTAAACTTCAGGTTCAGTATTAACTATAAATTTAAACGATGCAAACATTACCTAATTGAAAAAAGCCTGATAGCAACTATTTGGACTTTCGTCCTGTTCACGTCTTATTCTAACTAATGTCTTCATATTATTGGTTGCAAATAATGTTAAGTGAGTCTATACTGATCTGCTTAACCTTGTAACTATTATAACTATCTTTAACTGATGGAACTGGAGAAAATATTTGGATCAATTGGAAAAAGGTTTAATTTTTTAATTTTACCCCATTTAACTCAAAATGCTGTTTCTAATGCCCAATTGAATACAATGTGGCTGTATTAAATGGGGTCAGAATGGGGTCTTTCCTTTCGTAAATAGCTTCAGTGGCATGTTATTTAGGCAGAGAAGGTTACACAGCATCCTTAAAGATACCGCACAGGCCCTTTCTATCCTGAAGAACTAACACCAGTTCCAGCACTAAACACTGGATGGTGCTGCAATAAAATGCACTGGTTATTGTCTGGTTCTAAATATACAGATGTACAACTAAACACTTAGATGGCACAAACTCCCGAGTTATGCAGTTTTGGCTAATTCAGGTCTTCTCTCAGCCTTATATCTCCAACAAAATAAAAACCTGTGCATCAATTTTTTCAAAATGTTTCTATCTGTGAGAAAATATCCTAAACTTTTAGTTCCGACTTCCCCCACAGGCCCAACACCTTCGCCTCCTGCAGGTAAGTCATTACAAACATTTAAATAATCAGAGATGTTGAAGGTGCCTGATTATTAAAGCATATTTAAACCATTATGTACAGAACTGTTTGAAAACAAAAGCAGCTAGATAAGCAACAGTACTGTATTGTTAAAGGCTAGATAATAGAGGCCTCACTGCAACATTAAATATAAGTCTGTAAATAAATGAGAGTTCAGTTTTTACTTTCTGTTTAAGAGGTTGTAATAGCTGGTGGCTGGCCATGGTAATCCATTTGATCGGATGCTCACGCAATTGTATTGTATTGTATTGTAAGGGGCAGCTGTGCTGCTAGGTTATGTGGTATATCTATTGTATGTTATTGTTATGATGTAAAACAACACGGGTTTTATTATTGTTCATAACATGTTTTATTCCTGAATGAGTACCAACGGTCCGTTTCATATACATGTACCGTTGTTATCATATTTCGGTTATACACCGATGTCACTGGTACTACCGACAGTAATATCTCGTTAAGGGTTTTATAACGCATTACGTAACTATAACACTTGGTGGCGCTGCTGGTATCGTCATGTGACTGCCACAGCCCTGTATATAAGGTGGACTGCTTCCCCAGAGAAGTCAGGCAGTTTTGGGACTGGTGAGGCAACACCACCCTGCACTCCATATTGACTCTATGCTAAAGTGTAACCTTACTGTATTATTTATAAGATCTGGTTCTGATCACTGTATAACTGACAGTTACTGCAGTAAAATAATACTGAACGTTTTCTTTAATCAAGTCGCGGTATATTAAAGCTTAATTGTACCTTGTCTGGTCTTTGTTCTCATGAAGTCACATTCATAGGAAGCGACCGGCTAGAGTATTTTATGATCAGTCTGTTATCACATGACTTGAGCTATGGATTGCCCCTCACACCAAAAGAGCCTGGGTTCTTGCATAGCTAGGTTTCTTGGCACACTGAGGTTAGGTTAGTTGAGTTGAGTGAGCATCATATAGCGCACTATGCATATAATATGTCAATCAGATAAATGTGCTCCGAAAACAGTCCCCTGAGGACTATTCACATAATAAACAACTTCAACTTCAAGAAACCCATTCACCATTTAATTTAGCCCTTGCCCAGTGTAAAGGAATCTAAATGATGCTACATGAACAGAGTTGAAGTTGGATTTGAGAGGTTTTCATTCTGCTATTTTATTCAATATGAAAGTAAATGCCATTAAATTGATTTTAAATCAAAAATAGACAAGGTAGATTCTTCCATGATATATATATTGTAGTGGCAACAGGGGGAGGCTGTGAGCTACACGGCTCCCCTCTGCCGTTTCTATTAGACACTGTTAAACCATGATTTTTTAGTCTTAACGACGGGAGGGTGTAGTTGGTCAGAACTGCAATAGATTGGACAGCGGCTTTGGTGTATTCCGCTGACACATTGAACATACACGCTACAATATATCTGTACAGCTTATCAAGAGCTTTCATTTGGTATAATTACTCAGTATATTATTTGCCTAAGAGTGACTCTTAAGCAATACTCTTATATTCTTCAATGAACTAAATGGAAATTGATTAAAATGAGATAATTAACACTTGAATTAGACACTAAGCATATTATTACAGTCATAAATCATTTGGCCAACACTTTTGGACTAATGGGGATTGAAATCTGTTTTTCAATTTAGGATTCTAAAATATTACTACTCATAGTGTAGAAAAATGTCAAAGACTCTCTCCAATAATTTTATTTTTCTGCCCTATGTTACTTTAACAGGGAATATTCAGGGTCTTTAAGGTGGTCTTTCAACGTCTGACTTATTCTGTTACATTGGGTCACATATATATACAAACAAAGTGATGATTGATAAACTTGATACCAAACTTAGCTGTCTAAACCAATGTGGAGTTATCTTGTCTAACTAGATACAGAATAACGGATATTGTAGTAAATGTCCCAAAGTTCTAATAACCCTTTCCAAATGCCCACAGAGACCGCTGGCTGTTATGGAATACAAGCTATCAGCCGCTCTGGACAGCTAGGCTCCACTATGAAGCTCTACTATGGTATAGACATCCCCTGCAGTGGCACACTGACAGCCATAACTGTGTATGTGAAACGGACTGGAAACGTCTTCATTGACATATGGACTCAGGTGTCTGCAAACGACTACCTGTTGGCATATTCCCAGGAGTTGGTAGTCACCTCATCAGGCACCCATACCTTTTCTGTGCCTGGCACAGTCAATGTAGATCAGTGTAGCAAGGTCGGCCATCACAACAGGTACTCGGACACAGCCCCTTACATTGCATGTGCAACGTCTGGTGAAACCGAGTACCGCTACTTTAGGAAAAGTGCAACCCATGAGGAGGGCTTTACACCCGGTGTCACCATGTACTCCCAGCTCAGTGGTTCTGAGCACATTGGAGAGCTTGCTCCTTCCATTCACCTGCATGTGTCTTCAAGCAGTGGACGTAAGTGTTTATATTCTCCACTATTGTGCAATTGCTAGATATGCATAGAAAAACAGTGCAAAAATATATTCACACATTATGAGATAACAGGTTCATATGAGATATAAGTAAAGTCTATACTAAATCTGTTTAGAATGTTGCACAAAAAAAAACTTTGAATGTACAGAACACTAACAGCTTCAATATTATGCATAATGAGGTTCAGAAAGGTCAGGAAGATAAATTAGAAGATCAAGGTTTCATACTTGTTTAGTGTTTGTAAAAAAGATATACTTTCTACCAATCAACTTACATGCAATAAAGAAAAATCCAAAATGCAAAAGGGAAAAAATATCTGCAGCCATTTAAACTCATCAAAGTAGAGTTGCAATGATGTTGTGCATTTGTGGATTATGCCAACCCAAAGAGCGGCTATTAACCCTGTATAGGCGACAAATCTTATAAATGCAGCCCTGGCAATTAACTGACCAGGACTGCACATATCCATCATGACCTTATTTGATTTGTGTGTCTGACAGCGGACAGTTCAAGTTGCCAGTGGCCGACTACCCCCGCAGCCACCACACCTTCCCCACCTGCAGGTAAGATGTTACACACACTTAAAACATCAATCTTGAGTATCAGAATACTTGTACACTCTCATTTATGTATCAGATATTATGGCTAGCACTTTTGTAACTCGCTAGTGTATCATTCAAGGATGAATGCCAAACTTATGGTGTTGAAACACTCCCCAAGAATCAGCATGATGCACCATCCTTCCTTAAAGGGTCAACAGGGGCTATGCAAAACAGCAGTCCATGGATAAGTCAATCGGACTGTGGCATTCACTATAAAATAATAGTAACATATGCCTCCCCCCTACGCTTTACTGGCACTATGGGATAGTGTTCAGTGTGTGAGCATTTTTTGTGATCAACCCTTCTCTGGTTCCTGGTGACAGTGACAGCATAGCACCTTTCTCACAAATGCATGCATCCAAGTGATCTAGGACACATGCATGGGACTTTAATTAACCCTCTCACTGCCAGCAGGGTGCTATAGCGGCCAGAGCACCTAATCCACTGAGCTGAACGAAGAAATATTACTCAATATTGATGAAAATATTTTCTTAGAAGTTTTAGTCAGAATATTGCATGTTCGGTATCATATTTTAGCCTATGGCATCCTTCTTCACATCCTACATCCCATTTTTGTTTAAAAACAACATTCATTGAGTATCTATGCCAAGACTACATTTCAATTTTAGAAATTTATAATTTTCTTACATTTTTGGGAAAACTACAGAGAAATCTGGCAGTGGGAGGATTAAGAACAAAAAGTACAAGTGGATGGAATCGTAGAATGATCATCAGTGCAGTAAGTTGGTTGTTGCAAGATTGGCACGGACACTAATCATTGAAACCTTCCTCTGTGTTTTTGGCTAATGGAGAAGAAGGAAATACCATTGTTCTCATATTGCACATCTGCAGCATCACTAATTCACTGCTCCGCACTGCATTGGTACATAACCCAAAGCCTTCCGGTGTGTGTCAATCCAGTATGATTGGAATTACTTAAAGAGATTAGCGCCATTGAAGCCCATCAAAGATGTCCAACAAAGGTTAAATATTGCTAACCATGTGCATCATCATTACAGCACTGATCATTACCTTTCAGCCGCTGCCACTACTACAGTAGCAGGCTGCGTTGGAGCCAACTTTGATGCATATAATGGGGGTTGCTATGAGAAACATTCTGCTGCAGCCCATGCATCTGCTGCCGCGCAGTGCGTGCTGGTCTCCGTGCAGTCTGACGCACAGACCACCTGGATACGTGACTTTGTAGGGTAGGTGTTTTGAGCCCGTTTGGGGGGACTGGCAGAGGAAAGTGTGGTTGCCTTCCTTGCTTGATCGGAAATCTTTTAGCGGAAAGACACTCCTCTCCTGCTTAGGGCTCAATGCATGCGCCCCTCTTTTCTCACCATAGCAAAGGTTCAATATTTGACTGGTCGAGGGGTGACATTTTTAGCAAAAACATCACCCATTGTAGCTTAAATGTTAGTGAAATTGAAAGTTAACAGCTTTGGACACATGACAAAAAAAATAAGCAAAGGTTGTTCATGTATTTTAAGTTGAAAGCTCAGAATGATGCATGTGTCATGCAGCTCAAGAGCAGGTATTCATTTAATCATTATGAGGCCATTAAAGGGTTAATCATGCACTTCATTTTGTACAGCCATGACACCTGGATTGGTCTAACTAGGACAGATGCCAGTTCCCCGTGGCAGTTTCAAGATGGCAGTTCCACCACCTACGCACTGACAAAGTGGAAGTCAGGACACCCCACCAGTTACGGTCACTGTGCAGTCATTGATAGTTCTTACAAAATAGAGTCAAAAGAATGCACTCATTGGAATCGCTTTGTTTGTAAGTATTGTCTAGTTATTCATAATGATAAAAGGTATGAATATTTTACTAGCACAAGGCTAAGCATTAGTCAATGTCAGACCATATATCTAACTTCCAGATACTTTAAAGTGGCATGGTCTAATATTTAACATACTTTAGATCCTACTTAAAGTGGCATGGTCCATATTTTAAATTCTACCTAAATGAGTTCAAAATTATAATATCATATTTGGAGGATAGAGCACAAAAAAATATCATCGATGTGCAATAAGAGGCAATTACGAGGGTCCCATGAGCACAGGTGTAGCCTTTTACAGTGTATTTCTCAATGGGTGGACTTATAGTGTGCACTCCAAAATTCTCAACTTGAGCATAAAATTCATAATTAGCTGAATTCTGGGAAACAATGTTTAATAAAGTAGGTAGGACATGAAGTATGGTTAAATTGAACTTTTAGCAAAAGTTGTTTTTGAGCCCTAATCATGGGATAATGCCACTTTAAATGTGTTCAAAATGATGTTCCAGTATCATATTTGGAGGATGGGGAAACTTCTTCTATGGCCAATAAGAAGGCACCATGGGGACTAACTACAGCATTTTACAGTGTATTTTCAATCATAGCATGCACTCCAAAAATAGTGAATTAAGTCTAAAACTGACAGTTATCTCAATTATCAGCTAAATTTCAGGGAATAATTTTTCCTTAAGTACATCAAACATGAAGGATAGTTATAGTGAACATGCTGGAGTATTTTAAGGTTGATTCCTCAAACTAAATCATCAGACCATATCACTTTAAAGGTATTAATTACAGACATCTAATTCCTTCTTCTTTAGCTCATATGAACTGTGTATATTAACATACTTCTATGCTTTTAAGATTTACTCATGGATCATACTTTGTTGTTTACATGGCTGACTGTCAGGATAAGGTTGATTATAACAGTTACTCTTACTCTAATAGTTTATACTAGTTAGATCATTGTGGTTGTCCTTTGTAGGTGGGGTAGGAGCAACTCCAGGTACTACAAGTAAGTCTAGTCAATCCCTGTAACACTAGTACAAGTATACAGAACATGGCCATTGCCTTTTAAAGTCCCAATTTATCCCAAAATGATGGCCATAGGAATTATTATTGTATTGTATAATATAGCTGGCATTTAATTTAAATGTTAATTATCTCATTTTAATTAAATTCCATTTAATTGAACAAAAAAGTATGAAAAATATCACCCAACAGTGAATATTGCCTAATATACTACTTGTCATATATCAAATGAAACCTCTTGATGAGCTGTACCTGAATATGGCAAGTATAAATATATTTAGAAATCAAACTCATGATGTAAGGGAGCATCTATTCAGGGAAATTCTTACATGTAAATAATCACCATTTCTGTTTTGTCTTATTTAGTTCATTTCCATTTTCAGCTGCTTCCCCAAGCACCACCACTGGCCCTATACGTAAGACTCTATTTTATCCAACTTAACTTCCCCTCATGACAATTTTTGTAAACTGTTCTCGAATTTCTCAATGAGTGATGAAATTAAGTGTTGCATTGAATGGCACTAATTGAGTCTTAATAGAGTACCATACTACTTAAGTATTGTATTACAGCAAGTGTCTGTCAGTCGGGATGGAATCCACACAAGAGTTTCACATGCTACTGGCTAGTGACAACCACAACCTCATTCAGCAATGCAGAACAGTCATGTGGCAACAGACGTGGCACCCTCGCTACGATCGACTCACAGGAAACATCAGACTTTCTGGTAGGATTCATTAGTGGCTTAAGGTAAGAATTTTTTTCAACCCTTTTAAAATTGTTAGCAGCTTCAATGTGATATACCCTTGCTTGGCTTGTACTCAAGCCCCATACCAACCCTATGAGATTAATACATTCCTTAATCCATTAGCATGGATGTCACGAAAAAAAAAAGACATTTGTTGTCATGATGCACAGATGCAGCCCTGGCAAGCAACTCACCATTGCTGCATCAGTGCATCATGCCATACCTCTGGTAGTGTCTCAACCCCATAGGGTTGCCATGATGCATGAATGCAGCCCTGGTGAGTTACTCACTACTCAATACTCTGTCACTTCGGATGGAAGTGGGTTGTTCACTCCTTGAACGTTCCCTATTTCATATGAACAAACCCTTAAAAGGTGCGCTGTTGATGATCTCCATAGGTGTTGCCAAAGAGGGATAACACAGTGGATCATAATCAGTCATACTTTGATAATTCCAAGTTTTGACCAGGTCTGTCCTATATATAATTGTATAAATATGCCCCAGTAATTCATCACATCCATTATGCAGCCAGTATTCTTAGAGCCATTATTGAAGATGAACTGTCAGTTTCCACATTAAAACATCAGCTCCAGAAGTATACTAGATCAGACCCAATCTCTAATTGTGGCTCTTATTATGCCTTATGATAATGTGCTTCAATACCATCAAGTTGTAGATCTATAACACTAAATACCCACCATCTTCCTTGCAGTGCATACAATTCTGATTGGTTATGGATTGGATATGAAGAAACTAAAACAGCATGGAACGATGGGAGCCCCTTCTGGTGGTCAAATTATCATACCTCTGAACCAAATGGTGCTACTGACCTGTGTACTGCGACAATTATTAGAACTGGCTGGAACTTACACTGGGCTGATACTACATGCTCTAAACCATTCAGATACCTTTGTCAAATCAGTGGTATGTATTTGAGCAGTTATTTAAACATTATGATTATATACACACAGAAATATGGGTGAGACCATCTAAGAATGTACAATTGTGGCAAAAATTAAGAAACTTAACCCTAATGGTTACAACTTTTTTATATCTAAAGCCTCAGATCTTGGCAATATGAAAACCCCTGGTGGATTGACAGGGGGTCAGTTTTTATTCGTTATCAACCAAAGGCTACTAATATTTTGTAACATCCCTCAGATCTATTTTCCTAACATAAAAAATACGACTAAAAAATGCCACAGTCATTCCAAATTGCATGGGCAGGTAGGCTTGATATATAAAAACATGCATGAAAAATTCCAGAATCCACAGAGGAAGATGTTTTTCGTAATGTGTTGGCAAGCTTTTTGAAGTAGTCATGAAGTAGTCATGAAGTTTTCATAACACAACTCCAACTTTACTTGATTTTGCTTAAAGTTACTCTTTTTATCATTAAATTCTCTTAGTATTATCCCCATCATGTATTTCAAAATTATGTATACTTTTGCAACCATATACACATTATTTGCATGGTAAACCCACATATAAGGTGTTGAATCGCAATAGATCTGACGGATGTTACATTTGTCATATTACTTTGGATAAACCCAGTTCCATGAGCACCAAATATCATCAAACACTACTAAGACATGTTCACCTTGACTCTACTTGTATAAGGCCACTCAAAAAAAATAAGTGGTTTCTCAACACCAAGGTCTGAAAAATCTGACGAGGGAGGATTTTTTATTTTTTTTTTTTTTTCCCTCGGAGGCCAAAATGTATAGGATAATTTACGTTTTTCTGGCCAAAAATTCAAAGTTTATTAGATAAGAATTAATTGATCTCTAAAAGTGGGGAAAATGTAAGTTATTTCTATACCAATGCATTGCTGGCATTATTAGCTTCAATTTGATACCAAATATGACCAATTTTGTCCATTTTCATCAGGTTTTTCATCAAAATTTGGCAAAAAAAAAAAAAAAAAGTTTTCCTCAAAACCGGATTTTTATGATGCGCGCGGTGATGAGAAACCATTTTATTTTTTTAAGTGGCCTAAAACAGGTTTGATATTTGTCCTAGATGGCCAAACTTATATAAAACACCCATTTAGGGTCTTCACAGGCTGTTTGAGAACAAAAATATCTTTATTTTCACACTTGTGATTTTTTTTGTCAAAAATTAAAGTATTTGCTATGGTCTAAATGAGTGTTTGGTGTAGTAAAAGTACCATAGGGGCATACTATGTTACAATATGAAGAGGTTGCAGTGAGCAGAAATGGGATTTTTGAAGAATAATCTGATAATGTAACGTCCGTCAGATAAATAAAATGTGCCCTAAATTAATGAAGAGTGGGTGAAAATAACATATTGAAGGTTCAGGATATTAGACAAGATACCCCTTTAAGATATTATCCAGTGCTAACATCCGTCAAATCTATTCCCAAGAACTTTATTAATCTGTTTGAAAGGCTGATGGAATAATGCCTGGATATGTTTAGCACACAAAATTGATAGCTTGGGGCTATAGGTAGAATAATTACCACAGAAGCATGTACTTTGATGCTTATTTGATAAGTTTCATATTTATCTGACGGTTGTTACATAAATAGATCTGACGGATGTAACATGGGGCAAATTGAAGCTAAATAGGTTGTACACAGGAGCAACATTAGGAGGGTACTGTTGCTCAAGATTGATAAATGTGTGGTCAGTCATGGTTGTAGGACACATTTAATGTGTACAAGTGCATAAATCTATGCTGGAGAGAGACTTATGTGTGTGTAATGTCCGAAGATCTATTCTGTCCACAATAGGTTTTTCAGACCCTGAGCTGAGAAAAATTTATAAATTCTCAATTTTTTTTCTATCAATATAAAACTCACAACAACCCTCTAACCCAGTGGGCACAGAACATTGAATCAACATTGGTGAATCGTTGTTAATGTTGATTCAATGTTGATTCAATGTTGATTCAACGTTGGACTGAATTTTGTGCCCACTGGGAAGTGGGGAATAACATGGCTATTAAACTCACTTTATTAACCAGCCATTTGGCCACCTCAAATACATCTGACGGATGTTACATTTGTGTGAATCTCAGGTTTGACAGACCATAAATCAAAAAATGTTTTTCTGAAAGTCTCAACTATTCCCTGTCACAAACAAAAGATTTTACTAAATAGATTCAGTATTTCTGGTTTTGTAGCATAATTTACCTGTCAAGATGCCTGAATTGTTCATTTATGGATGGACTCACCCATATATAAATATAATACATATGTATGTGTGACTTTTGGTTAAAGCAGCACAGCTATTTCTTTCAGTCGAGATGTGTTTTCCCAAGTGCTCAGCTCTGGCACTTCTTTTTTATGCTGTCTAAAAAAGTAGTTTCAGTTGTATGCACCAAGCCAGGCCACCCATACGACCCAACAACCCTCATCCTTCAGTCTAAAACAAGACAGCAACACCAATCTGATTAAAAACCGTGCACAAAACCCTAAGCTCAATTCTAAGACCAATCCTGTTCTATTAAGTGTAGGGTCTTTACCCCGAAATTTCCAACAGCTGCACCTCCACACATCCAGGCTATTACCATGAACCCTCCAGGTGCAATACCGGTACTTCCAGGTGCAATACTGGCACCGCCACCACTGATGTCACTTCATGTCTACAAGCCCGGAGTACCTAATCATTGTTTCAGGATGCCTATCGACCCCTGCTGGCAAAGAGTATAAGGGGACTTTGAGTACATCTTCATCAGGCTCTTCGTGTCAACGATGGGATTCTCAGACACCGAATCAACACATCTACACCGATCCGGCTTTGTACCCTGATGCCACCCTCAGTGACGCTGGTAACTACTGCCGTAACCCAGACTCAGATACAGCCCCTTGGTGCTACGTTGATAAACCCGTCCGGTATGAGTTCTGTGATCTACCATTGTGTGGTGAGTTTGAGAGAAAAATAAGATTGTTCAAACATAAATATTGGGTACTAAGGAAAACATCTGGTATAAACATATTGATCCAATTTCCTATTTCAAGGCAACATATTTCTAGTCAACATTAGTTCTAGTCAATGTCAAGATTGTAAACAGTTCGCAATCCAAAATTGGACAAATTTCTCAATTTGAAATTTTTAAAATGATCTCTGTATCTATAACCCGGTTGAAGACGTGCTCACTATTCTAGCACAGCCTAAACTAGCTACGTATGTACTCACCATCTAGGGAGTACTCGTATAATGGCCTTTTCACCAGTATCAGTGTAACTCATCATTTACATAATATCTATTTTATGGTCCCAATGTACTAGATATCATATTTGGTACCATTAGGGGAAAAAACATTCCCAATCTAGATATACTGGCTGATTTACAAACAACAATCTTACATATCAATTCAGATATCATACATTGAACATGGCATATTCATAAAATAATCTTATATACCCAGTAATATCAATTTCTGAATTTCCTGTCACATAAACAAATTCAAACAGAGAGGTAGCATAGATACTGATCCATCAATCTACATTTTGGTTTATCTCCTTATGGAATGGTTAGTTCATAAATAGGTGGAATCATGAGAAAATGTGGGGATCTCTCCCCAATGCATGCTCCCAGTGTTGGTATAGATAAGACCTATTGTTCTAAGTTTACAGAGGGGTCAGCGGCCTAGCACAGCTAGCTGGTCATGGTCTAATGGTCACACATAATGGACCAAATAAATGGTACACCCCAGAACGATGTACAGTATAAAAATGACTAGCCATACATGTACCATGAGATACAGATGAATACATACATTTAATATAATATAGCAGAATTGTATATGTAACCCGACCTATAGACTTTACAAAGGTAGTAGTTCATACCAATAACCTATTCCTGTTCTCTACCTGATTAGCATTATGACGAGTTTCGTTGCAAATAGCTACAAATCCATTCCAGAAGTGTAGTGATTTGTCTAAGGCTACCATATTGGCAATTATAGTGTCCCAGATATAATGTGTACATTAGAGAGGACCTAGAGACATGAGAAAGACAATTTTGATCAAATTTGTTTCAAAATTGCATTAACTTATTCCTATCCTCCACCTTTGTCAAAAATTTGGACAATTTTTAAAATGGCGCTTATTGCGTTTTGGACCCAAACTCTTCATATATAGACAGGTGAGGGACCCTTGACCAGTTAGTCTGCCACATTTTACACTCCATCATCAGGTGAGGACTTTGGGAAGGCAGGGTAACTGTTGCAAAGGGCAGCCCTTTATAGCCATGATGTAAGAATGCTGCCCTGGTACGTATGAGGGCAACATTCATGCATCATCACAACAAAGACAACTTGAAAGGTTATCTGATTCTGGATGAAAAAAGAGAGGTTTTGATTTTCGGTTCCTATACATTTCAGCTAAGCAATCAATTCAGTTCAGTCGGAGACCCTGGCTGGTCTGCCTTCTACCTTGGTCACTCAGCCTTTCATATCCACTCCCACCCCGATAGGCACCCCCTTCACTACTACTCAAGCCCTCTACACGTCGGGCCGAGAACTGGCGTTACATAAATATGATCCGAGGGCGAGTCCCCTACACTTTATAGAATGTTTATAGTATGAGGACCCAATATTGAAATTTCATTTTCTGTATGCTAAACAGATGTGGCCAACTGTAAATGGCCATATGCTCATACTTAGAATTTATAAACAGAACAACTCTTTACACCTATATGGAGCCCATTCAATGCATACAGACCTTACAGAGAAACACCTTCATGGAATGTTACCGTCAATATATCCTGCATTCATGCAAATTATATTCATAACTAATCATTACCATATCTTTTCAGAATTACTTTCAGTAATGAGTAGATCGTGAATCTCATATCCCTTTCACTGTTTCAGATATGCACAGACCAACACGTACAGGTAAGGATTGCCTTTGTAAGATGTGTTGCTAACATTTACTTTTGGCCAACAGAGTTCCAGCCATTTAGTTTTCAGGTAATTTTAATTGTATTGAATCGGGAGCTTTTTATAGTCAGAATTGATTGATGTACGCCACATTACATCAATATTAATCTCATATAACTATGGCATGACATTCTTGTCTGCTTTAGGGGAAATTGATAAAAGTCTTTCATGTATAATACCTTGGCATGGGTTGCATAGAGGACTTATGAGGGAAAGACACTACCAGAGTATGACCTGGATACAGTGAGTGTAGGCCTGGTCAATCAGACCTGAACTAGGCTGATCACACAGACCACTTAGGTAAGCTCATGACCCAACTTCAATTTCATCTAAATGCCATGTTATGATAAAAGCTGTTGTTATTGTTTATCCTTTAGTTTCTACAGACGTCCCATGTGTTGGAGCAGACTTGAGAGTGTTTGGAAGCGGTTGTTACCAGAAGTACACAAACACCAACTTTATGGTGGCCCGCAGCCAATGTTTCCTGCTCGCTGTGCATGATGATGCTACATTAAAAGCGATCATAGACTTTGTGGGGTGAGTGTATTACTGAATTGCAACCTTCCAATTTGACAATTTCCTTCTGTGGTGTACAACTGCCTCAAGTGTCCACAGTGTGATGCTGCCAACCCTGACTCAAGTATGCACAAGTGGGTGTGGCAACTGCCTTTGCTCTTGTAAGACTAAGGGAGCGGTAGTTAATTTGTGTAATAGAACAAGAGTGTTGGGTTATTAGTGTACTGAGAAGTGACATACTACATGTGTAGCACTATTTCAGTGATAGAGCACTGAGAGTCACCATACTACATGACTTTTGTCTCTTTCAGTGCTGACACATGGATTAGCTTGAGTAGGACAGCTGATGGTTCCCCCTGGGAGTTTGAGGATGGCAGCCCTACCACCTATGCCCTGACAAAGTGGACGTCTCCACCTACATCAGACAACCATTGTGCAGTGCTCCGGTCAGACTATACAATAGAAGCAGTGCGATGTTCAACAAGCTACAAATATATTTGTGAGTAGCTTACACAGTTATCGCATATGTATCTCAGGGTTTTAACACCAAACTAGATAATTAATTTTACAACATGAGTGGTTAGAATTCATTCATTTAAATACATTTTTGGAGCAATAATATATATAATGATTAATGATATGACTGTTAGTGTTGGATTCATCCATGTCATTGACTAAAACCAGCCATATGAAACCTGTATAAACCATGTATCTATACCCAGATCTGAAACCCTGAACACTGTTCAATTCATCAATATATTTGTAGGGATCGGGTCCCCTGTACCCTGGTGGAAAGCCCAAAGGGGTGAAACACCTGGGTAATCCTCCCCCTCTGTACCATACCGATCCAGTAACGTAGGGAGCGGAGAGTAGTCAGACACGGGTTGGTAGTGTAACGGTTAGCAAGCTTGTCACCGGTGCGAGAGGTCTGTGGTTCGATTCCCAGCCGATCCAATGACTAAGTTTTCCGCGACCTCTACATATGGCTCACTCTCACCAAATCAGTGCAACTAAAAAAGTGACGTACATGATCGGGAGACGTACATGATCGGGAGACGTACATGATCGGTGACGTACATGATCGGTGACGTACATGATCGGTGATTATTGACTGCCCCAGTCTTTCTGATCATCATATAACATAAGTAAACCTTACCAAGGTGTACATATGATGTGTGGCTTGACATGTAAAATGTTAGACATGTGTATATTCCACTAGGAAGAGAATTTTACTTGACATTTCAATACCGATCATGTACGTCATGTGACGTACATGATCGGTGACGTACATGATCGGTGATTATTGACTGCCCTACCCTTTCTGAACAAGGAAAAACATAAATAAACCTTACCTAGGTGTACATATGATGTGTGTCTTGACATGTAAGATGTTAGACATGTGTAGATGCGACTAGTAAGAGTATTTTACATGACATTTGAAATACCGATCATGTACGTCATGTGACGTACATGATCGGCCATTATTTATTGACTGTCTTAATTACCCTTTCTGACCATATATAAAACATAAATCAATCATAGCAAGGTGTACATATGATGTAGGTCTAAATATGTATAATCATAGACATGTGAAGCAGTGGGTAATGAGGAAATGTTACATGACATTCCAAGCCGATCATGTACGTCATGTGACGTACATGATCGGTTACACATTGAGCCCCCCCCCTCCGGCCCCTATAAATATTTTGGGAGGTTTTTTTTTCTAATAAACTCCCCAAAGATACATTATAGCCTGTAGGTATGGTTGGGAGAGTTAAACATCGTAGTGCAGGGGGTAAAAGACAGATTTTGTCCTCTGCCGATCATGTACGTCCACCGATCATGTACGTCCACCGATCATGTACGTCACTTTTTTAGTTGCACTGATTTGGTGAGAGTGAGCCATATATATATATGTATAAATATATATGTATATATATATGTATGTATATATATAAAGAGAGAGACAGAGAGAGAGAGACAGAACGACAGACCGACAGACAGACAGGCAGACAGACAGACAGACAGACAGACAGAGACAGAGAAACAGAGAGAGACAGGGACAGACAGACAGAGACAGAGAGAGACAGAGACAGAGAATATAACATAATTATGTTATAATTGTACACCCCAACCCTTATTTTACTACCTGGGGTCCAACTGGACCCCAGGCATCTAATTTCTTAGAAGTATTGTTCCAAACTTCACCAAATTTTGTTTAATCGTCACAGATATTGTGTCATTCAAAATGCCTGAATATCATTTGTTGATCCCCAGGAATTATTTTTCTGCAAACAATATAATTGTTTAGGTTAGGAAGAACATTCTGTACAGAACAAAAAAGGCTAGATGAGATCCTCTACATCTGTCTTCTAGTGCTGGCCTATGATCTACTGAAAATGTATGAAATCTGATAAAAAAATATGTGACCCTCACATAGTAGAGAATTTTATTCGCGTACAAGTTGCCAAGTCTGAACTTCTGGGGGCTAAATACAGCATCAGAGCCATCTAACTGGTTTCTCTGCTGCAGGAATCTGGACGAACACACCCAAAATGACACGTTTTGTTGATTTATGGAAAAAAGAAGTTTGGTAGGCATGTAGATATATGGGGTATCTACTATATAAAACAACAAAAATACAATTAGTCACTATAATTTTCGATTGACAACATTTTGTTTTTTTTTCTCCTGGGAATTAAGTGTTAAATAGATATATTAAAACTGATGATGATGACATAATTACAACTTGTAAAGACGCTTAATATCCTAGGGCATGTACGTCAAAAAGATGAAGTTTGCATTTAACCATCATTGTGAAGGAACTTTTTCTAGTCTTGGGTCCGGTTGGACGTAGTATGATTATGGCCATGAAAGCTGTTCTGTCAGTGTGTAAAAATATATCATGGAATGCAAGTATTTGTAGAAAAAGGAATGTGTCTTGCTGATCTCAAAATGCATGCTAGATGGATTATAAATCACCACTTGGTGTCACATCACCTGTCTTCCACCCCTAATTGCCCCCCCCCCCCCACAAGTAAAATCATCATGTGTGATTGTCTGTCAATCACACATCAGTGTAATAGTGAAATGTAGGTGATGTATGAATGTGTGCCAGTTCAGATTGTATATTTGTTATAAATGAAACAACCTCTTCATTTATTTAATAGAGTGCAATGTATGTGTACTTTTATATTTATTGAAAAACCTGTTTAAACACTTTTCAAACTCGAACTTGAAAGTATAAGAACAAGCTCTTGCTGATTCCAGGTCCATTAACTTTTTGTTCACATGGACAAATGTATCAAATAAGTATTCACATTCTATGAGAAGCAGCATCATGCTAACTAACTAAATACTCAGTTTCATGTCTGATTGTGACCCTCTGCCCTTGTGTTGTAGGTGGACTTGGAACTGCAGGTAGGCAGCACTTGTTTATTCTACTTAGACTGAGCTTCCCTGAAAAGTTTCCAAACTTACGGTCTCATCATGAGTTAGGTGTGAGCTGTATCACATACAACACAATAACGTAACAGAATAACACAACCCATTGCCCAACGTGTAAGGGCACGAGAACTTTGGAGTGGAACTCCATTTAAGTGGAACTATGTGTTTATTTTATGTTATACTTATCAAATTGACCCAGAAAAGACATCAAATCTTTTTTAATGGATATCTTGATCACGTCTCCCTGCAGAACAGGGCATTGCAGAACAAGATTCAGATTTTGCAAGCTCCTTTCAAGAAGAAATCTCCCTATGCTTAAGTGTAGGGATGCTTCTTCACCACCTGAAATAAGTATATATACTTTGATGCATTTTATAACTAACAAATGTAGTCAATGTCAACACCCCGCCTCATGCTATTGTACTTTATTCTATGACAGTGTCTTGGAATACTTTCTGACAGTTTGAAATAATAGTCAGCAAAGTCTTATTTCATAGCATACACTAGAAAGTTGTCTGCAGTACCAGAGTTTTGTCTTTCAGCCACCGTAGCTTGTGTTGGGGACAACATGGGCATCTACAATGGGCAGTGTTATGAGAAAAGTCTTACTCAAGTTAACCGTGCTGATGCCATAGTAGATTGTATGCTGCCTTTTGTGCACTCAGCAGCTGATGCCCAGTGGATTCATGACTTTGGGAGGTAATAAATCTGAGCCTTTTGTTTGTTAGATATGTACATCAAAGAATCAAGGCTTTTCTCCCAATTTAGGCATAGTATAAAGTAGAAACCTGCACAAATGTGTCTCCTTACATGGTGCTATGCTGTGGACAAAGCTTCAAGTTAATCCATGAGGAAGCTGCTTGAAGGCTAGAGGCCAAATAAATTGACAAGAATGATTTAATTTTGAAAATACAAGTATGATCCAGATAAGTCCTCATATATTACATTATAAGGCTACCCCTTCTCCATGACAAAGCCAATTCTGACTTGAAGCATCATGTAGACTCCTATTTGTTTATCAGTGCTGGATCATGGCTCGGCCTCCAGCGATCAGACGACAGCTCTCCCTGGCAATTTGAAGATGGCAGTTCTACAACATATGCACTGTCTGCATGGCAAAGTTCTCATCCAATGTCAGGCAAGCATTGTACCATGCTCAGCTGGACATATGAGATCATGTCAGTGGATTGCCAAGATTTGAATTACGCTCTCTGTAAGTACAACTGCCTTCTTTTGTTTAATTTTACGATGGACAGCAACACCTTGTGCAGATCAAGACTTTTTATTGCTAAGCAAAGGAAGGACTTGTCTCTTTTCTGCAATATACCAGTCTCTCCAGGATCTGATTTTGGGGGAAGCACTCCTTTCCCTTTCTGGGAACATAGTCAGGGTGGCCTTGTCATTTAAAGGTCTTTGAAGGGATATTTTCATTGACAGCTCCATCACCCTTTCAAAATCTGGATCCATCCATGCTATAGTAAATTAGAAATAACATGAAAACCTGGAAGCGCAAAAAATTGAGCTCTAACTTAGATGTGTTGCAGGATGTTCTGTGGAGTTAAAGTATATTATAGATAGCTAAATCACATAGAGGGCATGTGATGTTTGAAATCTGGTATACTTCATTAGCTTTTTGACCCCAAATAATTCAATGGAAAAAGTATTGTTCTCCAATCACTTGTTACTGTCTAATATTTCAAATGTCCCTGCCTTTAGATTTACATTTTCACTTTTCAGAATTTAGTGACATGATTATATTTTTCAGGTTATCGTGGGCCTGCTGGTAAGCTATTTTTCAAATTAATTAAACTTCTTTTTAAGTTTTTGTAACTGCTGTTTCATGACATAAGGCACCATCATTGTAAGGACTTAATCATCCTAAAGGTTTTATGCTCATGCGTCACCGAGATGGACCATTGCAATAGTGAGCAACAGCACTGCTTTGGTACACAATGCCAACTGTTCATAAATACCGTATTTCCCCATTTATAAGCCCGGGCTTCTATTGATTTCAAATGGGATATTGACACGGCTTATAAAGAGGGCAGGCTTATATTCGAGGCAGGCTTATATTATTTTCATATACTCTAATTTTTAGATTTAAAGAGCTACTCTAGCCGTCTGTCTAAAATTCTCGGATATATTCATCATCTTTAATGATATCATGACAAATTCGAAGGTTTTCTATCTCCAAATTATACTCCTCAGCTTAAGGTATGGTACGTTAGCATCATGCACATAAAAAAAATGTGAAAATACTCCAATTAGAAGTGAGCTTATGCCCCTCTGAAGAAATTGTATTGGAGTTTCCTTTATTGACCAGGCTTATATTCGGGCCCCGGCTTATACTGATTTCAAATGGGGAAACTTGTGCATTTAAATGTATTAACTGATCTTGTTTTACAATATATTTTTTCATATCAATTGTTTGTTTAACTAAACCCTGGACCGAACTTTTAACTAGCTAACTTCCTTGGTGGCGTTTATTTGTGTTTCCCAATCGACATCAACTGATTTAACAATTACAAATTATAACAGCTGTCAAAAACAAGAAGAACACTGCTATTGACAGTGAAATCTGGAAAAAGATGAATTTCAAGGCCAGTCAGTCCTGTTCTGGATTAGATCAGAGACTGACATAATACTAATATTCCATAACACATATCACATAGATAACTTTTAAAACAAAGAAGATTGTTGGTATTTCACAATAAGGGAGTTTTCGAAGACCCGTAGGTGTCTGTTTCAAATGGATTGGTTGAAGTAAAAAGTTTATTTTACCTAACATTATGACATTTTCTTTATAGATCCAGCTGCCACTACCTTAACTCCAAACACAACAGTGCCTAATGGTGAGTCATGCCCATTTACTACTGCTAAAACTACTGCTACTTTTAGAAAAGCTACTACTGCAACCACCACTATAACTACCATTACCACAACTACTGCCACTGCTTTAGCTACTCTTACTCCTGCTGTAAATAGTTATCTAATACTGATTTCAAGAGATACTATGAAGTCAACACTCCAAAGGGGTTGACAAATGTACCATTACTTTTTTGGGGATGAATTTGAAGGCAACATGAATGTATACTGTTTTTCTGGTTGAGGTGATGATTCCCTTGATGATGAATTCATGAAATTAAAGGTAAATAAGAAATGAGTAGTATCAGGTTGTGAACATGCCACCTACCAACCATTATAAACTGGTATATGTGATGTATTGTATATGATTCCCTCTGTCTGCAGCACCTTATAGCTGGTCTCATCCCTCACCGCCTGATGTTGACTTCTTCCCTACAAGCTGGCCTGCAGCTCCTCTCGTTGACCATGGGAATGAGTTCATCTTCACTTTCCCCCATGCTGAACCAGGGGTGCAGGCACTGAGCTTTTCTAGCCTTACCGCGGGTGGTGCTACTTGTAATCTTGAAGTCACAAGGCCAGCGTATTCTGTTTCGTCAGCTCTCACAGCTGTGTTAAACGATGGTGTTATGATGGATGTCAGCATACCTAACAATTGTGAAGCCAAAGGCTCATCAAAACAGAGAAAAGGTGAGTATTGGAGCTTTGAATAAATCCTCAAATAGAATTATTAAATGGCTACGTTAGCATTTCTAAGAAAGGAAAGTCACCGGAACCTGTGTCCTAGTCTTCCTTACAACTTTTTTCCTGTCCTTTTTATTCCAGCATTAAAACTGACAGCATCCTGTCTCGTCATGAAACCTGTAGCTTTTGGCACTCAGATTGGTGGCCAGGCCTTTGGATGCTCCATACCACAAACTAGGTTTCCTGGAAAGCTGTACTATGGAGTGACCCCTGAGTCTGGAAATGGCACCAACTTCATTACCATCAGTGCTGTTGAAAACTCTACTGTTGAGGTACAATACTTCACTCTATTCTGTTAACCATTTGAGGGCAGCAAAGTGCCTTTATAAAGTGTGTAATTTTGTATGATAAACAAGAACACCATGGGCAAGACACTCACAGGTGCCACAATCATGCATCGTATGATTGCTGCACTCCAAGAGGACATATAGGTCAATGTTCTTCTTACTTCACAATTGACAATTTTTCAGTTTCCAAATGCAAATCAGTTCCAACCATTGTTTAAAATAACATTTCTAAATGAATAACCTGGACTTCAGCTCATGAAACTCTACTCGTGATACTTTGTTCTTCTTACTTCACCATTGCCAATTTTCAATTTCCAAATGCAATCAGTTCTGACCGTTGTTTAAAATAAATTTTCTAGATGAATAACCTGGACTACAGCTCGTGATACTTTGTTTTTATATTGAACTCATTTGGGGTAATGGGAATTATGACCAATATAGATATAAAAATATTCTCAGCTTGCTTTGGCTAGTAGAATAAATGTATGTCCATATGATACATAAATATGTTGATTCAGTTTTTATTCAGTTTGTATTTCTAATTTGTAAAAGAGCATCATTTTGAATGAGATTTGTAACTGTTTATAATTTATGGGTCACTTGTATAGATACGTTGTTACTGTTCTACCCTATTCAGATTTATATTCACCAACATGGCTACTATACCTTTGACAACATCCGATATGAGCGGAGAACTAAAAAAACACAAGTTCTGGCTGCTTATGAAGATATGCAGATCACTTCAGATGCCGACCTCTCGGGGATCATGGTGAGAAATCGAAAATTTAACATTATCATGATCTAGTGCTGCCCTGGTCATTTCCAAACATCATTATTTTCTAAATATAAGGCTTCCTACACTGTATTAACCAAAGTTCTTGTAAATACTGTCTTTTTTATACGTGAGCTTGTCGTTTCATTACAGCTGGGAGTGGGAGTAAAATTGGGAGTGGTGCTTCTAATGCTTCACTCTATATCTCTATTTTGTGTTACCACTATATAAATTTGAAGGCATTGATAATATATATGGGGATTACTGTGAAAGCAATTATATCCACGGGTCTAAAGATTTGCGGGAGAGTGAAAAGCAGAAGAGTAAAAAGCGAAATAAAGTACTTTCACAGTAAAATTAGGTGTTCATCATTATAACTGCATAACTACTAGCGGTTTTGTCCATCCTTCCCGGCAAGCTCTGCTTCCAAGACCCTGTAGTTACTCCATCTTCACCTAGGTGGCATCAATAGGTGTCTCATGTGATCTTACCTGTGACCCAATTACCCCACATTAACCTCACAGGTGTGGGTGACAGCCATTTTTCAGAATACATATATTTTAAAGTATACAGATCTAAGAGAAAAGAAAAATCATTCGACTCTGAAAAATTAATCAACCTTTCATAGGAGACTCCAACTACCAACTGTGGTTGGTATTAAAATGTTGTGCCCCTATTGGTGGGTAGCCAAGCCACATTATTATATGAACTCAGTGTGTGTGGCCCAGTATACCCAGGTAACTTGATACACGGCTACCTTGTATATAGATTTCAAAGAGGTCGATACAAGAGTTTCTCCTAAAATGCTATGAATGCTGAATTTTGATGAAGAAGGGTTAATTGTTGGCATTATCCATATATGCATTGACCCCTTAAATAAGTTTGGTATTTCAATGCATAAAGCCTCTCAATGCATAATGCATCATAATAGCAGCCCTGGTAAGAGATTTACCAGCGTTGCATTGAGTCTGTATTTAAGCATCATAACAGAGCAAAGAACATACAGATTACATACATTGTGCAACATTTAAACGGGTCGTGGCCATATGATTTTCAATTAGAAAGTCTTTGGTAAAAATATACAGATGTCTATCATTAGCATTATCTGATGCCCAGTGTTGTATATTTGTCAGATTTCAGGTACAGGAGGGTTGTTTGTGACATCTGGCGTGTCAGGACAGGATGAGTACTCAGCAGACAGCCTCTTCCCTGCCAGCTCCTGGGGCCGCAAGTTTGCTGTTCACTATTTAGGAACCTCTGCTACGGTTAACACCATCAAAATTGTTGGTAAGTGTGTCTATTACACAATAGGCATGCTGGGTTTTAGAAATTAAAATCATTATTAATGTTGTTATTTACTAATCTCACATCTGGTAATTTCTAATTATAAAAGAAATATATTAAATTCTGTCTGCTATCACAGACTCCCTGCCATATAATAACACAATAAATAGGGCTGATATGGCCATCTTAAAGGCCACATGAGGAGGAATATTATCAACTTTGCAGACACAGCCAGTATCACTTGAAAAGAGTGGCATGGGTGCTTCTTATTTCATCCTTTGGATGAACAAGAATTGCGGTTGTTGCCACGTAAAAAAATGCCTCAGGCATTTTTATACTTGGCAGCAACTGAAACTTTTTCATTTTAAGGAACATAATGTCTACATGGTGGGTATTTTTGAAGGGGACCCATTAATGACACCAAATAAGCAGGCGGGGGTTATCAGGGGGAAGGATGATATAACTTCAAATATGGTAGTTCTTATGAATTCCTTGGGTCCATACTAGGGGGGTAGATATGATTAAAATCAACCTCAGGAGCATGGAAATGTGTGTTGCTAGGCAGATAAGCAATAAGAATAGCTGTTGCTAGGCAACCAGCTATCTTGGCAACAAATCAATAGAACCATTGAATTCTTGGGTCCATTTTAGGAGGGGGGAGGTATGATTATAATTAACCTCAGGAGCATGGAAATGTGTGTTGCTAGGCAGATAAACAAGTAGAATAGCAGTTGCTTGACAACTAGCTGTATTAGCAACAAACCAATAAAACCATTGAATTCCTAGTGTCCATGTTAGGGGGGATAGGTATGGTTATAATCAACCTCAGGACCTATCAAAGGTTGGTAAATATCAATGTTATCACATATAAATGCATAAATTTGTGTTGTGACACCTTAAAACAAAGTGACGGCACCCGTACTGACTATACCTGTAAAATGACAACAATATTAATATAAGGCCTCAACTACGGGTATTGGGAATTTTGACCAATAGAGATATATTGCTTCGCAAGCTAACCATCAGGGCGCCCCTGGGCCCTTTCGGCCTTAAAAAATATAAATCTTCCTGTATTCACAGTGTATGTGGAATCTTGCTGGACACCAGCTATAGCCGGCTAAATGCCTGGTGGTTCAGCAGAAAGTCTGTGTCTGCCGGACACAATGGCTGGCTCTCATCCTGGGCTACATGTCAGTTTTTACGGCCTGTAAATTGGACCATTATTAATGTTTTAGATAGTAAACTAGAAAGCCTGAATATCATATACAAGAAACACTTAATTTACAAATTATGACTATTAAATTGATTTGATAAATATATACCAGTAACCTCTATTTGACATTATTTCCCATCTAATTTTTTGCTTTATACCATGTTCTTGATACAAACATTTCCCCGGGGTATCCGGGCCTGCAAACATTTAGCCAGGCCCACAGAAAAACAAATCTGGGGGATCAAATGCCCTGGAAGGTTAAATTTTTTCATACTGACTGATTCATGAAGAAGCCAATACAAAAATTACAGAAATAATTATATCTCAACCCTTAGTTGGTGTAGCACCCGAGTTTAAAAAGCATTATTCTCCCAGTCAACATTTCTATAGTCTCTAGAAACCAGGGTCTATGATGTATTGATGCAAAAGTAATGAAAACATTATTTTGTCTAATATTTAGACTATATCAATATGTAATAAATACAAGACCAAACTCATCATGGGGGATTTATTTATGTATGATTCTCTCTTTATGTCTTTATGATTACTATATCTCTCTTCTTTCCATCGACCACAGCTCGCTGGCGTAACACGAGGGTTCAATACCAGTTTGATAATGTCCAAAAGCCAAACATATCATTGTCCGGTACACGCTCAAGATCGATAACAGTTCCAGCTGGCAGTAATACCCTGATCCTGTCAAATCACCCCATCCAAGTTGCACGCTTTGCCAAGTCACCAGGAAAGGACTCAATGATGTCTCATATTATTCCCTGGGAGCAAAGAGGATCTGTGTGAGTATCTAGACAAACTCAATACTGGTTGTTAATTATTTTGAATGGCAAGTGAGTATCATCCCACATTACAAGGTACTTCTCCTATGATAGGAGAGATGTCAAATGCATGTCTAATCCACACTTTTTCATCAGCCCACCTTCCCCTCCCTTATACTAATTGAAATTAATGAGGTGGCATTGTGAACCATTCAGAATTTTGAGCCCATATTTACAGATGATGCTCTGCAGGCTATCATCCTACTGAGTGAGGATGAAAATCTGAGATGGTCTACCAAGAGTCAAGATTGCAGAGGGTTATTCTTGGTTCAATATTTGGTCTTTACCCCATATGGGTTATGGCACAAGTCTACCAGGCCTATTTTATATTTTCATATATATCTGAATATTGTAATACCGTCTGGTAAGGTGGTTCTGTGGGCATTCAAGTGGCAGAGCTGACTCAGGGGTAAGTTAACCCAATCTGGATTGAAGAATAAACCCTGGTAGAGACCTTTGCCCAGCCAGGAAAGGGCTAGCTCAAGAAAAACATAGTTAAATAGTATATCTGCACATTACCACAGTATATTGGATTACCCCTTTATTTCAGTTAATACAATGGGATAAGCAACACAGCTCCATAAATAAATGGCTTACTGTAAGTTGTCAATTAATTGGCTATGACCCCCTATATTGTCTATCAATAATTCTACTGTTTGCATCTACAGAGCATGGAATGCACATCCCTCTGGAGTGGCAATTAAAATGCGGTCCGTCATGAAAGCTGGAGAGGAGGCCAACCTGGGGGTTGACCAGTCAAAAATAACCTGGCAGACCGTGACTAGCCAGCTGGGTTCAGACATGCCTGACATGGCCTTTGGGACTATGGATTCCGATGTTCCAGCTAGTTTTACAACATCAGGTGGAGAGGTACACTGTCAGTTTGAAATCTTCATCCCTGTTCAAGTAGCTGTTCAACAGAATTACTTTGTAAACATGAAATCTGAAAGGCAAAATTACTGATCACAAGAAAGGGAACTTGACAATATAAACCACAAAGTAATATTTGATTCAATGTGACAACTGTGAGTCAATTAGCGAATTCGGGAGGCATTCCTAGTAATATCATGAAAGAAATTAGATAAGACTAACTGTCCCAACGTTTAGACCATGTTTCCTGAAGCACATCCAAATTAACAAAAAAAAACATAATATACTTATCTGCAGCTGTTCCTGACCGAGATCTGGTATGAGGGTCCCAATTATGCCTACTCAACTTACATTGGGTATGACACTAAGACGCTGGATGAGTACAAGTGTTTGCTAACTGCTGAGGTAAATAAAAATCTCATTTTGAAAATAAATACATTTTTGCAATAAATATAATGTAGGCTAAGTATCTATTTCCACTTAATTCATATGATACCTACATTTGATTGTCTAGTTATGGATACTTTAAGAAAGAAAAGTTCTAAGTAGACGTATGTAGTTGTAAAATTGCTGGGCATCGGAATTCTAATTAGCTCTCTTTACCGCCTGACTAAAGCCATATATCGAGTTCAATACAAGAAAGTCAGTAGACAAACTTGTAGTGACCGTGAGTGGGAAATGTGATGTAATGTGACCTCTTAAGCTATATTAAACATTATAGGTCAATGAAGATGGAGTGGACAATGACTGTGACGGTTTCACTGACGAGGAAGAATGGAATGGCCTGGATGATGACAATGATGGACAGATAGATGAGGACACGTATGGTGGCTGGGTGACCACAGCTGGGCCGACGATCACAGGAGAACCAACCAACACAGGGGAGCCTACCAGTGACATGACATCTTCATCTGCCAATGACACTACAAATGGTACTGACACAGGTAAGTGATGTCTTTAATTTGTACTGATGAAGTGGCATTTTGGCATTGAAAATATCTGTATAGTATAGGAAACTTTTAATACAAATAAAAAGCTAAACTCAAACTCAACTCTAATCAACACAATATGTTAGATTGAAAATGATGTAAAAAGGACATTGTATATTTTTTCTAATTATTATCATCTGCAGGCATTGGCTACACCAAACTTTGAGAATTTGTTGTATTCTGACCTGACTAGTTTTCAGCAGTTCAGGTCATAGCAAGGTATTGTGAAAAATGCTAAAGCTTTAGTAATGACATTTCTGCATATTTAGGTACAACCACCGCCCCGCCAATATCCACCACCACCCGTCAGCAGCTTGTCACCCCCTGGATGTTCTACTATGGAGGTCCTTTTGTTGAAGGCTGGTACAAGCAGCCCTTCTTCCTGGCCATGTTTGCCTTATTAGGGCTGCCTCCTATACTAGTCATCCTCTACCATGCTATGAAGGTTTGTGAATAAGTGTCTTTTACAAACCTTAACCCTTCAAGGCCAGCAAAGTGCTAATATGCATCTTTGAGGAAATAATACCCCTAACAAACAAACATGGATTAGGAATATGAACTACAGAGTCAAATTAATGCGCACTCAGCCTTAGTTTACTAAGAATCCAAAGCAAAAAATAAAGGAAAGATTAGCCATAGTGCATGAAAAATAGCATTGAAATAAATACAACCTCAGATGTGTTGGCTAAATGGTCATGGCTAGATTCACCAAATATCCTCACTGTTTTATCATTGCAGGCTATTTCATCCACCTTTAGAGACGGGTATTTGTACGGGAAAGACTATGTGCGCTGTTGTCAAGAGAAGAAGGAAGATGATGTCAGTGACTTTGACTCAGACCTGGATGACCCTGAGGACCCTTGGGCTGCCTGGTATGCTGAAACTGGGTATGTCATTTTGTTAGGACTCTCATTATGAGATTAATATGTTTCAAGCTTTGAAGTTCAGTTTTTCTAAGTATATGATTATTGCAAAACTGTATTGTGCATTTATTAGTAGGACTAAAGTTGAGGTGTTAGTCCATATCAGGATGAGTGGCATAGAGTATGTGTTAACTATAACAGCAGTTTTACAGTGAGGATCTAACCATGAACCAGGTCCCCATATCTAGTGAACTTAGACTGAACACAGAACCCTATTGAATGCTATTATTAAAACATAGCTGGTAGTTGGTGTCATGCTGCTACAACCTTACGATGCAATAATTCAGCACCAGCGAGTAACTTGCTGAGCCTACAGTAGTGCATCATGCCAACCCTAGTATTGGATATATGCAACTAAAGATATTGAGGTAAGAACACTGAATATTTGAACATTGTCTGTATTATTTCATCCAGATACAACCAGGTCAGCTATGACAACTACAACCAGGAGGTGTTCCCTGGTGATGGGTATGGTGCTACTCCATATGAGTATGCTGACCCTAACGTCTACCAGGATAACCTGGTGCAGCCACAGCAGGGGTGGGAGACCAGTGACCAGGCACCCCTCCTGCAGCAAGATGCACCTGCAGACCACCTGGACAGCAGCCCAGCTGAACAGCAGGAGGACAGACCCATGTCTGTGATGAGCGACCAGAGCGACATCAGCATCGATGATGACAACAATGATGATGATAGAGACAATGAGGACCGTGAAGCTAGTAATAATGATTCCGATGACAGTGATAGCAACGGTGATTCAAATAATGCTGAAAGTGAAGAAAATGATTCCGATGATGATTCTGATGATGATTCTGAAGATGATTCTCATGATGTTTCTGATGATAGTGAAGAAGACAATAATGATTCCGGTTCTGATGATGATTCCGATGATGAAGATGATGAAGATGATGATGATGATGATGATGATGAAGATGATGATGATGAAGATGATGATTCTGATGATGATTCTGATGACTCTGATTGAGCTGAGTACATGGTCTGCTCTAGTGTACATCACTTACCAACATTGACCTCTGTTTTCATCCTCCACCTTACAGGAACTTTATTAATATGAACACCGGCCAGCATGGTCATAATGGCCCGCTTAGGCGCACCTGCGATTATAAATTGAAAGTCACTGAAACCACTTATACAGAGAGCTGTGCTTCTATGAGTTATTTCAAAGAAATAATTTTGTCTCAAGGATGTCCTAGGACTGCACTTAAACTAAACCTGTGTTAATCTGAGACCCCTGCGCTTAAACGGGCCATTATAGTTTTGGCTCAACCTATTCTGAGGCCTACATAAATGTACATAGTGTTCTAACTTCTTTTTCACACCTATCTAGTGTTTGAAAATGTGTAAAAAAAATCACATATATCTACTTGAAATAATGATGACAAAAATTGAGATTCAAATGACGGCTCTGATTGATGTTACAGTATTCTAAAAGTAAATAACCCTGTACATTAAACACAACAGATGGACTTTAGCTGATGAATTAATTCTAGGCAGCTGTCACTACTTATAAACTAGCTTTAAACTGCAATATCTGAATGTTTATATTTAGATTAGGATTGTCACTTTCGAGTTTGTTTGTCACACAAAATAAGAGAGTCTGATTTTGGATTTCAGTTACATTCTCATGCATATTTATTCGGATTGTATTGCAGAGGAAATATAGTGCAGTATTAGATATCTTTCTAACTTGTTTTTCTAACATGCATAAGATACTATAGGGTGATTGCTGATAAGATTGGAGTCAGTAAAATGTTAAAGCTAGTGACTCTGATTCACATTCAGAATAGATGATTATTCTGATTAAGATTATTTTGTTTCGTACATACTGTCATAGCTTGCATATGTCTGCAGTAACCTCTGATTTAGTACATGAATGCTTACACAGGACCTTTGCTTATTTGAGATTCAATCGAAGTGATTTATATGATGAGAGAAGTTCTCTTGTTGTATCATATGTCATATATATTATATTATGCATATTACATTTTTGTAGAATTGTTTGCATATGTATTAAGTTTTAGCATAATATAACTGGGTACACATTGACACTGATATTGACAACGATGAAAATTCAAATGAAGATTCTGATGGAAATTACTGTATTCCAAGAAGTTCTCTTGTTGTTTGGCACAATACATCATATGTCATACAAACATATATATAACACATATTACACTTTTGTAGAATTGTTTGCACTGATTCTGTATTAAGTTTAAGCATGATATCACTGGGTACACATTAACGCTGATGATGACAACGATGAAAATTCAAATGAAGATTCTGCTTGAAATTACTGTATTCCACGAACTAGATAAAGCACTTGGCATGAACTTACATTGGCAGCTGTCTTTTCTTAATTTGTACTTTGATAGAGGCCCCTTGAATGTCGCGGTAGTCTAGTCAAAGACATTTTCAAGTCCAAACTGTGTCTATCCTCCACCATTTTACTTTGTAGATTAGTATGTAAGGTGACATTAATAGCTATAGAGCGAGCAAGATTTTGATTCTAACTGTGCCATAGAAGGTACATAACTACTTTGATATTTAATTTGTTTTCCATTAACCAATTCATTAAAGTAGACGTCCACCCTAGACATAGCCCTAAACAGCTATATTGCAACAGCCTGACTGATGTATTAACAATTTTAATATAATACTGAGGTAACAATGTAAAATAGGTTTAGCTTTTTTTAATATGTTACAAAATCGTAATACTAGTGAGAACAAGCTCTAATAGTGGAACGAACTCTAGTGTAGCACTGATGTGGCAAAACTGCTGATATGTTATGAAACACCAAAAAATATTCAATCATTGGTTAAGAAACAGGCCCCACATGACGCACATATGCCTTTTATATAATCATATATTCAATATGCAGACCTTTTATTGTAGCCCTGCATTAGCCATTAAGGATGGTGACAAAGGACATAGCATCGAATCATTATGCTACCCTAGTAGTAATGGGTCAGTCTTTGCTGAAACAATAATGGCACCATTACTGTACCACGCCTGCACCTCAGGTGACACACGTATGCCTCTTAAATTATCCAATAGTCTATAGCCAGACCT
Organism: Harmothoe impar; assembly: GCA_947462335.1. Lineage (NCBI taxonomy): Eukaryota > Metazoa > Annelida > Polychaeta > Phyllodocida > Polynoidae > Harmothoe > Harmothoe impar. The sequence goes on from OX381708.1 coordinate 8,890,678, forward strand.
TTTTGTGCAGACTGCATTAACCCTCTAAGGACAGCATAATGGCATCATGCCTTAATGCATCATACCCTTGATCACGACGATGTATAACTTGGCTTGTAACTCACCAGTGCTGCATTCATGCATTAAGATGACCATTCTGGTTTGAGATTTTCCTAAAGTGTCAGCATTATGCATCAATGCAGCACTGCATCATTACTCATATGGGCTGTATTGGTACATCATAAAGACAAATTCATCGTAAAGTGAAATGCTGCTCTCAAAGAGTTAATGTACTCTGTATGCTGTGTCAGACGGCCATTGAGTGAGAGCCCAGCTCTGTGAAAACCTTCACCTGGCAAGATGTTGTAGCACTAGTTGGAGTCAATGTGAGATATATAGCACTACATCTGGTCCATGGGTCTGCGCAGGCATGTTAGTTCCGTCAAGAAAATCTCTCATAAAATTCAGGCAGAGATCTGATGACCTCCACATTGCAAGATACCAGGAGCAAGCTACATTACAAGAGCATCTTATGAGAGTTGCTTGTCTCTGCTGCCACGAGGTACTCCTGGGAAACAAGATTCCCCGCTTTCTTCACTATAGAGCCAAGGTGTCACAGAAGTATCTGCAGAAGCAAGGACTGTTCAGCTATACTTGTAAGCCAATTGCCAGATCCATATTCTATGAGATGTCTGACATTGAGAGCACCCCAAGACATGGTAGTCCAAAGTGGTGTCGAACATGGCTTGTCATTGATATCTCTTGTTGGATCAAGTATGATCCGTTGGTGTGAGTTGCTAAGTATAACCCATATCGTATTCCTTCCTTATCAGAATACAAACATCCACTAGGTGGAGCTGAAGGTTTACATGTGATAGTTCATGAGAAAAATTCTGTACCGTTACCAACCACTGAGGGAATTACTATCCCACCCGGTTATCTTGGGTCTCTAGGGATTACAGTTCATAAGTATGAAAGGTTAGGATAACCTCATTCTAATTGTTCAAAATTTGATGCTTATTTAAAAGAACAAGGATGAAGCTTATAGGCTGCCCGTTTGTCTGAATAGGTGCATTCAGAAACGTACTGTAGAAGTCTGTGGCTACACCAGTCCGTACCTGCTTGACAACTTACAGATTCCCCCAGGTACCCCTAACTGCTCTGTTCCCTACTATAATGGACCTATTCCAGATTATTGTAAAGGCACCAATATCACAATTGAATGTATAGCCCCAATGATACAAATTCATGACAAAATGAATTGCAGTGAACAGATAAAAAGTAATATTCTTGCAAGTAAAACTGTTATGAATGATTGCAAATGCTATCGCCCATGCTATGAATATTCCTATAAGGTAGGGTTCAGTCTGGGATCGTGGCCATCAGGAATGGAGACTGACAGTATCTGGCTGCAGAAACTGAAGCCACAGATGGATGTAATCCTATCATCACCAAACATCTCAGACATAAAGAGAAGATTGTACACCAAGCATTTCACTGATGCCAACAGGTACAATGCAATGAGAGATTTTGTTAAAACAAATGTCTACATTTCTGATGGTTCTGTTCACGAGAGTGACCCTGGTGAAGGGCTTCAGGGTGAGCATGTAGATGATGGGGTTCCAGAAGGAGTTGGACGCTATCAGCCAAGGACTTACTTCTGTGACAGAGCTCAGAAAGGGGGTCCATGGGGCTCCGTAATGGTCCTTTGAAGCCTCAATGGGGAAAATGAAAGTGTGCACAATTTCATTCCAACCATAGATTATAATTGGGCAAAAAAATCTTATATTAGCAAAAGGGTAGGGAATAAATGAAATAGGTAGAAATGGAAAAATGGTCATTGTAAACATCCTGGATACATTTTAAGAAAATTTAATTTTGAGTCCCAATCATTGGATATAATAAATTCATTAAACTAACCTACAGCACAATAATGTGTGTTTCACGAGTAATAAGTATTACCCTTTCTGCATTGTAAACTGGGTAATCCTATTCATTATTTATTCTACTTCAGTTTCCAGGGAGACTGTGTCCTTCAAAGCTGAAGAATACCATGTTGTACTTATAAGTGTAATCTTTTTTATATTCACCAAACCTGATGACAGTAGGCTAAGTGATATGGCCCAGGTTCTAATGAGCACAAATGTATCATACCCTGTTTTCATACTTATTACATTCTTACAATAAATCAGAAAAATCTATATTAGGCCTACGTATTGTGTCTTTACATGATTAAAAGCAACATAATTAAAATAATCCTAATAAATATGCAGTATACCTACCAAATGTAATAATAGCAAGCACTTTGAGGGTCCTTCGGTCGCGGCTCCACTGTGAATCAGGCTCTCCCGTCCCATAGTTAATACGCACGGTTGATGCACTTTCAGACAGATGTTTGTGTCGTGAGTGAATCAAATAGAAACTGCCACAGAAGCTGACTACACTGATTGTGGTTGGGATGACTGTGAGTACTACAAACATAGTTCTGTATAGGACACTCCCTGTCCATTTGGGTAGACACAAAAATGCATGGTTATAGTAGGCAAATTCCTTAGTTACTGTTACAGTAGGTAGCTGAAACAATAAAACACCTACCCAAATAACTATGTTGATGATCAGTACCCGTTTCTTTGAGAGTTGGTAACTGAGAGGATAAATGAAGGTCAGGAGCCGATCCATATTCAAATATGCCAGCATTATTATTGAGACTGTTGTAAAGAGGCAAATGCCCCACGTCATTATGGCACAAACTGTATGGTAGCTTTGTAGCTGGAAACTTGAATAGGTGTTATAGATAACAGTCATAAGGCATGTGATACCCACTAAAAAGTCAGTCACAGCGAGACTGAGATCCCGGCAGTAGTAGACACCCTTAGTGTCTTTATCCTTGGTACCACCACAAACACCAGGGTTATATCGAGGGAAGTCACAATCCACATAAACACTACCTGGGTAAGGTGGGGGTACAACCCTCCTGGAATGGTTCTGTTTCCCTCCTGAATAGCAGGCATGTCTTAACTGGATACAATTCAAGAAGTGAATAACAGGTAGTGTGATTCAGCAAGATTCTTTATTACCAGAGGCTTGTCAGTTTCTGCTAGCAGTGTATCCAGCCATTCCTTATGTAAACTGTAAACCTAATAAACAGAACTATGTAGTCCTTTCAATCAGGGATATTGATAAGCAGCTACAAATTACTTGAGTAGTGTAAATATGGTATCCACTGTGTTTGTAAAGTGCTTGTAGTAGAGCTCTATGGGAACATTGAAGGGCCAATCTCACCACTCACACTTAACCACATAGTAGACTAGAACAGTACTAGATTATGAGTGGGATATGCTCAGTGATTATACCACTTTAACTCATTTGGCGGTCAAATAATGTAATACAATAACCTAGCATAGGAAATAGAAGCTCATAGCACTAAAAGTAACACAAGGGGGAGCCACTGAAATAGCATATGGCAGAGATGCACGGTGGAAGGTTGTGTGATATTGGGGGGGCGCCAGGTGCTGGGCCATCTAGTGAGCATGCTATGCTCATGATGTTAAATGATTCTGTAGCCATCGGGCAGGCAGCAAAGAGAAGTGTATCAGTAGGGCCGTATCCCCACCCTGCCCAGGAGGTGGTCATGTGGGTGGTGCCAACACTGGAAATTACTCTGAACATACTGGTGTTTGTGGTGGTACCAAGGATAAAGACCCTCAGAGTGTCAACCACTGTCGGGATGCTAAGTCTAGCTGTCACTGACTTCTCGGTTGGTATAACAGGCCTTATTAACATGATCTACAACACATATTCAGGTTACCAGCTTTGGACCAATGATCCACTATGTGCCGTTATCAGTTATTGCTACTCCTTGTTTGGAGTAGTGTCAATGGTAATGCTAGCATATATGAATATTGACCGGCTTTTGACATTTAAGTATCCTCTTAGTTATCAGCTGTCAAGGAAACGAGCCATAATCATCAACATAATTATATGGGTAGTTACCTTAGTATCACAGCTACCCAACATCATAATGACTATGGACTTCCAATATAATGAACATGCATTTGTATGTGTACCTAATGGGACAGAAAGTATTGGCTATAAATTTGTGTGGGGTGTTGTACCATTTCTCATTGCAACCATTGTCAACATAGTAAGCTTCTGTGGCAGCTTTCGTTTAATTCGATCTCGGCACAAATTTTTGGATGTTAGATCATCATCTGTGCGTGCTCACTACGGGGGACAAGAACAAGACAATCCTGACTCACAGTGGAACCGTGATAGAAGAACCTTCAAAGTGCTTTGTATCATGACGTTTGGTGAGTGAGCTCCTCATATCTATACCTTTTACAGAACACCTGAATTCAGCCCGCTCTCTGAATACATCTCTTTTTTCTATGTTTGCCTGTGTTTTTGCTCAACCTGGATTTTTCTCGATAATTCAGGAGATGTGATAATTGTCAATTCAATTTCAAGGCTGTTTATTGCACACCTAATACAAATTCTACTGTGGCTATAATTGGCAGGCCATTATTCAGTGATATTATTACCCATTGAGTGCTTACCATTAATCTGTATGAATAGATGTGATGGCATAATTTGCGTAAAAAATAATAATACAGTACAGTGTTGTTGGTTTTAGTTTTAGCTAATTCAAAAATGGTTGCCTGCATTCATTTAAATTTGCATTGCATGTGGAAACGTATTCTTAGTTGCACAATCCAAATATGTAAGTGGAACACTCTAAGATAATGTATATTCTAGATTTACAACATTATTTACAGGATACTACATTGCTTGGTTCCCTTACTTTATAACCATGGGTATCCCAGAGATCATCACAGGCCATACACTACACCCAGTGACTGATTTTGTCAGCTCCTGGCTGGCAGCATCCAACTCCTTCTGGAACCCCATCATCTACATGCTCACCCTCAGGCCCTTCAGAAGGGCTTTATCCCAGCTCTGTAGGAACACATGGTGTGGGAAATACATGTGTACAGGGACAGGAGGGAGTGTGGAGAGATCTGCAGCTCCACCTAGTAGAGGGATGACTTACAACAACACTGGAGACTTTACTACCACTACACCAGAGCAGGGGGTTGTGGAGCACTGTACCAGGTTCTAACTTGTACAATTAGAGTGTGAAGAGTGCTGAAAGTATATTATGATAGCTATAGGGTTATGGTTAAACCTGTGCTAGCCATAACCATATCCAGGTATTCAACCGCTAACCAACAGGATTCACATCAACACTTGGTCCTCAGTTATCATACTTGACCTTCATGAGGAGATCTTTCTTTATGCTACGAACAATAAAAGAAAAGTTAAAAGAAGATTATATAGCAGGGTAATATATCTTTAATTGATGAAGGATCAATGATCCCGATTCTGCTTTAATTGCTCAAATTTGTCTCTATCCACCTTGTCTGCTGACGTTGTGTTATGACATATGATACTAGTTGAAAAGAAATTGATCCATCGTTGCTGACTGGATTTGGCAAGTTTGCTAAAATGGGTCGATACAGTAGGTAGTTTAAGGACTCTATATGCGTATAGATTTTAGTCAACATTAGATACTTTTAAACCCAAGAAGAAACACAAAACTGCTACTTAAGAGAAGGTTGTCTTTATTACTATGAGATCATATTAAATCAATATAGGATGACAGAAATACAATGTTAAACAATGTTTCTCTATGGCTCTTTGTAATTGCATAATGTAATGTTATGCTAAAAACGTTATTTTGATGTAAAATATTGGCATTTTATTAGCTGGGAGGAACTGCCAGTAGCAGCTTGTCAGCCACCTTATTTAGATACCCTCAAACTGTGCCATCATTGACAAACCCAGGCCGGGTTAGATTTCCCAGGCCCAGGCTGTAGAACCCGGGAGGCGTTCACCTAGTTTGGTAAGTAACCTGGCCAGCCAATAGCTTATCAAGAGGAATACAGTCCAATGGTGTATTTGTACATAACCACAGTAGAATCTAGGCAACCATGGATTGGTATATAAGTATTCATAATATGTATGTATATACAGTGCCAGTACAACAATGAATAGAAAGTATAGCATTAACAACTAACTAATCAAATTAAACAAAAATTGTGCTTGTTGCCGCGTATAAAAATGCCTCAGGCATTTTTATACGCGGTAACAACCGCAATTCTTGCATTAGAAGGAACATGTCTACATGGTTGGTATGTTCGAATGGGACCCATTCAAGACACCAAATAAGCAGTGGAGAGGTTATCAGGGGGAAGGATGATATTACTTCAAATATTGCAGTTCTTATGAATTCTTTGGGGCCATGTTAGGGGGGAAGGGATGGAAATGGGTGTTGCTAGGCAAATAAACAATTACAATAGATGTTGCTAGGCAACCAGCTGTATTAGCAACAAACTAATAGAACCATTAAATTTCTTGGGTCCATAGTGTCAGGATGTGTATTCCCATAAATACAATAGTTATCATATGACCGGAACTAATACCTTCCTGTAACCGTACTTTCCCACTCTTATTAGGGGAGGTAGGTATGAGTATGATCAATTTCAGGACCATGGAAATGTGTTTTGCTAAGCAGATAAACAATTAGAATAGATGTTGCTAGGCAACCAGCTGTATTAGCAACAAACCAATAGAACCATTGAACTCCTTGGGTCCATATTAGGGGGGTAGGTATGATTATAATCAACCTCAGGACCATGGAAATGTGTGTTGCTAGGCAGATAAATATAATAATAGCCGTTGCTAGGCAACCAGCTGTATTAGCAATAAACCGATAGATCCATTGAATTCCTTGGGTCTATATAAGGGGGGAGTAGGTATGATTATAATCAACCTCAGGACCATAGAAATGTGTGTTGCTAAGCGGATAAACAATTAGAATAGCTGTTGCTAAGCAACCAGCTGTATTAGCAACAAACCAATAGAACCATTGAATTCCTTGGGTCCATATTAGGGGGGATAGGTATGATTGTAATCAACCTCAGGACCCTGGAAATGTGTGTTGCTAGGCAGTTAAACAATTAGAATATCTGTTGCTAGGCAACCAGCTGTATTAGCAACAAACCAATAGAACCATTGAATTCCTTCAATGTTAGGGGGGTAGGTATAATTATAATTAACCTCAGGAACTCTCAAAGGTTGATTTAAGTTATTATTATCATATAGCATAAATTTGTGTTGTGACTCCTTAATCCAAGATGGCGGCGTAATCCAAGATGGCAGCGCCCATTCTGACTTCTGGTAAAGTGCAAACATCATATACCTCGCCCTGGCGGTGCCTGGCCGTACTACCACTTTGGCATAAAGAACTGTGATTAAATTACTAAATTACTTGCAAATAATTATGCTCACAAGTGATGCTATCAGCTCTGAATGGGTTGAACCATCACAATATCTTTATTAACAGTTGAACTCTTCCAGAACCGCTTGAAGAAGATGGCAAATACCTCAAACACAAACTGAACAACTTCCATGATACTTAACACTGACATTCCAACCCAAAGTCCTAGAGAACCTCCAATATCTGAGACTAGATTAATCAGTGGGTAATCATTTGTTTCTACACTCTCGTGAACAGAACCATCAGAAATGTAGACATTTGTTTTAACAAAATCTCTCATTGCATTGTACCTGTTGGTGTCAGTGAAATGATTGGTGTACAATCTTCTCTTTATGTCTGAGATGTTTGGCCATGATATGATTGCCTCTATCTTTGGCTTCAGTTCCTCCAGCCAGATACTGTCAGTCTCCTTTCCTGATGGCCATAATCCAAGACTGAAACCCACTTTATAGGAATATTCATAGCATGGGCGATAGCATTTGCAATCATTCATAACAGTTTTACTTGCAAGAATATTACTTTTTATCTGTTCACTGCAATTCATTTTGTCATGAATTTGTATCATTGGGACTATACATTCAATTGTGATATTGGTGCCTTTACAATAATCTGGAATAGGTCCATTATAGTCGGGAACAGAGCAGCTAGGGGTGCCTGGGGGAATCTGTAAGTTGTTAAGCAGGTAAGGACTAGTGCAGCCACACACTTCTACAGTGCGTTTCTGAATGCACCTATTCAGACAAACGGGCAGCCTATAAGCTTCATCCTTGTTTTTTCCATAAGCATTAAATTTGGAACAATTAGAATGAGGTAATCCTAACCTTTCATACTTATGAACTGTAATCCCTAGAGACCCAAGATAACCGGGTGGGATAGTAATTCCCTCAGTGGTTGGTAATGGGACAGAATTCTTCTCATGGACTATCACATGTAAACCTTCAGCTCCACCTAGTGGATGTTTGTATTCTGATAAGGAAGGAATACGATATGGGTTATACTTAGCAAACTCACTCCAAGGGATCATACTTGATCCAACAAGAGATATCAATGACAAGCCATGTTCGACACCACTTTGGACTACCATGTCTTGGGGTGCTCTCAATGTCAGACATCTCATAAAATATGGATCTGTCAATTCGTTTACAAGTTTAGCTGAACAGTCCACATCTCCCCAATAGCAGACCGGTATCAGTTCATTCACAGGTGTAACTACAGAGGCCATGTCCTCAAGTGTAATGTTGATTGCACCCCAGAAAATTCCCCTTTGAAATACTTTCCGAAAGACGGCACCATGTGTATGCAAAAAAGCATGCACTGCCGCAACAAAGTCTACTTGTGCATTAAAGAAATGGTTCTCAAAAGCTGGCCTTGCTCTCTCAATATCTGGCATTGCTGCAAGTATTCGTGGATCTATAGAGATGTTCATGTGCTGGTTAATGAGGCTGTATAGTACATCAATATCGAAATACCTGTGATTACAAATAGTTATGTCTGGAAACAGGATTGGCTCATACTTAACGTCAAACACTGTTTTAATTGGGTGAGAATTAAACCTGACTGTCAGACTGGATATTTGAATCAAAACCATGATAAGTGATGTAAGCGTGGCTGCAATCCAGAACAACCTGTAGACTGTATGCTTCTGTGCTGTCATTTTGTTGAGGCCATGCATTGATGCTGTAGAGAGAAATGACTGAAGTGTGTCTATTGGTTTCTCCCTGTTTGTTTGCATTGTAGAAGGTTCCTTCAGTTCTTGTTGAACACATTGTTTCTTTGAAAGGGTGCTCCTCCACATCTTAAAGTTGGTTATCTGTCTGCAATGAAGGATTGTGTATCATGCAGTCTTGTTGTATGTGTTATTTTTGTATTGTTACTAAATCCTGGAGGCAGGTACTGTTACTAATGTTAATGCATACTCCCATACCACATGAGGCATCTGTCTTCCTATATTGCCAAAAACTTATACAGGAGTTACTTTATATAAATTCCATGAAAGGGTACCAAATAAACTCCCAATATAGTACAGGCCATTGGTTGCTTGACTAGCTGCTCAACCCAGTGGTACACAACTTTTTCAGCCTCTAGCTTCAGAAATCTACATGCCCTACAGAAATCTGTGAGTCAGTTATAATTAAAAATCATAGGTATACCTCGTTGATTAACATCAAGACCTACCCAGAATGGCCAATTCTCTCTGTCCAATGCCATATATTACAATAGATTTTTTTCTCCTAGACATTTAGTTTATCTGCTCCTGTGGGCCACAAGGTAGTTCTTGAGAAAACTGGGGCCCAGGACCTAAGACTACTGACCATTTGCTCCTAGGCCAGCATTAGTGTCTACCCCTGGGCAACTGCTCAATGGTTTGTTATAAAATTGCACATACCTGCTTCTGCAGATACTTCTGTGACACCCTGGCTCTATAGTGAAGAAAGCAGGCAAATCTTTTTTCCCAGGACTACCTTGTGGCAGCAGGCACAAGCAACTCTCACCAGATGCTTTTGGAATGTAGCTTGTTCCTGGTATCTTGCAGTGTGTAGGTCATCAGATCTCTGCCAAAATCACATGAGAGATTTTCTTGACGGGATGGACCAGAAGAGACCAGATGGAAGGGACCCGAGGGACCAGACTTAGCGCTATATATCTCACATTGACTCCAACTAGTGCTACAACATCTTGCCAGGTGAAGGTTTTCACAGAGCTGAGCTCTCACTCAATGGCCGTCTGACACAGCATACAGAGTACATTAATTCTTTGAGAGCAGCATTTCACTTTACGATGAATTTGGTCTTATGATGTACCAATACAGCCAAGACGAGTAATGATGCAGTGCTGCATTGATGCAAAATGCTGACACTTCAGGAAAATCTCAACCCAGAATGGTAAGCTTAATGCATGAATTCAGCACTGGTAAGTTACAAGCCAGAGCTGCATTGATATATCATGGTGATCAAGGGCATGATGTATTAAGGCATGCCATTATGCTGTCCTTAAAGGGTTAATGCAGTCTGCACAAAAAGGTCTGAATATTGACTATTGGATTATTTAAGAGGCATACGTGTGTCACCTGAGGTGCAGGCGTGGTACAGTAATGGTGCCATTAGTGTTTCAGCAAAGACTGACCCATTACTACTAGGGTAGCATAATGATTCGATGCTATGTCCTTTGTCACCATCCTTAATGTCTAATGCAGGGCTACACTAAAAGGTCTGCATATTTAATATATGATTATATAAAAGGCATATGTGCGTCATGTGGGGCCTGTTTCTTAACCAATGATTGAATGAACAATATTTTTTGGTGTTTCATAACTTGACATATTAGTTGTTTTGCCACATCAGTGCTACACTAGAGTTCGTTGCACTATTAGAGCTTGTTCCCACTAACATTACGATGTTGCTACACCCATTTTTTCATTGTTACTCCAGTGGTATATTAAGATCCAGGGTGGATGCACACTTCACAGAATTAGTTTGTGAAAAATATATATATATATAATAGTTATGTACCTTATATGACACAGTTTGGACATGCTCGCTCTATAAATGTTGTCTTACATACTGATTTATAAAGTAATACTGTTGAGGGAAGCCAAAGTTTGGACTTAAAGATGGCATTGCTCTATGTTCATTGCCCTATTAATTATGTGTGTTGTATTGATGATCATTGTTGTCATAACTGGTATGTATCATTCCTGGTGGGGCCTTACTCACTGATCTGTAAGTTAGTACTATGGAGGAGAGATGGCACCACCAACATCAGGGAGATTGTCCACTGCTACATCGTTATTCTTATGTTTCTGTTGATTGAACTGTAATAGAAACATGACTATTTCATGTTTTAGAACAGGCAAGGGTAGATTTTGCGAAAGTCAACCATACATTTTGAAATCCAACTCAAATTGTAGTTTTTCATGCAGGAGAGACCCCCATTTTTGAATAAAGGTATACTTCATGTGCTACTCTAACCAACAAAGGACAAAAGATCACGCCTCCGCTTTAACTTTCGATTAAAGTAAACGTGTACAGGTGATCCCCTTACAATTCAGACCTTTGCGTCAAAAGCGGATCAAATAAAAACTACCAAATATACTGACCATGTTGATTATTATTGGGATGAACTAAAGCTCAACGCATACAGAATTCCAGGGGCGGTAGCAATTTCATAGGGGTTTAATGCCTAGCACCTTCACATTGCCACAACAAGCTATTACTTAAGACTGGTTAGAATAAGTGCCCATCCCTCTCAAGGAACTGTTTAATCCTAACTTAGAGGAATCATATAAGCCTAAATGGGGGTCTGGACCTTTTTAATTTAGTACTGCACTATCGGAGCAAAACCTTGCGTAAGCCGTACCCAGACCCTCGGCCTAGCGTACAAGCTGCGGCTTCTACGCATGTGAAAAGTTATTTTTAACATGAAAATGTTACACTTCTTGCATGGATATACAATCACTTATTGAGTTCTCTCTTACAGAGCATGCAGCTTGGTATGCTTCTCCTCCACTCCCTCTTTCTGTACAGCATTCACACTATCTCCAGTATTGGTGTCTTTGTTAAGTGAAGGTGTCCCCACATTCCTAGCTCCTGTCGTTGGACACATGTATCCCCCACACAGTGTGTCCCTACAGATCTGGGACACAACTCTGCTGAAGGGCCTCAGGGTGAGCACATAGATGACGTGGTTCCAGAAGGAGTTGGAGGCTGCCAACCAAGTTGTGATGAAATCTGTCACTGGGTGTAATGTATGGCCTGTGATTATCTCTGGAAATGACGTAGTAATGACATACGGGAACCAAGTGAAGTAGAGTCCTGTCAAAAAAAGTCCAATCAATTAACACTTGGTTAGGCATGTCCACTAAGTACAAATTCATGATGACATATAGCTATCATGATCACTGCCCCACCATTGTTTATCTACTAAGCCTTTAAGCTGCAGGCATAAATAAGGTTGTACTTAGATTGAGAAAAATGTTATTCATACTTTTGGATTATATCCATCTTTATGAATAGTACCATAAGGAAATTTAGATATGCGGATGGACTGATGAAAAGTAGAGCCTAAGACAGTACAATATCACTTACCAAATGTCATGATAGCAAGCACTTGGAAAGTTCTTCGCTCACGTCGCCACTCTGAGTCAGGATTATCTGCTCCCTATCCCTCATAGTGAACACGGATAGATGATGTCTTTGCGGATAGACATTTGTGTCTTGAGAGAATTAGATAAAAGCTACCACAGAAGCTGACAAAAGTGATGGAGTAAAGAAAAATACAATTAGCCACACAGCATTGTATGAAACACTCCAGATGGGTGAACACAAAAATGCATGTTCATAATATTTGAATGCTGTGGTCACTATAACATTGGGTACAATATATAAAACTGAAACACCTACCCAAATAACTAAGTTGATGATCAATACTTTTTTCCTTGATAGTTGATAACTCAGTGGATATACAAATATTAAGAGACGGTCTTTATTCAGGTATGCCAGCATTACTACTGAGACTAATGACAATATGGTGAGCCCAAAATAAACAACCGTACATATTGGATGATGAGGTTCCTGATGAAAACCAGAATAGGTGTTGTAGATTGTACCCATTAGGATGGTGACACCTAGAGAGAAGTCAGTGACAGCCAAACTGAGCATACCACCAGGGGTCGACACTCTGAGGGGCCGTCCATAAAGTATGTCACGCCCGAGGGGGTGGGGGGGTCTTATTTTTGTGTGACAAAGTGTGACACGGGGGTGGGGGGGTCTATGGACTTGTGTGACGTCACATTTTTTAAATTTTGTAAACAGTACAAATGCTGTATAAATTAGTGACGTCTGCGAGATAAATACATATTTGTGATTGTAGTAGATCTACAAGTCCTAGCACCTTCCAAATTTACACAAGTGAAGACCCCAGGTATGAGGAAATTGTAACTGTGATAGATCAGTTTATTAATGCAAACATGGATGCCTATTTGAAAGTCAGTAATGCCCCAAGTTAGAGTGCATTTAACATGGGCGAACGGGGAATAACTTCTCAAGGACGGACCATGGATCAAGAGCTGGAGAAGAAAAACTTTGCACACACTGGAGAGGTTTGCCAAAGTTTTGTCACAAACCATAATAGATAAAAACCAAGTGGTTGCAGAGTATAAGGAAGAAATAAGTAGCTACAAAGTCTAAGAAATTGAGAGTAACACATGTGTGTGAGGGAAAGCAATTGTATCCAGCAGATTGTAAAGTGTCCGGACAAAAAACTTTGCTCAAACCCAAGGAGCTGTTGTTTGATGTTGATCGAGGACAGATTCTTATCAGTACCAAAGGCTGTGGTCCACACAGCCAAAGATGGCCTTTTAGTGAAACTAGATGGGTCGGGGAACTACCCCTCAGTACTTGACATCTGAAGACATGTGGCCAAAGGAAAATGAAAGGAGAGAAATCAAAACAAGGCTCTTCCAGCATGACCTGCAGTCTGATTCTAGTACATATCACAGGGGCGTGGTAACCAAGGGGTACAGGGCGACATGCCCCCCCCCCACACTTTTGACGGACCCCAAAAAAAGTGCAATCCAAAAAGGTCAAGAAAAAAGGGGTCAAAAAAGGTCAATATACTCCTCAGGGCCCCCTACTTTGAAACTGCTTGCCACACCCCTGTATGATTCCAGTATGTATTGCCACTAAGCAATGATGTGAACTTATGTATGCTATCCAGAATGTGGACCATGAAGATGTGATGGATAGAGAAAGTATTTCAATACAACACAAGGATGGATCCAGGTGGGGACATGGGGAGGGGGTGTATCCCACCCCTTTTTGCTTTAGACTTTTTATGTAAATGGGTCCAATACCATCAGTACATTGCCTATACCAAGCCCCCACATTCTCAAGTTCCTGGATCCACCCCTGCCACAGATTTGCCAGCACAAGAGGAGTGACAGGATAGCAGTAGCACACCTGTTATTCCTGTAAACACTGTCAAGAATCTATGGATCGTGGATACCTCAGTTGCAGAGATCTTGAGTGCCATAACTATGGCTGTGAACATAATACTGCCACTTTGAACAATTGGAATTAAAAGGGGTCTTTTCAATAAAATCCATTAACATTGGGTTTAAAGGTATTGCAGAGACGGAGGTCATACCTTAACACATTTTAATAGCAATCTAATTGTAATAAGCCTTATAAACAATCACTGGGTTAAGATAATGCATGTATGTTCCCTTATCAAATAATGGGACTAGACTGTTACGGTACCTAATTATATGCAGAGGGGGGGGGGGTGTCAACAGATTTGTGACATACTTTTCTAGGGGGTGTCGGAAAAAGTGTGACAAAGTGTGACATGGGGGTGGGGGGGTGTTCAAAATGGCCCAAAAAAGCGTGACATACTTTATGGACGGCCCCTGAGGGTCTTTATCCTTGGTACCACCACAAACACCAGCAGGTTCAGGGTTATATTGAGTGTTGGAACCACCCACATGACCACCTCCTGGGCTGGGTGGGGGTACGGCCTTCCTGCAATGCTGCTGTTTTCCTCCTGTACAGCAGACATGGTGTTGTTGTTTACAATCATGATTCAAGCAGTTCTTGAAGGAAATGCAAAAGATCAGACTAGTCCTGTTAACCCATGATATTGCAGACCAGTAATGTGTAGTGGTGTATGCCTGTAATGGGAATTTGTCATTGTACTCTCAGTTACCTGATTATTTGATTATGATTTTGCCAAGGGCACCACGAGGTAAAATTCTTTGGCCTACATTGGCTAGGCTACAATCTATCTTTAAATTATTACAGGGGATAATTTAAACATTAAGATATAGGCCCCCTAGAATAATATAAAAAGGGGGCGTGTGCCCCCTCCCCCCCATAAAAAAAAAACAAGTCTGACTCGCTTACAAGTTGAGGCTTCTATTTGAGGCTATTTGAGGGTATACACTGTAACAGATACACTACAGTTAGCATTAGGAGCACCTTTATTCATCAGGGCATGTTGACTTCATTCACACGGCAGTCTAGTCAATATGACCTATTGGCCCCCTGGGGGACAAAGAGCCATTCAGAACAGCAGGGTTAAACTGAGCAGCATGCTTTACTGCTTTGTGTAAGTACATGTACTGTTAGGTGAGTTTATACCATGATTCTGGCATTTCCCGTGCCGAGAGTGGATATTTGCCGTGCGGTTATCTCAGGCTAATGCACGCTCAGAATTAATTTTCTAGACCAAGACATTTTATGATATAATTCTAAGGTAGTGAAAGAAAGTCATAGCCATTATGGCAAGTGAAAGCACTGTAATTCGTTCGGGAACTGAACCCGGATCCCGTGAGCTAAATGCAAGCAGTCAGACCACCACGCCTTCGGCTCAAGCCATAACAGCCCATATACCAAACGCATGCCCATATACCTACCCATTAGTGCATCACTATTTCAACAGTAGATGACTCCAATATCCTATATATCCTATATAGTCATTACACACTATTATATATATTAGGCAGTCAGGCTCTAGAGAAGGACTGAACGGCAGATCGGATTAATCCGAGTTCAGGTTTGGATTGTATGTTTTCATACTATGTCTAATATACCTTAATAAAAATCTATAAAAAAAAAAAATATGTTTGGGCAGGAAAGATAGGACTATGATATAGTGAAAGGTTATGACGGATTAAACAGGTTGTACATTGCAAACTAGACAGGTGCTACGGTCTGGGTCCATGACACAGTGTGACCATCTGATGTTCTGCCATTATATTTTACAGTGTACATAAGTACACCAAGCAGATAAGCATGCTGCTAAGTTTAGACCTGCAACCGGAACAGATTGCTGTATCTGTTACATTGACTCACAGTGTATAGTCATCCACGGTATCCAGTGTATGTAGTACCGTAAATTCCTGGGTAGAAGCTGTAGCTTGTATGTAGGTGTTCTTTAATATTGAAGTCTCCATAATCAGATCTGCTGTGCAGCTTAAGATTCATCAAAGTTAACGGTGCAATGTATACATGCGTAAGTTACACTTATAATCCTGGATTTACAGTAGCTGTCGTCTGGTACAAAAGGTAGCTATCACTGTGGGGACAGTGATCTCAGTAACATGTGTTACCTAGATTGTGTTAAGTGACCCATTTCTGGGGCTGCTATTAATTTACATAACCAATATTGTGAGAAATAAACTGTGATCTCCCTAAAAACCTTAGTTTGAAAAAAAGAGGAAATATCTCCAGTTGACACCTATTTGGTTATATATTTGCACATACAATGCAGTGTTTACTTCTGTGCTTAATGGCCTTTCTGGGAGGATTACTTAATCCAAAAGTAGCACAAATATACATGTGAAATAAAAACCACATAGATATATCTTGCCTGGATTGTATCTCAATACAATCAAAGGTTCAAACAACACAACATTCTCTTTAGGAAAGCTGCTATCAGAAACCTTGAGGGAAAGAAGTGGATCTATATTTCAGTGCCCTTCATTGTTCGCACCACAACATGACGTAAAAGCAACAATTCATAGCTTTTATTAGCGATGTTAGTGCTAGGGATGCTGCTCCTCCTCCGTCCTCCGGTACTGTACAACAGTAGTACTAGCTCCAGCACTGGTGTCACAAGTCCTTGTATCCAATGAAAGAGAAGGTCTCACCACCCTCCCTCCTCTCCGTGTGAATAGTGTGTTCCTACAGAGCTGGAATAGGGCTCCTCTGAAGGGCCTCAGGGTGAGCATGTAGATGATGGGGTTCCAGAAGGAGTTGGATGCTGCCAACCAAGGTCCTAAGAAATCAGTCACCGGGTGTAATGTATAGCCTGTGATCATCTCTGGAAGTCCTATGGCTATGAAATAAGGGAACCAAGCCAAGTAGTATCCTGTAAGAAATAAAGTCCTTTATTATAATTGAAGATTTTGACTCGTGTGTTGTCCACTGATGTTTTATAATTAATAGCTATTTAATAGTAAAGTAAGTGAAGGCTTTTTCACAGAAAGCAATGACCCCACCCAAAGCTCTGACCCAGTTACCATCCCTGCCAGAATGGCCCATCAAAACATCAAACTCCCGTCATTGATGATAAACTTGTTATAGTAATTATGAGGAACATACTTACCAAATGTCATAATAGCAAGCACTTTAAAAGTTCTACTATCGCGGCTCCACTTTGCATCAGAGTTGTTTGAATTTTGCTGCCCATGAACATGTGCAGGGACATCTCTTACTGACAGACGTTTGTGGTGATTGCGAATCAAATGAAAGCTGCCACAGAAGCTCACTATATTGATGGTAGTTGCAATGAAAAAGGGCACAATATTCCATACAGCTTTATAGGCTATATTTCCTGTTGCGATTGGTAGACAAGTGAACGAATGTTCATTGTATTCAGAGTCCTTAGTCACTATTACATTGGGTAACTGTGATACTAAAATAACTACCCAGATAATGATGTTAATGGTTACAGCTTGTATCCGTGAGAGCTGATAACGGAGTGGATATACAAATGTCAGAAGGCTATACTGAGGTACGCTAGCATCATCATTGAGACTATTGCAAACAGAGAATAGCAATAACTGACAGCGGTACATATTGGGTGACTAGTATTCAGTTGGTAACCTGAATAGGTGTTGTAGATTATACTGACAAGCCCTGCAGCGCCAAAACTGCAGTCAGTGACGGCCAAACTGAGCATTCCTGTAGTTGTTGAGACTCTGAGGGTCTTTATCCTTGGTACCACCACAATCACCAGCAGGTTGAGAGTTATATTGAGTGTTGGAACCACCCACATGACCACCTCCTGGGCAGGATGAGGGTATGGCCTTAATGCCAGGGTCCTATTGTCCTCCTGAACTGTCATCATGGAGTCATTTGGCATCATCGTGATTCAATATTCCTCATATTGAGATTTAATCTAGTCATTTTTATCTTAAATGAAATATAATATGTTTGGCCAGGAACATCCACCTAGTTTTGCGGCTTGGTCCTTTGTGTATTTTCCCCGTGTTTCCTCAGTTGTCACAATCAATTTAATCCATTGTGGTAGAGTTCGTTAAATCCTGGAGGTGGGTTATCATAATTATGAATTAACATCAGATACTTAACTAAACTTTAAAATAGTTAATCAGAAGTGTGTGTTATTATGATAAAACCCCTAGTGGTGCACATGGCAACAACTGGAGAATAATCTCATACATACATT
This sequence comes from Harmothoe impar, assembly GCA_947462335.1. NCBI lineage: Eukaryota > Metazoa > Annelida > Polychaeta > Phyllodocida > Polynoidae > Harmothoe > Harmothoe impar. Next base: position 8,909,183 of record OX381708.1, read on the forward strand.
GGTAAAACGTGGGAGAAGGGCAGTAGGTAGATATATCAAAGAAGTTAACCCTTATATGGATGGCACAATGCTTCAAGTTCTGTGTCTTTTGTCTGCATGATGCACTGATTAAGGAGTGTATCAAGATGCATGAATGCAGTTGGCATGATGCATGAATCTAGTATTGGTTCGCTACTCATGAGGGGTGTATTCAATCATAAAGACAATCTAATGGCATCATACATTCAAGTACTATGAAGCCCTTAAAGGATTAAAGGGGTCAGGATGTATGAATGATGGTTATTCACGCTCTGTATCCCAGCTGAATTTAACTGAGTAAACTGAGTCCTTTAGAGGACTGGGAATACTAAGGATACAAAATTGAATATGTTGATTTCTTTCCCACGCATCCAAAATGATTTCAATATACTGTAAACATAGATATTTTTGGACTGTACAGATTTCCACAGTTTTTACAGAATTTTTTTTTACAGAATCTGTCAAATTATGTACAGCGCCAATATCTATATAGAATTGAATTAAAATGTCAAATTCTGGAAGTTTGCAGATATTGTGGTATCATCTAAGACCAGTCTATTTATGTATATAGTCTGTGTACTCTTTTACCCTTTAAGGATGACATGAAGCCTTTCAACAACATTTGCGGTGCAGGCCCCGCATTAATACATGAAGAGTTTGGATGCAAAACGACATATCTTCATCCAAGAATTGAAGCATATAGTGCTTTTTGTAATGACACACTGGGGTCAATTATTATACGTTGGTAACAGAGTGTATATTGAGTAGGTCCTAATGATATGAAAAATAGTAAATCTTGGAAAAACAGTTTGAGGATTATTTTTCACTCTCTCTAAACTTCATTTTTGTCAGATCGTTGTCCCTATTTTAAGAATGGCGCTTATGTCGTTTTGCATCCAAACTATTCACATGTACATGTAAGTATATGACAGATATGCTTATTAAGGCTATGCAAGATGTGTAAAAGTCAAGGCACCCTTTTCAGTTTGTCCCTTTTTTTATGAAATCAATCTCTTCGAGAATATGTTTCATCTATTCTGGCTGTCAAGCAATACTAGGTGACAGCACACTCTCTACCACGAGTTCCCACAATGGACCATGAGTTCCCATAATGCATCATGAGTTCCCATAATGCATCATGAGTTCCCATAATGTATCATGAGTTCCCATAATGCACCATGAGTTCACATAATGCACCTTGAGTTCCCATAATGCACATATCCTGGAACTTTGTTTCTACACATGACATAAATATACTTTCCTCACTTTTCACATTCTTACTTGACAAGTTACTGCATTAGAACTTGGTGCAGTGCAACACCACACTCTGTTCCTGTGTAGCATCAACAATGCCTCTGATATTTTTTTCAGTTGTTTCTCTACCAGGTGGAGCAGCTGTTCTCTCCACACTCTCTACTTTCTGTGTACACATGTATCTCCCACACAGTGTGTTCCTCCATAACTTGGATAATGCTATTTTGAAGGGCCTCAGGGTGAGCATGTAGATGATGGGGTTCCAGAAGGAGTTGGATGCTGCCAGCTGAGGGGTGAAGAAGTCAGTCACTGGGTGTAATGCTGCCAGCTGAGGGGTGAAGAAGTCAGTCACCGGGTGTAATGTACGACCTGTGATCAGCTCTGGAAATGCTATGGTTATGGCATATGGGAACCAAGCTATGTAGAATCCTGTAAAAAAAGAGGACTACTGCATATTTTATTTTGCGCTGTACATATATTTGCGGATTTCGTGGATTTTAAAAACCACAAAAATATGTGCAGAGCAAAATTTATCCAACAAAGGTATGTAATTACCATGTCTCAAAATATGGGAATTTGAATCCACCCGAAATTGTACTTTATATATAGCAAATCTGTGTGTAGGCCTACTTCTGCCTCATCCAAAAGTGGTGCTTGCTTCACAAACAACATGAAAGTTATACGGGAAAATTTATGATAACAATTACTGCCCACTTCATTATCAAAATGATTATCTCTTCTTTGCATAAACAGAACTCAGTGCACACTAAGATATGAAGGGATTTACTTACCAAAAGTCATGATAGAAAGAACTTTAAAAGTCCTTCGATCACACTTCCACTGTAGATCAGGATTGGTTGATGGATTTCTCCCATTGTGAACATACACAGAGGGTGCCCTTAGACGTTTGTGCTGGGAGCAAACTAAATAAAAGCTAACACAGAAGCTGACTATATTGATGATGGTTGGAATAATAAGAAGTACAGCAAGCCACACTGCTTTATATGCCACATTCTTTGTCCAGATGGGCAAACAAACAAATATCAGTTGATATGTCTCCTGTGTGAGTCACGTTAGTCAATAACATACATTTTAGTAACACTATAGAAAGTGCCATTCAAATTTTTCTAATTCATACACATCTGGTATGTGTCGTATATTCCAATTATCGTCAATGTATTTTTTTCCAATACAGAAAGGTTACAACTGGATGTGCTGTCCTTCCAACACATGCTTCTCCTGTACAACAGTAGCACAGTCCCCTGTATTGTTTCAGTAGTTAGGAACAGACTAAAGAGCAGGCCTTGACAAAAAGCATATCCCACATAGTCTTGAAACCAATGTATACCATCTATCTTTCAGAGACACCGCTAATGTTTAAGACTACATAGGATATGCTTACAGTGTGAACTCTTAAACAAGAAAGGAGTAATGGGGGTTCTGGGGCAAAGCCCCTGAATTGTAGTGTTAATAAAGAAAAAAGAAATTGGTGTTTGGGGATTGGGATGGGGGGCAAGCCCCACCTATACATCTGTTATTGCTCACAGAATTCAGTATACCACTGTTTGCATATCCGGCTTAGTCTTGTGAAGCACATTTCCGGTAGTATTATATGGTGTATGGTGAAAAACTGTGACACCCTTTGTTTATTTCAGCGAACCATCTAGATGGATACAGGGGTATACAGCAGCGAAACTATGAGGAAGATACTTTTTGTCAAGCCACGCTTTTTAGTTTGCCGCAGCGTATGTACTTCCTCTACCAGGTGGAGCAACAGGTCTCTCCACAGTCATCCCCTTGTGATCATATAAATGAACATGACCGATTGCACAATTAAAAGTTGGTGCAGTGCTTTACCATCCCCTGCTCCTGTGTAGTGATAGCATCATCTACAGCATTGTAATTTCCTCTACTAGGTGGAGCAGCAGGTCTCTCCACACTTTCTCCTGTCCCTGTACACTTGTATCTTGTACACTTGTATCTTTGTGTTCCTACAAAGCTCAGATAAGGCCCTCCTGAAGGGCCTCAAGGTATATTTTATGGGCAATGAACTGGAAAGACTGCGGCGCTTAAATTGATATATGCCATTTTCGGCTGTACTACCTCCCACCACAGAAAAGAGACTCTGTGCTCTCACGCCACTTGGCAAATGTAGGAGACTAGCGAATGTTAGCCTTAAGAGGCTGTTTGTGCCAGCTAACCATATAAAACTGAATCAATCAATCTACACATATGTAGTGGTACCAATAGATGCCTCTATACTACCAGTGGTAACCAGGCTAGACAGAGTGGGCTAAGTGCAGGTGAACCCACTGCACGTGTGAGCCTAGTGGTCACTCAGTGCAGTTGAAACCACTGCGCGTGTGAGCCGCCTCGGCACGCGGGCCGGATGCCACACTGCGCATGTGGGCCGGGTGGTTGGCACCCGAGCCGGATGCCTCAATGCGCGTGCATGCGTGCCAGACACCGCAGTGCACATGTGAGCCGACTGGCCAGTTATATCCCAGCCAGATGCCACACGGTGCGTCTGGGCCGAGTGACGGCGTCCCTGCAATTTGTTTTGGCTGGCCTTGATAATCTTACCCGTACAAAAGTAGTAAAGGTATATCAATCACGCTTTTTTTCTATTTACAGTCATAGGAAGGGCGATAGATAACTGCATGATAAAGAAAGGGGATGAAACCAAGATTGATTACCTGCTTACTGTTAACTGTGAGAGGAAGTTGAAAAGCAGAGAAAATGGATCACAAACAATCTGCTTAGCTGTATAATATGTATCTTCTCTTTGTTGTCTGTCAACACAACTGGAGCCTGTGTCTCCTGAAAAACTTGCTGATTTGCCCCTTTTCCATTACTTACCCACCGATGTTGAATAAGGGTCAAGTCATTTATTGCCAACTAGGGGAGGGGCTGGCTTAATAGATATACGTGGCCTTCGGTGGGGGGGCCAAGAAAAATATGAGCCAAAAGGGGTCAAAACTCAATGTGACATTTTTAGGTATTCGTGACCAGGCATAATTCCACTAAATTATGCAATTTCTATTTCATTTTAATTTCTTTTTGGGGGGGAGGGGGTTTGCAAAGCAGAAGTTCGTGGGGAGAGGGGGTCAAGATTTCTTTCATAGAATTAGTTTAGGGGGGATCAGAAAATCCACCCCAAACACCGAGCAATAAATGACTTGGCACATCAATTCAGAGGGGATTGGCATACTCCCACCCTAGACTCCATCCCCCACTGATGGTGAATAACAACCTCTCCCTGATCTGTGTATGTATAGATTTTTGAGTGGCAAACTAAATCACTATATGACGAGGGAACTGTGTGGTAATAGGTGAAACTCTACTCTGTGGTTGCCATATTCAGCTGGTAGATAGACAGATTATTGGATTCACTTCTTGAATTGTATCCAGACAGGATGATATCCAATAACTCCATGTCGGCTGTACAGGAGGAAAACAGCACCACTTCAGGAAGGCCATACCCCCATCCTGCCCAGGAGGTGGTCATGTGGGTCGTACCAACACTCAATATAACTCTGAACCTGCTTGTGTTTGTGGTGTTACCAAGGATAAAGACTCTCAGAGTGTCGACCATTGCTGGGATGCTCAGTTTGGCGGTCACAGACTTTGGTGTGGGTATCGCTGGCCTAGTTAACATGATCTACCAGATCTATTCAGGTCTTAAGGTGCAGACCAATCACCCACTATGTGCCTTTGTCAGCTTTGGTCTGTCCCTTTTTGCAGCGGTCTCGATATTGATGCTAACATACCTGAATATAGACAGACTCCTGGTATTTCTACATCCACTCAGCTACCAACCCTCCAAAAAGAAAGTTATCATCATCAACTTACTTCTTTGGTTAATAGTTCTAGTAGCACAACTACTGAATGTAACACTGACCATGGAGTTTAAATATTATGTGGATTCATTTGTTTGTATGCCCACCTACGCTCTAAATGTGCAATACAAAGCAGTGGGACTTGTAGTTGTCTTTCTCATCCCAACCATCATCAACATAATTAGCTTCTGTGGCAGCTTTTATCTACTTAGCTCCAAGCATAGACATCGAAGGGCACCTTCTGTGCGTGTTCACTATGGGAGACAAGAATCAACCAATCCTGATCTACAGTGGAAACGTGATCGAAGGACGTTTAAAGTGCTTTCTATCATAACTTTTGGTAAGTATGCCACTTTCAATCTTATTGGCTTAGTCATGTTTGACATAATCGACACAGTTAGCGCAGAGAATATATTAACAAACACATTTCTAGTTATCAAGCATTGAGATATTTCAGATTATTCACTGAAATTCATCCAAAAAAATACAATTAATCATGGTAAATGGGAAGAACATATCGCTATTTAATAATGAACAGGGTGAGAATTGTTAGTCTAAAAATCGAAGTAGGTAATTACAATTTCCTACTGCATATATTAAGTAAGCCTAATGACGCTTGTAATACAGCCAAGATTCTCTTCTCACAGGATTCTACATAGCTTGGTTCCCATATTTTATTACCATGGCAGTCCCAGAGGTTATCAATGGCTATACACTACACCCTGTGACTGACTTCATCACCCCTCAACTGGCAGCATCCAACTCCTTCTGGAACCCCATCATCTACATGATCACCCTGAGACCCTTCAGAAGAGTCTTATACAAGTTATGGAGGAATACATTGTGCGGGAGATACATGTGTACACGGAAAGCAGAAAATGAACGAAGACCGGCTGCTCCACCTGGTAGAGGAAATAATGATGACAATGGTGTAGACAATGCTGACACTGCACAGGAGCAGGGGGTGGTGGTGCAATGCACCAGGCTCTAACTTATACAATTCATTTAATTCAATTAAGAGACCAGTGGTGAAGTGTCGTTCAGTGAAACATGACTAATATTGAGGAAAATGTTCAATCTAGAATGAATTAAGGGACTTAGAACAATACTGCTGTTGACTCTTGAATAAGCCTCTGGTTGAATCCAAGGATGTATGGTAATGCAACCTTTTGGGAGTACTGTGCCTCTAGTGTAGAGCGTGCTGCGTCACCTGGTAGAGGAGTTAGTGACGTCAATGCTGGAGACCTCTCTAATGGAAGATGTTCTTGATGACTATAGGGATATATGTATTTTAGATTAATTGTTTTACTAACATGTTTATTCATGTGACTCACAATACTCACACAGTCAACACATCAACTGAGAGGATATGGAGCAATGACACCCCGCCCCCTCCATCATGATATGCTGCTAAATAAATGTATTGATATTTGATCAACTTGTACAACTGGGGTAGATTGAATCAAACATATTGTAGCGGCAACGGAGGGGAGCCGTGGGCACACAGACCCCCTTCGCCGCCCCCCTATGGACGTTGTAAATAAGATAAGAGTTGACAAGCCGGACGGGGGAGGAGACGGCTGGCTTCGCCACTAATTAGCGGTGGCGCCAGTGGAATCCCCCGCCAACGCAGAGACGTTCGAAACGGGGCCGTCAGCGAACTTCGCCGGCGCCCATGACGGAACGTTCTCGGCATCGGAGAAACGTCCCTAAGCTATATAAGGGAGGGGGGCGGCGGGTGCCGTCAGTCTGGTTTGACGCTTGAAGCAGAGAGGATCTCCGACAATGCTTAGCTGGTGTGGCCAAGGAGAGCCAGGGCAATAAAGTATCTACGGTTCAACTGTACTTGACGAGTTCTGTCTCCTTCCACATTACGGCGGACACTACAATCTTCATCTCCCTTGATATAATTCATTTTTGTCCTATATCCTATATAGAAATGGCTAGAAATAAACCAAATAGATAAAAGATATTTGTGAAGAAACTAATAAATGTGTAGAGAAAAAAGTGCCTTTTCCAGTTCTATGTCCTTTGTTGATGTACTTCCAATGGTCAGCATGGTTAAGCCATAACGGTAGAATTCTAACCACTGGGTGGTTTTCGGGGGACCAATCTAAGGCAGAGATAGATTTACAAAAGTAGTCTCAGTTTTGCTCGGAGGCAAATACAAGCAGAAATAAAATACACCAAATTTGGGGGGATCGGGGGCTCTGCCCCCGATTTGTCAAATAAACTTGTGAAACTAACCAGCACTCTGCTTGGAGAGTTCACATAGTACACAAACAGAGACTATGGCCATTACCGTCACCACCTCATATCTCGTCACAGAGTGACGTACACCGCCCGATGGTTAGAATCGTAGCGCAACCTGGTTAAGCCGACCCCAGCTCCTCCTTGGACACATCCAAGCGACATCACTTGTATCTGTGAGGTAATAACCACATTGCCTCCCTTATATGTTGGGGGGGATCTATCCGCGTTACCCGCTGACATTCATGGTATTACAGCACACATCGTACCAGGACTAGGCTATTTGCACCAAGAATCCTAGTCACCAATTATGCTGCTCGGTAACAGAGTTCAGGATGGGGCCAGCTTTTCTGCATGATGTATCAATGCAGGGCCCGCATCCTATTGCTTAAAGGCTTCATGCCACCCTTAAAGAGTTAAGGGTGCATGTAAGACTATATGTACAATGTATGATTAGACTGGATATAGATGATTCTGGATGACATTGAGTCATGTAAACAGAAGGGCTCTTTTTCTTCCTGTTTGGATATTGTTATATATCTGTTACTTAATAGGCCACACACAATAACAAAGATTTGCAAATTTCCCACATTATTTTTTCTCAAGAGTTGGCAATGGATTTTGCCGTATAAAGTTGATTACAGATTTTGACGTATAAAGTTGATTACAGAACCAATTTGCTTGTTATACTGTAAATGTGGATATTTTCATGTGTATAAATTTCCACAAATTTGCTAAAAAGGGACTTTTTGCTGGTATTAAAATTCACGCGTTTCCAAGATTTCGATAAGTATTTAAATACAGTACAACTATTCACTCTGAACACATTTCTGCGGATATTTACATTTACAGGATGTTGAATTCATTTTGGGCGATGGGAAGGAAATCCACAGATCAACATAATCCATTATGTGTCCTCAGTAACCTACTAGGGGCATTAAAAGCTCTATTCATTCCCAGTCCTATAATGGATAATAGAGTGCATAGCATTGTCTGACTCAGCTAAATTTAGCCAGGATACAGAGCGTGAATAACCACCATTCATACTTCCTGACCCCTTTAATCTTAAAAGGGCTGCATAGTAGTTGAATGTGTATGATGCTTTAAGGTAGTTATGACGCATGAATGCAGCAATCATCAGTAACTAACCAGTACTGCATTCATGCATCATGCCAACTGCATTCATGCATCATGATACACTCCTGCATTAATGCATCATGCATACAAATGAACATGAAGCCTGAGGCATCGTGCCATCCTTAAAGGGTTGACTTGTGTTATGTATCTGCCTATGGCCTTATTCCCACGTGTTGTTGATGTACGTATGAGTGCATTCTCCAGTTGTTGTCCATAAACCATCTGCACCACTAGGGTTTTTATCATAATCACACAAGCTCCTGATTAACTATTTTAACGTTCGGTTAAGTATCTAATATTCAAACATAATTATTATACTTACCTCACGGATTAAACCAACTCTACCACAAGGGATTAAATTGATTGTTACAACTGAGGAAATGCATGGGAAATACACAAAGGACCAAGCCAAAAAACTAGGTGGACATGCCTGGCCAAACGTGTTATATTTCATTTGAGAACTTTGATAAAGAAGATACAATTTCAATGTAAAGAATATTGAATCACGATGATGCCAAATGACTCCATGTCTACAGTGAAGGAGGGAAATAGCACCACTTCAGGAAGACCGTACCCCCACCCAGCCCAGGAGGTGGTCATGTGGGTGGTTCCAACACTCAATATAACCCTAAACCTGCTGGTGTTTGTGGTGGTACCAAGGATAAAGACCCTCAGAGTGTCAACCACTGTCGGGATGCTCAGTTTGGCCGTCACTGACTGCAGTTTTGGCGCTGCAGGGCTTGTCAGTATAATCTACAACACCTATTCAGGTTACCAACTGAATACTAGTCACCCAATATGTACCGCTGTCAGTTATTGCTATTCTCTCTTTGCAATAATCTCAATGATGATGCTAGCGTACCTGAATATAGATCGGCTTCTGACATTTGTATATCCGCTCCGTTACCAACTCTCTCGGATACAAGCTATACTCATTAACATGGCTATTTGGGTAGTTATCTCAGTATCACAGTTACCCAATGTAATAGTGACTAAGGACTTTGAATATAACAACCATTCATTCACTTGTCTACCAATTGCAACAGGAAATATTGCCTACAAAGTTGTTTGGAATATTGTGCCTTTTTTCATTGCAACTATCATCAATATAGTGAGTTTCTGTGGCAGTTTTAATTTGATCCGCAATCGACACAAATGTCTGTCGGTAAGGGATATTAGTGCTGCAGCACCAGGAAGCTCAGATCATTATTTCTGGCGAAACCCATCACCAAAATATACTAAGCAACAACCTATATCACTGGAAAGCTATGGTTTTGAGGATTATTGATATGGCGGGTGTAAAAAAAAATATTGGGAGGGTTTTTGTCAAGGTCAAGGTCAAAGGTCAAGGTCACACAAAATAGAAAATGTTGCTATATTTCAATAAAATGTGAATATTTCAGGAAATATAGTAGCTATTCTTTTGATTTTTGGGGTCAATGTAGGCCCCATATAGGTTTATAAAATTTTCAAAAAATATTTGACCTTGAAGTAGGTCAAGGTCACCAAAAGTAGGTCAAATTGGCTAAAAATGAGGGTTTTTAGCTGAAACACTATATTCAGGGTTGTCCCAAAGCAACATTTTTGGGTCTAGAGTGCTGGAAATCGGTACGTGGGGGCACAGGGACATAGGCAATAGACACCCCAGATTTCATAAGAAAATTCATCATTTCTCTAGAGATATCCTAGGGTCAACCCCAAACTATATAGAGGTCATGAGTGAAAATTCATGTGTTGGACATCCTAGGGTATAATAGGGGGGCCAGGTTGGCAGAATGTCCATATTCAAATTTAGGTTGAGTGAAATTCTATACTACTTTGAGGGTAGGTACCCCCTAATTTGGGTGTGCTGATTTCAGATCTACTGGGTGTAAAAATGATACAGGTGTTGGAACAAGGTCAAAAACAAGGTCAAAGGTCAAGGTCACCCCTACAAAGGCTCAAGTCAGAAAATATACTTATAATGGCAGTGCTCATTTAATAAAAGTAGCACAGTTTTGATATTATTTGCCATGTTAGAACTATATAGGGTCAACATGCATTCAAAAGTTACATGCTCTTTGCCAAGGTCAAGGTCATTTTTCTCAAGGTCAAACACATGGTAAAATTGGCAAATATGCCATACAAACCATCATTCAAATATCCCGTACTATTAGGAATACCATCGAGATGAAATGTTGCTATTTTTTAATCAATTGTGAATATTTTAGGAAATGTAGTAGCTATTCTTTTGATTTTTGGGGTCAGTAAAGGCCTCATATAGGTTATTAGATTTCCAAGAAATATTTGACCTATTAGTAGGTCAAGGTCACCAAAAGTAGGTCGAAATGGCAAAAAAAATGTGGGTTTTCTGGGGAAACACCTCATTCAGGGTTGTCCCAAAGTGACAATTCTTGTTCTAGAGTGCTAGGAAATGGTATGTGAGGGCACAGGGACATAGGGAATAGACACCCAAGATGTCATGAGAGAATTTATAATTTCTCCAGAAATATTGTATGGTCAACTTGAAAATAAATAGAGGTCATGATCAAAATTCATACTTTGGAGGTTTCTTGGTTTGATTTTAGGAATTTGAATCTGGTGTGTAGTCATACAGGTACCCACAATTTTGACTGTGTCGCCATGTCAATTTTTAGCAGAAGGGTTGTGTCATTGTGTCGATTTTTAGGTATAATATTATGAGAACTTAGAGAAAAATTCTTGTGGGTCAATTTTTATCCCTAATTTTCCTGTGTCTGTCGATTTTTAAAAAGGGCCTTAAAGTGCCGTGTCACTGTGTCGCCCCGTGTCAACTTTTACTTATGTAGAGGCACAAACATGCCTTAGAAAGTCATATTTCTCAAGGTCAAACATTGAAAAACTGTCAAAAAATAATATATGCTATCTTTCAATACTCTTTACTCATAAGAATAACACCTCAGATATGACTTCTGATGTTCACAAAATGCTTAAATTTGTGAGAAATATCAAACATTACCATGGGAACAGCAAGCAAGTAACCAAAGTCAAATATCATTATTAAACCAGATCAAATCAGAAAGGTTCCTTGACTGGGGCAGTCTCCATTTAATATAACCAGCATATGTATACCATTTGTGACCCATTTTAAATAAATGAGTCAGAAGTCGCATAGCTAAAATGTGATATTGGAATATTAGTGTGCAGCTCATCAAGAGCGTTCATTTGGTATGTGACATGTAGTATATTGGCCAGTTTTGACCCTTTGGCAATGTATTTGATACATTTTTGTTGAATTTTATGGAAATTAATCAAAATGAGATAATTAACATTTATATTACCGTAAAACCCCGCCTATAAGCCGAATTTTATTTGGTGTTTTTATTTCATAGAAGCGGAATTATCCCTCCAAAACTCGCATTCGGTTTATAGACAGGGTTTTCCAATTGTTTATTTGTAAATTTTGAGTGGGAAAATAATAAACCATTATCCTAAAGATTTATGAATTCCAAGTCTTTTTTAAGGCTCTTACAAATGCTTTCACGTGGATTATATGTGTTCAGCTCATGCCATGTATTATTTAACTAAAGAAAGATACAAAATTGTCTAAAATTGGGTAAGAATTTGGGCCAGCATATGGGCTAAATGGCTCCCCAAACCCCAAAAGTCACGTTTGGCGTATAGGCGGGGTTCTCCTAAAGGTCAAAGCATTTCCATAAAAGCAAAATTTTGTCCCTTAAACTCACTTCCTGCTTATAAGCAGGGTCAGCTTATAGGAGGGGTTTTACGGTAGATATTAACTATATCATACAATACAATTTTAAATCCTGCGGCCATCATTTTGGGAATAATGGGAGTTGAAATCTGGTATGTACCTTATTATTCGATAAGATAACTATTCATATGTTAGAAAAATGTCAAAAGTTTTTTTTCCTACCCTATACTACGTAAAGAGGCCATATCTAGGCTCTTTAAAGTGCGACTTCCGACCCATTTAGTTAAAACGGGTCACATTTTGTGTCATGATAGAACTATATGGAACAGTCATTTCCCAAGGTCAAATGTGGAAAAACTGACAAAAAATAATTTAGACCATCTTTAGATTGTCTACTCATTGGAATGCCACCTCTAATTTGACTTTTTGAGTATACAAGATGCATCAGAGATAAGTAACATTGCCATGGTAACAGTCTACCATTCACCAAGGTCAAATATGAATATTAAACTAGACCAAATTAGAAAGATTCCTCATATAGGGCAGTCTTCAGATGAATAAATAGCACAGGTTTGGTATTTTGTGTTTCAACAAAAACATATTCTGTCTCTCAATACTTTGTACTTGTAGGAATAGCATAAGACTTTTTATGTCTAGGTGATTCTGACATAGATAGGAAAAATATTGATTTGGCATTTGGTGAGAAATATGTAATATTGCATTGGCAATAGCCGGCCATTCACCTAGGTCAAATATAATGCTCAAACCAGAACAGTGTTGAAACTAGAATGAGGGGGTTTCTCCCCATGATGTTCAGTCCATATACCTGTAATTTTAAGTTCAATTAGAAAATGAAATTTGCTAATATCTTACCATTATTTGCTAAAAATGATTAACCTATATAGTTTGCTTTGTGTATGTGAATGAGCTTGTATGATAGTGTTGTATTTCTTGAGCCATAAGGATTTAAATGACAAAATACAGCAGAAATAAGATTTGATTATAAATATGTGGACTCCTTCCCCTCTCCCCCCTCCCTCACCACCCCACCTGTATTAGATACAGCAACTTTCCCTATGGGCAAAACTATACCTGTAATGGAGAAGGTTCCAGATGTGCTGAAGGCTTTTGATGGCATACATCACCTGGAACTTATTTCTAGAATGAAATCATTGGAATTACCCCCCCCCCCCAATACACAGACTGGCTCTAAGCTTATTTAGGTAACAGAAGTCAGAGAGTAACATGTAATGGGAGGACCTCTACTGCCCTTCCCATCTCCTATGGTGTCCCCCAAGGTTCCATCCTTGGCGCCCTACTATTCATCTGCTATGTTCATAGCCTACCAAGTGTACTAGAAGCCAGAATATATGACTGGTTTTGTAAAAGTGGCCTAGTCATACACACCGTTCAGCCCCCGACCCCAACAGCCGGTACCTCACCTTCCCCCTGGTTAGGGATGGGAAGTAGTGTCTTGGAATGCTGTGCAAATTATGAATACCTTGGTATAATTCTAGATTATAAAATAACCCTTAATAGTACTGTGAGTAAAAATATAAGCAGTGCCTCAAATAGGTGCTATATGTTGAGAAACATGAGATGCTGAATGTCCCAGCATACTGCTATATTAGTCTATAAACAGACGATCTTGCCAGTACTTGAATATTGTGGGTACCTGTTTAATGGTGTAGTACAAACACAGCATAAACACCTTCAGCTAATGCAGAACTGCTGTCTGAGAGTAAGACAGAAAAGGTACCATATTGTAGACCTACATGCTGATGCTAATATTGACTACTTGTATACATGTACGCTATGATTTCCAACTATTGCTTCTGATTCATAATTATCTGCCTGATATACTCTCCATGCATGTTTGTATTGTGGTCAGTCAGCTGATATCTCATGAGATGCTGCCATATATACTGTCGGAGGTTGATGTATGATGCTGTATTGCATGATTGATTTGCTGTATGTTACACAAATGATCCATTCTGTATATTCTATTGCTTCTGATTCATAATTATCTGCCTGATATACTCTCCATGCATGTTTGTATTGTGGTCAGTCAGCTGATATCTCATGAGATGCTGCCATATATACTGTCGGAGGTTGATGTATGATGCTGTATTGCATGATTGATTTGCTGTATGTTACACAAATGATCCATTCTGTATATTCTATTGACTTGTATCGTATTTATAAAATCACATTGTGAATAAAATATGTTATGAACTCAAAAAAATAGAATGTGAAGGATAGACAGGGAAGGGATAATAAGGGAATAGACACTGGAACGAAGAGGCAAAGAGATGGATAGGTGGAGCAGGGGAAGGGAGGGTGAAAGCAGATGGTAGATGATGGGCACGGCGATTGACAGGAGAAGAAAACAGAAGAAGAATAGGTACTACCCTAATGGAAATTGATGCAAAAGGAGAGATGTGCAGTGATGCGTACATGGTTAGAAAGAGAATCATTCTCTGCCCCTTCCCTGAATAGCCAATGTCTAGTTTATCCATCTCCATACTTATGAATACATCTCTCTGCTCTTGCATGCCCCTATCTTATTTCCTGCCAATCCTTCTCGCTGCCTATCCCACTGCTCATACATGCCTATCACTGGCCATACCTCTTTCTCTTCTGCCTATTACTCCTTCTGACCAATTTCTCCCCTGCCTATACCCATACCTCTCTCTCTCCCTGTCTCTTCATTCCACTGCCTACCAGGAGATGAATAGGAAATGAAGAACGATAGACAGGGACAGGTGGGAAAGGGAAGGGAGACACGATGACAGAGCTGGTTTACGGGAGAATAGGTAGGGGAAGTGAGAATCGGGGAGGGGAAGTAGGGAAGGTAGGCGCTTGAATGGGAAGGGACAAATGGGCCCCCAGGTAAAAAAATACCATGATTTTCACCATGGTAAACCGTAGTTAATTTACCCTGGTTATTTCACC
Source organism: Harmothoe impar (assembly GCA_947462335.1). Lineage (NCBI taxonomy): Eukaryota > Metazoa > Annelida > Polychaeta > Phyllodocida > Polynoidae > Harmothoe > Harmothoe impar. The sequence continues at coordinate 8,924,309 of OX381708.1, forward strand.
AAACCATGGTATATTTACAACAGTATACCATGATACTAACCATGTTTTACTATGTTATTTACCAGAGTATACAATGATCTCAACTATGATGAAATTAATGTTTTACTATGATTTACCACTATATACTATGATATACCATGGTTAATATCTGAATACACCATTATATCAATACCATGGTTTGGTCAAATAACAAGGGTAAATTTACCATGCTTAACTATGGTAAATACTATGATCAACTATGGTAGAAATACCATGGTTTGGCCAAAATACTGTGGTATATCTACCATGGTTTACTATGGTGAATACCATGATATACTATACTATTTTTACCCTAGTGCTAGGTATGTAAATGGATGTCAAATGTCATCAAGAGGGATAAGTAAGCAGTGGAATAGGCAGTGAGTGGGAAAGATAGCTTGGTACTGAGTAGGGTCTATGTAGGGGAATGGAGTCTGAGGAATAGGTATGGGATAGGCAGGGAGGATAGATGCAGGGAGAGGGACAAGTATAGGCATTGGCAGAGGGAGGCATTGGTCAGGATGAGAGTATTATTATTGTTCATTTTTACATGTTTGACCTTGACCTTGGCCAAAGTTATGTAAACTTTTCATGGCTGTTAATCCCATCATCGTAGTTCTATTACATTGTTTAATGGGGCCAATATATGTGTTATTACTTTGACAAACTGGTTTACCCATCCAGGGTTTGGATCTTTTTTGTTCAGGGCTATCAGGGGGAGCCCAGATGGATCAGCTGAGCTCTAGCTCAGATTTATCCCACCTTAGTACACACTGTAAGAATGTACAATCAATGGTAATTTCTGGAGGAAAATCAGATGTTAGTATGTTTCTTAATAGTTATGGTGTATTTTGACACATATGGGCTCCTACTGGCAACACTGGAAAAAAAGGACTAGAGCCTGGATACGGGCCCTCCGCTATGCCAGCATCATGTAAACTTGAAAGTTTAAATCGGAGATGGCAAAATATGGTCTTAATGACTTTTTTGTTAATTTGTCTGTGTTTGACCCAGAAAATATGATGTTGACCTTGCCAAAGGTAATGTAGCAATTTTTGAGGCCCTCAACTTCATGAAGACCCATCATGATGTAGAATAGGGTCTGCTATTCTAGGTTGGATATAGGATGATTACGTAATAGTTATTATATAAGCAAAACATAATTAATATTGTTGTTATTCTTATAATTGGTGTTGGATATAAATTATGATACAATTATTTATAAATGGATGTTGTCACATATTAGTAGCAGGGGTAAGGACAGTTGTAGTGTTACCTGGTGGTCTCCTTATCTAGATTATGACTGACCCAGAGTATACAACTGTACCATACTGATTATACTGATACTATGCTAATGAATAGTAATCAGGGAACAGTTATTATTTTGGATCCAATCAGAACAGACGTCTGTGTTATTCCTTCCCATATGAGACTATCTAACCCTCTTAGTTTTATAATAATACAGAATACCAGACTCATGGTTTAGGTATTAACCAAGCACTGCCCCATATTAGGACATTTTTAAAATCTTGTTAGGTGTGAATATTATATTTGACCTTGGTGAATGGCTTGCTATTGCCATGGTAATGTGTCATATTTCTGGCAAATGCATTGTCCCTAAGCTATCTCAGCATCATGTAAGCATTAAAAAATCTTGTCTTGATGGTATTCCAAATAGTACAAGGTACGTGACAGATTGTATGTATGGCATATTTGCCAATTCTTCCATGTTTGACCTTGTTAAAAATGACCTTGACCTTGGCAAAGAGCATATAACTTCTTTATGCATGTTGATCCTATATAGTTCTAACATGGCACATAATATCGAAGCTGTGCTACATTTATTAAATGAGCACTGCCATTATAAGTATATTTTCTGACTTGAGCCTTTGTAGGGGTGACCTTGACCTTTGACCTTGTTTTTGACCTTGTTCCAACATCTGTATCATTCTACACCCAGCAGATTTGAAATCAGCACACCCAAATTAGGGGGTACCTACCCTCAAAGTAGTATAGAATTTCACTCAACCTAAATTTGAATATGGACATTCTGCCAACCTGGCCCCCCTATTATACCCTAGGATGTCCAACACATGAATTTTCACTCATGACCTCTATATAGTTTGGCGTTGACCCTAAGATATCTCTGGAGAAATAATGAATTTTCTTATGAAATCCGGAATGTCTATTCCCTATGTCCCTGTGCCCCCACATACCGATTTCCAGCACTCTAGACCCAAAATTGTTGCTTTGGGACAACCCTGAATATAGTGTTTCAACTAAAAACCCTCATTTTTAGCCAATTTGACCTACTTTTGGTGACCTTGACCTACTTCAAGGTCAAATATTTTTTGAAAATTTTATAAACCTATATGGGGCCTACATTGACCCCAAAAATCAAAAGAATAGCTACTATATTTCCTGAAATATTCACATTTTATTGAAATATAGCAACATTTTCTATTTTGTGTGACCTTGACCTTTGACCTTGACCCTGACAAAAACCCTCCCAACATTTTTTTTTACACCCGCCATATCAATAATCCTCAAAACCATAGCTTTCCAGTGATATAGGTTGTTGCTTAGTATATTTTGGTGATGGGTGTTCACCTACTGCGGTCTGCCCTGCTGCAGCACTAATACCTGCACGTATTTATTATGGACAGCAAGATTCAAACAACCCTGATGCAAAGTGGAACCGTGATAGAAGAACTTTCAAAGTGCTTGCTATCGTGACATTTGGTGAGTGAGTTCCTCATATTGTTACAAGTTTATTATTTGTGACCCATTTCAACTAATTGGGTTTGATGCCACACTTCCAAATGTGATGTAAATGTTAATTATTTCAATTTAATTAATTTCCATTTAATTCAACAAGAAAAAGTGTGAAAAATAACACCTAGAGTAAATATTGGCTGATATATTACTTGTCATATATTAATTAAAAGCTCTTGATGATACGAATATGGCAATATCAGAACGTTTTATATGTGTGACTTCCAACCCCATTTCATGAAAACAGTTCACATTTATGAGGAGAGCATGAAGCTTTGATGATGGCATTCTGGCAGTGGTGTTTAGGTCTAGTGGGTCAGAGCTTTAGGGGCCATTGCTTTCTGTAACAATCCCTCATGTGCTCAACGATGCTTCAGGTTTTAATAGCTATTAAAAGGTCTGAATGGAATGTAGTATTGAAATTGAGTTCAGTTGATAAAATGCAATCGAAAATTTGCAATTAGAATAAATGACATCTTTATTCCTTGCAGGCTACTACTTTGCTTGGTTCCCTTATTTCATAACCATAGCATTTCCAGAGATGATTATTGGCCATACATTGCATCCAGTGACTGATTTCATCACACCTTGGCTGGCAGCATCCAACTCCTTCTGGAACCCCATCATCTACATGCTCACCCTGAGGCCCTTTAGACAATCCCTATCCCAGCTCTGTAGGAATACACTATTTACAGGGAGAGGAGGGAGGGTTGTAAGACCTTCTGTTTCATTTGATACAAGGACGAGTGAAAGCAATACAGGCACTGAAAGCCATTTATAGATCTTTTTGAGTCTTTTCAAGTTTTCCAAAAAGCTTTCCTAAAGAGAAGCATGTTGTGTTGTGGAAAGCTTTGATTATATCTAGATGAAATCCAGGAAAGAATTGTTATGTATATATTATGGGTTTTTTATTTCCATATATTTGTGCTACTTTTGGATTGCCTCTACCTGCATTGTATGAACCTCTGCATTTAAGCAAACTATTGATTGATTAAAGTAACTCTTTAAGCAGCTTTAACTTCACTAATTGCTATATGTACATATCACAGAAAGGTCATGATGATATTTAAGTAGCTTTGAGTAACATTTACTGGAATTAGATATGCTTTTAGTGTGGTAGATTGTGACTTTAAGCACTCCAATATTTTCTGATATGCCAACTTTCATGCAGTGGTGTTATTTAAATAGTGCTGATGATGTTGTATACTGAACTGTACTTATTTTCACAGGTTTAAATTTTTGCGGATGAGTGAAAACGGCACATTGGCGTGTATTTATTCCATACTTAAGCATATAAAAATTTTGCAGATTTTTGATTTCCACGAAAATCGTGAAAATATGGACTCACCAAAATAAAGTACTTTCACAGTATATGATACTGATAATACTGTACATATAATACTGACAATGTTTTATATCTAAACTGATGATATTGAATATTTGATTCTGATAATGTTATACATATAATACTGATTAGATTGTGTACGGATATATATGATACTAATGACATTGTATGTATGAGACTGATAATATTGTAATATTTGTATTATAATTTGTTAATTATGATATAGACAGGAGTTTTATGGAAACTCCCATTCAAATTCTGTGTCCATCGTGATTATTTTCCATGGACATCAATGTGTTCTAAACATATCTGTTCATAAGCACAGAAACAATATTTCTTTTTTGAATTATTTATTTCTCCTGATTGAGAAACCCCTTGGAGTATATGAATCACATCCGGCCTTATTAAGATGTTTTCCCTTCTCTCAAAAACTGTACATCAACTGTTTCATATGCATGTTTGCACTACCGGTAGCTTTATTTTGTTAGTACTCAAGAGGGGGATTATCTGTTGTTTTCATACAAAAGGAATAAATTGCGCAAGTATCCCATATTTTGTGTTAGGATGAGATTAGGGTGGCTATCCTGAAGTAAGCATTGTTCTAAAAGAAGACTGTAAAACTTAAGGGATGATCTTGCTTTTCAATCTCCCATTTAGCAAGGTATCTGCAATGTAAGTACAAATATATATAATCAAATATAATGTAATATGTCTGCTAATTAGCAATTTTAGACTCCCTGTCAGAATTACTCAAAGTTGGGGTTGGAGCTTTTATATGCCATTTAGGTTTATACACCAGAATTTACAATACCAGCTTCCTCAGGTAAACATACATGTTGGCCCGAGGGACCGTCTGGGCTGTGACTATGGCTGTGTCTCACAAACTTGGGTCAATGTTTTGGTCTATGACCGGGTGCCGTCTATGACCGGGTGCCGGGTGCCGTCTATGAATTTATTTATTTTTTACAATTTTTATTTATGAAAATTGTAAAAAAAAAAAAAAAAAAAAGTTTTTATTCCTCCAAGCAACGGGTAGCGATGCGACTCGCCAGAGGCCAAAAGCCTCTGGTACTATATATAGTATAAGGTATGGCAGAGCTAGGCCACCATCATCTGTATCATGTGTGCAATCTGGACAGTGCTACTGTCCATGGCCAAACACATGGTACAGTAATGCCATCTAGGGTTGAAAGATGATGGTGGCCTAGCTCCGTCGTACCTTTAATATGGTATGAGCAGTCATGTTGGTTCTGAGCTCGGAATTCTTGTGAGATCAGGCAGTGACCACATTCACACAAACTGTGATATGTCAGGGACATGCTACACTATGAGAGCCCCAGAATGAGAGCGAAGCAACAACGCACGAGACTGCCGGTGTCAGAATTCACAACGGAGTGGTAGGAACAAGTTAACTCCTGGTACATTCGGGAGAAATCATTTTTTAACAACAGGGGGGGGGGGGGGGGTTTGGGGGTGGGGCAAAAAAATGTGGACCCCTCCTGGGGGGGGGGGCAAAATAATTTAACCAGTTTTGAGCCAAAAAGCCCAGGCGTTACTATGCTTCAAAGGGCCCGCGCGCAAGCCGATTTTCGGCCGTAAGGGGGGGGGGGGGGGAAATGTTGATCCCTCGACCGGGGGTGGGGGTAAAAAAATTTGCGTGCTCCGCATGGAAACCCACCCCCCCCTGTTGTTAAAAAATGATCACGCCCTTACTATTATACAGAGACCTACCACAAGCATTCTACCCTGCTGTTTAGTTTAAGCCTGTGACATCCTGTGAGGGGAAATTGGGACCCCCTCCCCATCCAGACCCCCATACCAAGCAGTAAAGCATGCTGCACGTACACGTCTATGGCAAGCGATATGTTCACTATTGAAAATAGTCAACGCAGGAAATATGCCATCGGGTACCAGCGTCTAGTTCACTTCCGTTAATAAACATGACGTCACTAGTGGGCGCCTTCCTTGTCACGATGGAAGCAGGAGTCAGTCCTTTATCTTTATTTGCATGAGACCTCGATAAAACCAACCCCCGATATCAGAGTTTCTAACTCCGATATCAGAGTTTCTAACTCTGATATCAGAGTTTCTAACTCTGATATCGGAGTTTCTAACTCCAATATCACAGTTATTAACTCCGATTTCACAGTAATTAACCCCGATATCACAGTTATTAACTCCGATATCGAAGTTATTAACTCCGATATCAGAGTCAATAACTTTGATATCGGAGTTAATAACTTCGATATCGGAGGGTGAACAAATGGCTTGCCATACTAGTCTGAATTTGAGTCATCCCTCAGTGCCCTCAGTACAAAACAACTGTGACCCACACTCAATATATCAGCCATAAAGTGGACTTTTTTGCACGCAAGGAACAATGTGTAGGGGCTTGGATTACCTGTCCCTTGGTGCATCACCAAGGTAATCCTGCACCTCTCTATACCATACCCGGGGGGGGGGGGGTACTCAAATTCTTTTTGACACAGGTGTGCGGCTGGCCCTTTGAGAACCCTTGCCCTTGGTGAGGGGGATTTTGGTCAGAAGTGACCCTTGGTGAGGGGGATTTCGGTCAAAAGTGACCCTTGCTGAGGGGGATTTTGGACAAAAGTGCCTAGGTTTTACCCAAAGGAGCCGGCCTTAGTGTAAGAATTTTGGTCAAAAGTGACCCTTGTTGCGAAGAATTTTGGCAAAATGTGACCCTTTTTTGAGGGGATTTTTTTTAAATCTCCGAAAACTGACCCTTGGTGAGGGGGATTTTGGTGAAAATTGACCCTTGGTGAGGGGGATTTTTGGTGAAAAGCAGACCCTTGGTGAGGGGGATTTTGCTTTAAAAAAAAGTACCCTTCCCAGCCGCACACCTGTGTATACACCTGTGTATACAAAATATACCAAGTGCCCCCCCCCCGGGTACCACACCGATCCAATGACATACAACACAGTTAAGTTGTCAGCAGGGGAAGTAGCTCAGTGGTAGATTAGAGGGTTCATGGATCTGAAGGTTGTAGGTTCGAGTCCAACTTTCTCCAGATGACTTTTCCGCGACCATTACAAATCTATATGTATTGTTTTAGTGACATATGACACTGAGTGGATGATAGGGTCGCTTGTACTGTTGCTTTTATAACTATGGGGGTAGAGAGCCCCCCCTCCCCCTCAGGTCGGAAAGGGCACGAATAATACGTGTATATATGGGTTCATGGAGTCAACGCGGGAAGTGCCTCCTTCGGACACTAGGTGGCAACACCTACGCCATGTCCTTTCGATTATGGTAGCGGAGCCAGGCAGGGCACTCCAGACGGCGCTCCGGTGGGGTGTCACGTCGACACTGCTTGGTCCACGCTCAGGGTATATAAGAGGCCGAGGTTGGCTACCTCAGAGAGTTCGTCCCAGGACGAGCTCAGACCCACACCCTTCGATACCTTCGTTACCTTTTCGATCACAGGGCACCTATACCCCTCCCACTCTCTGGCTCCTGCACCAGCCATGCTGGCTCAGGACCAGATCATCCAGCTTTGCTGACTTCGAGCTAAAGGTAGAACGCTGTACATTTCGAGTTGGTTATCTAATTGAACCGAACAAACCTTCCTGTTACTTTGAGGCTGTGATCGTGACTGAATAAAACCTTTTGCATTCAAAACAAATTTGGAACCTGTGTTCGTGTGATACTTCCACAACCCCTACACTAAGGTCCTGGGGTCACGAAGTCGTCTTTTTAGACCATTTTTATTATAGCCAACTTTGTTCAAAAGTCGCCAGGTCGCTTTAATTTTGGTACCAGGTCAGAAAGCCAGGACCGGGTTGGGGTTGACCCTACCTAACTGGAGCCGTTCTGTCTTTCTGACCAGGTCGCCAGGTCGCCTGGAAAACAGCCCAGTGCGCTAGGTCGCTTTTGACCCCTCTGGAGCAACAACTATCCCTGTTGTTAATATCACAATCTCCGAGAAAAAAAAGCTTAATTGGGGCATAGCGTTTCAGCTTGAAGTTATATTGCCAGTGCTCATTAGACAGCCTGGTTGCAAAAGTGAGTGACAGTTGTAAACCAAAAGGTATTACACTGTATATTTCAATATAACATAATATGGTCTATATAATAAATACAAATTTTGGAAGAACGGCTCTTTGTTGATTTATCCTGAAGATAATGTAATAAATACAGAGCTTTATAAGGAAAGGCTCTTTGTTGAACGATCATCTAGACTGCCTTGTGAATGAAGTTGACATGCCCTGATAAATAAGGGTCCTCCTAATGCTAACTGTAGGCATAGTCTCCCCAGATCATTACAAGTTGATAGTCTTTGACAGGGTAACTTCTTTGACCAGGTGACCTCTTTGACCAGATGACCTCTTTTATAATATGGGTGTGGACCACTAAATTCGACATGGCGACATGGTTTTTTTTTGGCCCAGTGACATGCGACATGAGGAATATGAGAGATGACGACATGGGACATGGCATTTTCTTAAAATCGACAGGGCGACATGGCCATTTCTTAAAATCGATAGGGAAAATTGGGACCCCCCATCCAGACCCCCATCTTTGACCGGCAAGCGTCAAAGCGGCTAAAATGGGGGCTATGTAATAGACAAAAATGGAGGGAAAAAATTAATGGATATTTTAACACTATAATTAGTGTATTACAAATCTTATTTCAATTTGGTTATAATTATGCACATTTTCACGCTTAGGTCACCCGGTCAAAGAGGTCATCCAGTGAAAGACTATCAACTTGTATCGATCTGGTGCGACTTGGCCTGTAGTGTTTTTGTTGTACTTCAATAGTGTACAATAACACTGACACCCAGGGGCAGAGGGAGCACAGGCTCACTAGATCTATCTCTATTGTGCGTTTTAGGTCACACTTCCACAAGTGTTTATGTAGGTCTGTATTATTTAGGGAGTGTATTTTTTAACAATAGGGGGGGGTGGTGGGTTTGGGGGGGGGGGGCAAAAAAATTGGGACCCATTGACTGGGTGGGCAAAAAAATTTGGAGCCCTCTTGGGGGGGGTCAAAATAATTTAACCTGTTTTGAGCCAAATAGCCCGCGCGTTACTATGCTTCAAAGGGTCTGCGCGCGAGCCGATTTTCAGCCATAAGGGGGGGGTAAAAGATTTTGACCCCTCGACCGGGGGGGGTGTAAAAAATTCCGCACGCTCCGCGCAGAAACCCACCATCCCCCCCCCTGTTGTTAAAAAATGATCACTCCCTTAGTTAGTTTTTTTAATTCTATTTCAAAGCATACATCTACCCGGCAACAATAATGGTGTATCAATTGGGTATCCATTGAAGAGATTACCAAGTTGAGAGGCTAGAAAAAGATGTACATTTGAATTATTGTACTAGGTCGCCAGGTCGCCTTGAAAACAGCCCAAGTCGCCAGGTCGCTTTTGACCCCTCTGGAGCCACAGTATTAGGCCACACCAAAAACAAAAGTTGGTCAATGGATTTCACTTCTCAAAAAATGGTGCGAGCGAGCGAATTTTTTTTTTTTTTTTTTAAGAATTTTTTTTTGTCAATGGATTTTGTCGGTGGAAAACTGGAGCGAGCAACAATTTTTTTTTTTTTTTTTAACCAGCCTCCGACTTAAGTTCTTAATGGACCCCTAACATAAAAATATATTGATTGATTTGGGGGAATTACTGGAACAAAATTTGAAAAAAAAAAAAAATTCTCAATTTTGAAAAAAATGAGGCGAGCGAAACCCATTAACACATTTTTTTTCAAAAAAAATAAAATTTCAATTTTCGAAAATAAGGTGCGCGAAATCCATTGACCAACGTTTTTTTTTGGTGTGGCCTTATGGTAGGAAACTCGATTAGGCCGTCTTTGTGGGTCTTGACCTGTCCCTAACCCCACAATCATAAATCATTTTCTCAATGAATTCTACATCCAACAGAAACCACTGCACGATGTAGGGTAGGCCGCCCATGAGATGACTAGCTGGTCTGTTGGTACCATAAGTAGAATGGTATGTCTCTCTCAATCAGGGTGTCATTAATCATGGGGCCAATCTTCCACAGGGCCATTATAATGGGGGTAGACCCCTAAAATCGACAGGGCAACATGGCTGTTTCTTAAAATCGACAGGCGACATGGGCATTTCTTAAAATCGACAGGAGAAATAAAAAGATAGTGACAAGGGACATGGGCATTTCTTAAAATCGACAGGCGACATGGGCATTTCTTAAAATCGACAGGAGGAGTAGAAAGATAGTGACAAGGGACATGGGCATTTCTTAAAATCGACAGGCGACATGGGGACCCCCCATTTATACCCCCATTATATGTGGCCAATTATCCTCAGGGTCAATCGCCATAGGACCTATTGTCCACAGGGCTCCTGATCCACACACGTCCGTGATAGCTCCCCTAGGTGTGCAGATGAACGTTTTGAGCATAATCTTAAACTATCTTAGACAATCTTAAAAGTCTTATTAAGCAAATAAAGATGGTGCCACTAGTAGTGGTAAGTCTGCACAGTTCATCGTAGGATAGGCTTGTTCAATAGCTGGTATGTAACTGGGGGGCTCTGACCCCCAACCCCTGTTTTTTTTCTTTCAGATGTCTATGTTGTCTTATCTGGGCATAGGGCATATATATATATATATATATAATGGGTGGGGGTCCAGAAAATGTCCATTTCACAAATTGAGTTATTTTTTAAAAATAATCATTTTAAATGAAGAGAATGTATTGGGATAACTACATAATTGCAAAAAGCCCAATGAGTACTAATAGGAAAAATATGCATATTGATTATAATTTCATGATTTTTTCAGATTTTAGCTACTTTTCAGGGAAAAAATGACCAAAAATCGATGTCCCCTGGAAAAAATCTGATTTTAACGGAAATTTTCTCCAAATGATATTAGATTTACACTTTTTGCTTCATATGTGTTGCATACAAATGATACTTCTTCATAACACCATTTGTTTCAATATTTTAATTTTCTTTTTTTTAAATATTTGTTTAAGTTACAAAAATAGCAATTATTCTCATAATCTCATATATCTTTTTAAACACTTGAATTTTTTGGAAAAATATTACACTAGATCGATGTTTTGTGCCATTAGGCATATCCCGGACACCTATACTCTTGGGCAGAATGATAAAAATTAGGACAATTGATCATTTTCTTGGTGAAATTAGAGCCCAAAGAAGGAATTAAAAATGACCTGTTTAAGCCAAATTTCTTGAAAAGGTAACTTATTATACAAATTCTGCATAAAATTACATATTACCTGCATTGGATAAGCGTATGTGTGAGCTCTACACTTCCATATCGATAGATTTTTTCTATTTTCTATTTAACAAGCAAAAACAATTGTTTTCACTGGATGTTACGTTCACTAGATTGATGTTACGTTCACTAGATTTATTTAAACATTTTGAATAATATCAGCCTAAATGTCCTCTAAGGAGGAAGGGAAATATCCATGTGGTGCCTTCATAGTACATGCACCATATACAATAAGAATCGTAACTCTGGGCAATGTCTTTGTCTTTGTAAATTAAGATATCAATTTATGTTACGTTCACTAGAATTATGTTACGTTCACTAGAATTATGTTACGTTCACTAGAATTATGTTACGTTCACTAGAATTATGTTTGGTTCCACAGAGACGGTAAATTGTCATGAAAATATGTCCTTTTTTGTTAATTTCTTTTGATGGGCCGCATGTATGTCTGTTTGACAAATCTATCAGCAAGGATGTATGTGGATGAATGCATGATTTATGTAATATTAAGAACTATCAAAACAACATGTCCTTCATTTTATGAAATGTTACGTTCACCAGATATATGAAAAAGTCAGAAATATGCATAAATAATTAAAATATAGCCATAACACAAATTGTCCAAGTATATCTGAGCATTACAAATGACACTGACCTGTTTCTATTATTTTATCATAAACATATTTCATTCTAGAAACTATTCAATTTTTGTGTTACGTTCACTAGATGTTACGTTCACCAGATATATTGAAAACAACCAAATTTTGGTCTAATTGTCTTATTTTTCTTATATTAAATATCTGGGACATGCTGTGACTTTTTTTGCATAAGTATTATACCACAACCAACTGAAAACAATGCTATTATTGGCTAATATTTCATTATAATTCCTCTATTTTTCTGCTATGTTACGTTCACTAGATCCCACTGAACACCTCTGAATAGTAAAATAAACACAATAGAATGGCAGAAAATACAAAATATCTTCAGATATGTTAGAGCACTTTGTATACTTTCATCTGGGTTTCACAGCTAGTTTAATACTCTTCCATGTTAGTACTTTTCCCTATTTATAAAGATTAAAGGTTCGATTTAGACAGAAACCAACTGGCCCTCAATTGACTCTAGCTATAAAACTATCACAATGGGGAATTAAAAATAGAAAAAAAGTGTACAGCACCCTGTTACATGGTACGAAATGACACATTTTTGCCCTAATTCAGTGAATCAAGTCAATAACTAAAATATGTCATCATATTTTTTCACTATTCTCATGTTTATGATAATATCTGGTGAACGTAACACAATTTTGTTTCATAAGTGATTGTATTTTTCAAACTTACATAGAAAAAAAAGTAAGAATCCTAGTATCACAAAATTTGGGAATGTGATGGTTCATTGCCTCCTTTATATATAGACAAATATGCTACAACATTTGGGCAATTCAGAAATATTATTGTTTTTCACTGGAAATGGACATTTTCTGGACCCCCACCCTATATATATATATATATATATATATATATATATATATATATATATATATACACATGTATATATATATACATACATATATACATATATACATATATATATGTATATATATATATATATATATATATATATGGGTGGGGGTCCAGAAAATGTCCATTTCACAAATTGAGTTATTTAAAAAAAATAATCATTTTAAATGAAGAGAATGTATTGGGATAACTACATAATTGCAAAAAGCCCAATGAGGACTAAAAGAAAAAATATGCATATTAATTATAATTTCATGCTTTTTTCAGATTTTAGCTACTTTTCAGGGAAAAAATCACCAAAAATCGATGTCCCCTGGAAAAAATCTGATTTTAACGGAAATTTTCTCCCAATGATATTAGATTTACACTTTTTGCTTCATATGTGTTGCATACAAATGATACTTCTTCATAACACCATTTATTTCAATAATTAAATTTTTAATTTTTTAAAATATTTGTTTAAATTACAAAAATAGCAATTATTCTCATAATCTCATATAACTTTTTAAACACTTGAATTTTTTGGAAAAATATTACACTAGATGGATGTTTTGTGCCATTAGGCATATCCCGGACACCTATACTCTTGGGCAGAATGATAAAAATTAAGACAACTGATCATTTTCTTAAGCCAAATTTCTTGAAAAGGTAATAAATTATACAAATCCTGCATAAAATTACATATTACCTGCATTGGATAAGCGTATGTGTGAGCTCTACACTCCCATATTGATATATTTTTTCTATTTTACATTTAACAAGCAAAAACAATTGTTTTCACTGGATGTTACGTTCACCAGATTGATGTTACGTTCACTAGATTTATTTAAACATTTTGAATAATATCAGCCTAAATGTCCTCTAAGGAGTAAGGGAAATATCCATGTGGTGCCGACATAGTACATGCACCATATACAATAAGAATCGTAACTCGCTGCAATGTCTTTGTCTTTGTAAATTAAGATATCAATTTATGTTACGTTCACTAGAATTATGTTACGTTCACTAAAATTATGTTACGTTCACTAGAATTATGTTATGTTCACTAGAATTATGTTTGGTTCCACGGAGACAGTAAATTGTCACGAAAATATGTCCTTTTTTGTTAATTTCTTTTGATAGGCCGCATGTATGTCTGTTTGACAAACCTATCAGCAAGGATGTATGTGGATGAATGCAAGATTTATGTAATATTAAGAACTATCAAAACAACATGTCCTTTATTTTATGAAATGTTACGTTCACCAGATATATGAAAAAGTCAGAAATATGCATAAATAATTAAAATATACCTGATGAAGCCTAACTTTGGCGAAACGTTGTGATCCTTGACTTGTAAATAAAACTGCCACCATGTACACCTTACTTCAGTTGTTGTAGTTGTGTTGATTCATCTTGAGATATAGATTGAGAAAACATAATTAAAATATAGCCGTAGCACTAATTGTCCAAGTATATCTGAGCATTACAAATGACACTGACCTGTTTCCATCATTTTATCATAAACATATTTCATTCTAGAAATTATTTAATTTTTGTGTTACGTTCACTAGATGTTACGTTCACCAGATATATTGAAAACAACAGAATTTTGGTCTAATTGTCTTATTTTTCTTATATTAAATATCTGGGACATGCTGTGACTTTTTTTGCATAGGTATTATACCACAACTTTTTCTTTTTTTGGTTGTTTTGAGTGCTCATATATTGGCTGTTTAAGTCGAATGTACCATCTCTGTGACAGGCGCGGTGCCTAATTTCAAAAAGGGTTTCTCGCTCGTGCACTTAAATGCTAGAAGCATACGAAACAAGACAACAAATATACGTGTAGAACTGATGCAAAATGATATTGATATTGTGCTTTTTTCGGAAACCTGGCTTAATGACAGTGACCTAGATGGACTTTATTCATATCCTAGGTATAATTTACATAGGTATGATAGAGTGAGTCTCTACAGAGGGGGTGGCCTGTGTGCTTATGTCGATGAAAATGTTGCCTGTTCTGTTGACAAATATAGCCATTTAAATAGGTCTAATGATGATATCGAGGTACAGTGGTTATTGTCAGTCAAGGGAAATTCTAAGAAAGCCTTAATATGTAATCTATATAGGCCTCCTAGTGGATCCTTGGTAACTTTTTGTGACACAATCAAAGCGTTATTATTACAAATTGAGGATCTAGACTCTTATGATGTATTTATTTTAGGTGACTTTAATGTAAACGCTTTGGCAAATGGTAATGAAAGAAACCTGTTATTTGAAACAATGTCACTGTTTAATTTTACGCAACTTATACATGACATAACTACTACGTCAGGAACAAATACTTGCATTGATTTATTGTTTACAAACTGTGATGACATCTCATCGTCAGGTCCCTTAAATATACATTTAAGTGATCATCTTCCCATACACGTCATTAGAAAGCATCATCATGTAAAGAATGGAGTCAGATCTTTCACTGGCCGTTCATACAGGGATTTTGATAAAACGCTTTATTACGAGAGTCTTGAAAATTGTGACTGGACATATTTTAATGCCTGTGATAATCCTGACGAAGCATGGGATGTTTATGAAAATATGCTTAAACGCATGCTTGATGTACAATGTCCCGTTAAGACTTTCAAGGTGAAAGATAAACCCGATCCATGGATTACCCATTATTTAATTGAGCGTATTACTGATAAGAATAGCCTACTATCAGAAGCTAGACACTCGTCATCTATTTTAGACTGGCATAGAGCGCGTGATTTAAAAAATATTGTTAACCAAGAAATTGAATGTGCTGGAGATAAGTTTTATAATGATCTGAGTGCAGATTATATAAATGACTCCAAGAAATTTTGGTCTATTTTAAGAGAAATCCTACCTTCTAGTAAAAGCTGCTCAAAAGCCATAAACTTAGTTGATGATGACAATAATATTGTCTCCTTGGAGAATACTGCTACATTTATCAATGAGTATTTTGCGGGGATTGGCCCTAAACTAGCGGAAAGACACAACTCTGATTGGGTTTTTCAGGGTACACCGTGTGAAGATACACTGGTAGACTTCAATTTTTCAGATGATGAGATAATAAATTGTGTGAGAAATTTGGACACTACTAAATCATCTGCAATTCCATATCTGTCCACGGTAATCTTTAGGGATGCTGTGTTAGCAAATCCCACGCGATTTATTAAGATTATACGTCTGTGTATAGCATCTAGTAAAATTCCAGACACATGGAAAGTGGCCATTGTGACTCCTCTCCCAAAGGGGGGCGATCATACTAAGGTAACTAATTATCGGCCCATCAGTCAATTACCCGTCCCGGGCAAATTGTTGGAAAGATTAATTCATACTATAAAACTGTCTGAGCATATAGAAATTAATAATATTTTGAGTCCCAGGCAAGGAGGTTACCAGAAACACAAGTCAACGCTTGATTCTGTCAGTACTTTTGTAGACGATGTATTAATAAATAGAAATAATGGTAACTTTTCAATAGCAGCGTTTATAGATATAAAGAAAGCTTTTGACTCAGTAAATCACCTTATTCTTTTAAAAAAGTTAGAAAAATATGGAGTAAAAAATAGAAATTTAGACTTATTAAAAAATTACTTAACAAATCGCTACCAATGTACTACAGCTAATAACTTCACTTCTAGCAAAGCAGCCTTGTCATGTGGTGTACCTCAGGGGTCGATTTTGGGGCCGTTATTTTTTCTATTGTTCATAAATGATTGTATTTTACCAGATGATGTGCATAAAACACTCTTATACGCTGATGATTCTGTCCTGTATGCTTCAGGAAAAGACATGACGTACCTGACTGATGTAATTACTACGGCACTGAATAAATTTAGCTCTTGGTCGTCATCTAGCAAATTGACGATAAATGAATCCAAGACTAAAATTATGACAATCGCCTCAGCAAAAAAGTTAAAAACTCTCCAAAAACCTAATATTAGCCTGGGCAACACTCAGCTAAAAAATGTAAATTCGTACAAATATTTAGGTGTCCTTTTAGATGAAGAGTTGAACTTTAAAATCCATTTAAAGAACTTAATAAAAAATACTCGTTTTAAATCTTTATTACTACACAAGGTAAAGAAACGCATGTCACAAAAAGCGCGCTTAAGAGTATATAAGTCACATGTAATACCTGTCATTGACTACGCAGATATTTTATATGATAATGCCAATGTGGATCTGTTGGGCGAACTCCAGAGGTTACAGAACAAATGTCTTAAATCATGTTTAGATATGCATCTTTTAACAGCCACAGAGAAGGCCCATGCTTTTGCTGAAGCACCCATGTTAAAGGAGAGAAGGAAATATCATTCTGAAATTTATGGTTTCAAAAGGTCACAAAATGCAATGTATAGAACTCAGGTAAGGAGAGTCACAAGATCTGCTGATGCTCCATTATTGTATTATTCTACAATAAAATGTTCAGCTTACGAAGGGTCACCCCAAGTAATATGTGCAAGGGCGTGGAATGCCTTAGACAGCACTGTAAGGGCTATTGATAATTTCCCTGATTTTAAATCGAAAGCCAAGCAAAGAATGTTAGGTACAATTCCGGCTAGAGCCTTGTTTGAGCCTTAAGTATTTTTTTATATTAAAATTACAACTCTGTATTAAAATTATAGATCGTGTAAGCCATGTTGCCTTAAGCAAGAAAGTTATGTCAGATAATTGATCGAATGTGTATACATGGTAGGGACGTAACAACAGCTTGCTGATGTTCCTACAATTCTTTTTTCACTCGTATTACATGATGGCTATTTATTGCTACTTGAATTATTACATCCTCGAGTATTGGTGTGCAATATGTAAACAAGCCTTATACACTGTAACTCGACGCTGGAAATTATGAGTGAAATAAAGATAATTTGTTCTAAAAAAACAACCAACTGAAAACAATGCAATTATCGACTAATATTTCATTGTAATTCCTCTATTTTTCTGCTATGTTACGTTCACTAGATCCCACTGAACACCTCTGAATAGTAAAATAAACACAATAGAATGGCAGAAAATACAAAATATCTTCAGATATGTTAGAACACTTTGTATCTGGGTTTCACAGCTAGTTTAATACTCTTCCATGTTAGTACTTTTCCCTATTTAAAAAGATTATAGGTTCGATTTAGACAGAAACCAACTGGCCCTCAATTGACTCTAGCTATCAAACTATCACAATGGGGAATTAAAAATACAGAAAAAGTGTACAGCACCCTGTTACATGGTAGGAAATGACACATTTTTGCCCTAATTCAGTGAATCAAGTTCATAACTAAAATATGTCATCATATTTTTTCACTATTCTCATGTTTATGATAATATCTGGTGAACGTAACACAATTTTGTTTCATTAGTAATTGTAT
This sequence comes from Harmothoe impar, assembly GCA_947462335.1. Lineage (NCBI taxonomy): Eukaryota > Metazoa > Annelida > Polychaeta > Phyllodocida > Polynoidae > Harmothoe > Harmothoe impar. The sequence continues at coordinate 8,942,588 of OX381708.1, forward strand.
TTTTCAAACTTACATAGAAAAAAAAGGAAGAATCCTAGTATCACAAAATTTGGGAATGTGACGGTTCATTGCCTCCTTTATATATAGACAAATCTGCTACAACATTTGGGCAATTCAGAAATATTATTGTTTTTCACTGGAAATGGACATTTTCTGGACCCCCACCCATATATATATATATATATATATATATATGTATATATATATATATATATGTATATATATATACATATATATATATACATATAAAGGCATAGTATAGTTTGGGTATGTGACACTAGGGAGCAGATACAACAGGAGCTATTAGATTATATATTCTTGGGTAACAAACACGAGAGACTGTATACATTTGCCCTAGCCCCAAGTATCACATATAACTTGTGGGGGCACTTTATTAAGTGTTGAACATAAAGTGAAACTTGGAAACAAAAAAGAAAAAAAAAATACATATGAAGTTGTTGACCCGTTGGGGTCCGAATAGCGTCTGTGGAGACGGACACACACAGGTGTGGGAGTAGAGGTTCCCCCTAGTGAGTGTTGGGCGAACCTTAGCTAAGGTCTGTCACCAACAATATATAATCATATTCACAGGGGCGGGAATATGACACACATATTCTTGGGTAACAAACACGAGAGACTGTATACATTTGCCCTAGCCCCAAGTATCACATATAACTTGTGGGGGCCAAAGCCAAAAACAACATTTGCCCAGAAATTACTTGAATACTGACAGGTGTCTAGCCACCTGAATGTCCTTTGTACGTCTAGATGAATAAGTGTCAGATAAGTAGAGGAGGACTGACCAGCTCCTCCAATCCCCATACGCCTTGACGTCATGAAGGGGGAGGAAGGACGACAGATAGGTGGCCGAGCCCCTTCTCACACTATGGGTTGAGTAGTGTCCCGTCAACCCAATCGACTTGCAGCAAGATTTGAGTTTGTTGTTGTATTGATTGTAGGTGTAGGGGAACAGGGAGTCACTGTCCTTCCTACGAGTCACATGAATGTATCTGTGTAGAGTCGCCACTGGGCACAACCGACTCTGAACAGCTTTAACTACCGGTATCACGTTGGTTCTCTCCTTGAACTGAACTGTCTTGGAGCTTCTAATAAACACATCCATACCATGAGCATTGAAGCGAATGTCACTGACGCGCAGCTCATGAGGAGACTTAGTCACATGACTAGCGCGTAATAGGCAGCGGAACGACAACACAAGTGCCGCCCAGAATTGGAGATCCTTCAGGAGTGACAGATCCAGAATGTTATAGATGGACAGCAGGTCCTCCGGGTTGAGGGGGAGCGCAGGGTTTGTAGTTGCACCCAAGAGTCTCTTGGCTCCCCTCAAGGTTGAAGATATCAGAAACATTGTAGGGTCAGGGTGACTGTAGTCCAGATATTTATGAAGGGACCACACCCCCGACACATATTGAGTAATAGTAGTGTAGCTGACCTCGTCAGCAAGATGTGTGACGTATAGACACACAACTTCTGGAGTTACCGGTAGTGGTAATAAGTCAAATGCGGCACAGAACTTGAAATATCGACGCCAGTGTGTCTTCTTAGTCTTTAACGTATTATCAGCCCAGCACAGGGACCTCAGCCTACCCCAGGCCTGCTTCAACGAGGCAAGGTCTGCAACATTGATCAAAATCCAAAATTAAGTCACTGCACACGGTTATGGAGTCTGGGTTCTTAAGTCTAGACAAGCAGTCTGCTAATATATTGTCCTCTGATTTTATCCAAGAAGGACGGATGTAGATATTATGGAAGGCTGTAACCCAAAATAGTTCCCTCAGCCAACTCATAGTAGTAGGGTTTGACCCTCTCCCAGTTCGTAGCTCATGATAAACCTGGGTATTATCAGTGACTACGTCCACTATGCAATCCTTCCAGGAGCTGCAACAACGTTTGATGCCAGATACTACTGGCCACAGTTCACCCACATTAATATTGTCACGGTACACAGGTTCACAGGGGGATTTTGCATGATGTGGGCACAATGAATCATGGTTGTTCCAAAACCCCCAGAAGAAGTCATCACGGGAGTGACCCCCAAAGCCAGTACTGGAGGCGTCCGTTGTGAGGGTCACTCTATCACATGTCTTGTCAAACATTTTTGCTTTGCCATTAAATGAGATCAAGAAGGAGGACCACCATTTCAGGTCCAACATAACAAGTTCATCTAATATAATACGTCTGCAACCCGGGCCAGCGTCTCTGAGGGTGTTATAAATGCGACGAGAAAAAGTTCTTCCACCCTTCACCACCACCGAGCAATGTGCTAATAAGCCAGCAGTTTGTTCCAGTAATTTTCTGGAGCACCATTTCTTGTTGCGCAATTTGTCGACACAGTCAATCACCCGTGTCACTTTGTCGTCACCAATGGAGAGGGTCAGATTCACAGAGTCTATAATAATTCCCAGAAATCTGACGACCTGACTTGGGGGCACCACCTTCTTGGTAGCAATTTTGAAACCAATGTCACACAGAGTCTTATGGAGGAGGAACTGTGATTGGGCACAGTCCTCCAGGGTGGGGCCTAGCACACAATAGTCGTCCAGATAATTTATGCAGCGTGAGATACCCGCGAACATGGCACTTTTGACAACAAAGTTTGAAATCTGGGTGAAAATCCATGGGGCACATTTCAGCCCAAAGCATAAACACAAGTCCTGGTACCAATGGTCACCATTTCCAAAGTTCCATTTGAATCCCTGGAACTCCCTATGGGAGGGTATTACATTCACACTACGGTAAGCACTACTTATGTCTGTGACTGCAAAAAAATCAAGAGGATCCATTATATCGACCACGTCGTCCACACTGTGATAAGTGAACTTTGAACAAGAATCATACATAAACATGTTGATATTGAGGTCGTCAGGGGATGAACAATCAGTTATAGGCCTAATGGACCCATCTGACTTAATGACACCGCCTAAGGCATGAACACATTTTGGGCGGTTAGGAACCTGACGAACTTTGCCGTCTGCCAACTCTTTTTCAATTTTACTAGACATTTCCGGGTAAAATTCACCTTTGGTAACTTTGTCGTAATTCTCACAAAAGTAAGCCGTAGAACAATTTTTGTCCACAATTCTAAAGCCCCTGCAAATACCAGTTACTACAATCCAGTCTTCTTTGGTGACTATGTCAAATGAGCAAACATTGGATATGACTCGACAAGGTTTTAATTGTGTAACGACCCCCTGGAGAATGTAGACACACTCGCACGTACCATGTTTACATGCGTCAAAGACAGGGATATAACTGCCTGGAATCACCTCACCCATATATAATGGAACATCACAATGGTACATTGATGAGAAACATTCACACATATACTTATCTTCGGTAATGCCGATGAATTCTGGTAAATCCTCCCATTCACTAGCCTCTTTGAGGATGGCTTCGACCTCTACACCGCCATTTTGGTTTACGAACACACGTATCGCGTGTTGTCGTAAAGTCTTACATGAGACAGCGGGTAAACCCCAATTAATTACAGGATCTGTAACCTTCCCCTTTGAAGAATCCGTAATTATAACCAAATCCCCGTAATCAAATTCACAATCATCATCGACATTGGGAATAACGGGATCGACATATTTTACGACATCCATGACCGATTTACGGACGGGGGCGGAGTGGCCTTGACCTTTAGCAACGTAAACAAATTGTTGTTCACAGTTAGGCGTAATTACGACTTCAAGTGCCTCCACAGGAGGATTAACTACACCTGGGGAGGTGTAATCTACCTCCCGGACATTGTGAGTACAAGCGTTAACGTCATACACCGGCCTGACAGCTAGTCAGACTGAGTTATGACCGGAATCCACCTGTTTACATTTTAGATAACCGTGGTCGGTGGAACCACACTGACCACACTGATGTTTAAAGGCACAGCCGTCACATGGTCTAGCGCTAGAAAAAGCAAAACAACATAGTTTATCAGCACAGATTTTCTTCCAGCCCACAAAGCTTTGCTTCCTGCCCTGGGGGCGTCCTTGGCCCCCCTGGGTGCCGGGGGTAGACCTCTTGGCCCCGTCTGATTTTGCCTGAGCCAACCCACGGGCGTGCTTAGTGCCCGCATAACCTAAGTGAAAATTACTCAAGTCAGTGTCAGTGGAATCAAAGATGGCGATGCCCTTCTTGTCAGCCTTGTCTCTAACGGCGGCGTCATAGCCGGCCAGGGCCTTGATATCATAAATGCCCGTCTTTGACATCGCAGTGACGTAGCATAAATGACGGCGTATACCTTTGGCACTCTCACCCCCGTCCTCAATCTCATCTATGAGTTGAGATAAACATGAGACAAGCGTCTCAATACAGTCAATGGGGTAAGGCTTTTTTCTGTCAGCTTCAGGAAGATATTTTTTAATGTCAAACTTACTCCTTTTCCTTTCCACCCTGTGCAGAAATTCAGAGATCTGGATGCCGTCGTCATTGTCGTCCCATAAGTCCCCAAGATCGTCAGTAGAGACCCTCTGAGTACGGCCTCTGCTAGGATGACGACCCCGGCAGGCACAGGAACAATGGCCGCCGTTTTCCCGCGTTTTGTCGTCACTGGAGGCCGCTATGGCGGCGTCACGAGCCATCTTCGCGGCATCGGCCATCTGCCGGGCCTCGTCAATCCTCATCTTGGACTCCTCGATCCTGGAATTCCTCACCTCCTTCAAGGTGAGAGTGAGTTCCTGTAGCATGCCCTGCATGCCCACGGACATGTCGGCCATCGACTTGGCCAAACTCACCATGACGGCGTCGTCAGTCATGGGTGACGCCGAGGCAGTAGAAGACTTCTCCAGCTCGCCGGTTTTCTTAATCAACTCATTGGCCTCCTGGACAGCAGTATCAGCTAAGGAGCATTGAGGGCAGGCCTTTTTCCTACCATCATACTCCTTCCCACAAATATCACAACTCTTGGCGTATCGCCCTGAACTCATTGAGATTTTTAGGAGTTGTTGACCCGTTGGGGTCCGAATAGCGTCTGTGGAGACGGACACACACAGGTGTGGGAGTAGAGGTTCCCCCTAGTGAGTGTTGGGCGAACCTTAGCTAAGGTCTGTCACCAACAATATATAATCATATTCACAGGGGCGGGAATATGACACACATATTAAAGCTGGATCGTCAGGGAATAAGTTCAGCATTTTCCAGACATGGACTCAAATAGCAGTTCCACCAGAGGGCAGAAGTGTTTGGACAGGGGACCATGAGCATTGTCCAGCTACAGCATATTCCCCCCCTTTCTTGTGCCTGTAAGAGCTGAGCTCCCATGTGAATGAATACTGAACTATATCCAAAAGTGCTTTTGGCCTCACTTCAACCATGACGGTCAAGCTTTAAGATAATATATTAAGATTGCTCTCAGAATGTTTGCCCACGCACCCAGGAGAGCTATCACGTATTTGCATTATCCACAGCACCATTGAATTACATGCAATTTCACCTGCACCATACTGAGCTTATATGTACTTTCTTAGAAACTAGAGATTCTTGCAAAAGAAAGAAACTGTTTTTATTTCTTTTTCATTTTTTATTCCTGATTTCCATAATGATCAAGACGAGATATTAAGCAATTATATTGTATTCCATGTCGCAACAGATCTTTTCGTCTGGGCAGACAAAAATATTTTCATTGTTCAAAGAAATATTGAGGAAAAGACTCATATTTTCATCTTTTACAAGTGTGTAGGTAATGCATTACTTTATGGCCGATTCCTACTCATATATCCGTCACCAGGTATACACATTTAAATAAAGATAATGGGCGATATTACAGGAATGACGCGCCTAGATATGTAGAGTATGGCAAAAGCAGAAGAGTGTACCGTATTTAACATAAGCGACTCCCCTTTTGGTGCACATTTTAGACTAGATCACCAAATCTTCCCGATTTTTGAAGAGCACTCAACTCTTAACTCTTTTTATTAAGGGTCCGGGCACTTATAATGCTGAATAAGGTATAAGTTCATGTACAGTAGCCCTTAAAAAAAACATGACGCGACTTTTTTTGGTTGTGGAATCAAGATCAGCAAACACGATTTAATACCATACATGCTTTGTCCAAAAATGATTTAATAGTAAGATGTATTATTATGAAGTAGCCAAAGGAAATAAAGTAGCTAGTATCATATGCTGAAGGTAAAGTTCTATCTGAATCCTGGAACATGTGGCGAAGCGGTTGTGTCTCGTATTATAAAACGACGGCAAGAAATATGTTCTCGGAATACATAGTAAAGACAAAAGAAACATTCAAACTGCTATCGTTAAGACTATTTTGGCACCTATATATTGTGCCCTTCGTGAGGAAAATGTTAGATTTGTGTGACCTATCTTTGACAATATTGCATAGGCCCATTTGTGAATATCTAATAAATAATAAATATTTTATGCAATGTCCATAGATACATCTCTGGATTAATTATGTTGTAGTATACCAATACCATGTTCAAGCCGGTATCTCCTTGTTTACTGTTGGAAATTCTTCATATATGACATTAAGTTAGATAGTACTTCATCCTGTTTTATATCAGAGGTATCAGTATTCTCAACAAATAAATTTGACCCCGACATACAAACAGATCGTCTTAACTATGATTATAGTTAGAAACGTGCCCACCCAATGCTGTGTCCACTATACCTGTGATTTATAAAAAAGATTACCTGACAAGTACCGTAAAAGCTTGCATATTAACCTAACTTGCCTATTGGCCGCACCTAGACTTTAGGCCACTCAAGAAAAGAAGTTGTTTCTTATCACCGCATGCATCATAGAAATTTTAATTTTTTTTGCACATTTTTGATGAAAAGAAATGTTAAAATTGGTAAAAATATTGGCAAATTTGGTATCAAACTAAAGCTTATGCGGTCAGCAATGCAGTCCGCTGGTAAAAACTTGTATTATAACAACCTTTGATGATAAATAAACTCAAAAATTCAAATTTCCCCGCGAAAAATCCAAATTTCCCGATGTATTTCAGCATCAAGTGAAAAAAAAAAGTTAAAATAAAAAACGCCCTCGTCATATTTTTCACTGCTTGGTGGTGAGAAACAATTTTTTTTGAGTGGCCTTAGAAATATCCTATAAGTCTGTCAGGGGGTCTGACATCTAAAAACTTGAGTACAAGCCACATCCTGACTTTGTCCTGATCTTATAATCCGCACTGGCGATTTGACTCGCATACTAACCGCAAGCTATACGCCAGGTTTTTTGGTATGTGGCCCTTAAAGGGTTAACTGACAAGTACCTCACATGGTATCACTATGTAACATGCCCCTTAGGGAGTGCTGATTTTTAACAACAGAAATGGGGTGGTGAAATTTCCCATTAAGCAAGCGAAATCTTTCATCCCTCCCCCACAAGTGGACCGAAATCGCGGGCATTTGTACCACTTTGTTGCATAGCAAAGTGTAGGCTATTTCGCTCAAAACAGGTGAATATTTTGTCCCCCCCCCCCCTCATTGTAAAAAATGATCACTACCTTAGTGTTACACAGCTATAAACAAGTCCCTAAGCTAACACTAATACATTATTTAATGGGTGCTCCTTTCAGCGATCGACACGTGACGGGTCCCGCTGCCGTCATCATCGCATGTCCCTGCCACTCCGCCGTCAACTCCCCGTTAATCCGCAGGTCAACCTAAAATGTAGAATTCAGGTTTTAATTTCATTTATTCAGGCAACATTTGTTTAATTCTTTGGTTACAGGCATGCACTACCAGGAAAAACAACCACAGATAAATCTGAAACCCCTTTTATTTTTTTAATATATGCCAGTTTTTATGGTTTGTCCATTTCTAGAGGGTAAATCCTGAAAATTATGAATTACCGTAAATTCCCGCGTACTACCCGCGGGTTGTACGCGAACCAAACACAGCTTTCATTTGATACCAAACATGCCTATATAGGGTGCGGGTTCTACGAGGGTTTTTATTATTATAGAACAGTACTAAAATATAAATTTTCAGATCCAGAAACGGGTTTTAGGAGTCTCCTAAGTTGGGGGTGCGGGTTATACGCGAGATGCGGGTTATACGCGGGAATTTACGGTATTATTGTTATAGAGCTCATCATTTTCATATAAAAAGATAATATATTACAAATTAAGTTACTACTGGCATATGAAAAAAAATTCCCAATTTTCAAAAGAAATGAGGCGAGCGCAATCCATTGACAAAAAAGAATTTCCATTTCCGGAAAATAAGGTGCGCAGAATCAATTGACCAACTCTTTACTCAAAAGTACCCATTATAGTTACAGCTGATTATGTCGCCAGTACCAGATTAAGTAATGGCCGCGCCCACTAAACAATAAGTAGACTGGCGCATTCCGTCCTCGCTCTCCCTCCCATTGCTCTCCCGATCGATCTAAGGACGGGTAAAGAGCTCGGCCTGGACCCTTCCCGGACCCTTCCCTGACCTGTCAGACCTTAATAACTAAAAGCAATATTATGTTGTCAATTAAATTAAAAATTTCTATAAAAATAAAACAAACATATTTGAATCGATGGGTTTCCTAGTTTCCCTCTCTTTGGTTTGTTTACATTATTTCAGCTGATTCACTGCATTTAGAACAGTGAGTGCGGACGTGAAGCTATCCCTCTCCTCTAAAGAAGGTAGTAAAGCAACCACTTTCCCATCCTGGAGATTGGAATGTGTGTTTCAAATCGGCGCTCTCCCTTCCTGAAGATTGGAAAGTGACTGGGTCAAGGTCACGTCACGGAGGTATTGACCAGTCTCAACATTCGTACAGTTGAGGGGGTGTCCAGTCTAAACAATAAGCTGCTTACCTGTAAGTAATGGCAGCGCCCACTAGACATTAAGCTGCTTACCTGTAGCTTCTCCCAGACCTTCTTCTTAGGTTTGAGTTCCTCCTCCGGGGTTCCCTTATCGTGGTCCTGGATGTAGACTCTGTCTCCCGGCTGACAACCGGCCGGGACATCTAGGGGTTCTACTGCACGCGGCTCATCTCTGGTAACACGACAAGTAACCGTTATAATACGTTAATAACAAGTTAATAACAGTGATAATGCATTAACGGTTCTAGTCTCCGGGCTGCCAACCAGCCAGGACGTCCAGGGGTTGCACTGCACGCGCTTCACCTCTGTTAACACGAAAAGTAACGGTTATACGTTAATAATACCCAAATAATACATAAATAATACATTAATAATACATTAATAACGGTTATAATTCATCTTGGATGTAGACTCTGTCTCCGGGCTGACAACCGGTGGGGACGTCCAGGGGTTCCACCGCATGAGGCTCATCTCTGGTAACATAAGGCGTATTTTTTCATGTATAAGCCGTGCATAAGGTGCAACTATACTTTGAGACAACTCCATGATAAGCTGCACAAAATTGCTACTTTAGTACTGTAGAATACATTATTTCTATAAGCTGCACGCATATACGTTTGTTAACTGCATGTTTGTTATCAAATTTAAGTCGAGTTTGACTCGCATACAACCCATGTTTAATATGTAAGAATTTATGGTACTATGTTGTACATGAAACACATGAACACGATTCTCCTTGAAAGGCATTCTACTATAGTCATACTTTATTTTGCAGGGTATATATTTTCACAGAATTAGGAGAAATTAAAAATCCATGAATTTTTTGTATGCAATAAATATCTGCGAAATTGCTTATTTTCTCTTTTTTTTCTTTGCGAAAAATGTATACCCTAAATACAAATAATTTCACAGTATTATAACACAGATAACTCCTACTTACGCGGAGGCACACATGAGCATGGCCTTGGACTCGACCCCGCGCATCTTGACGGCTTTGAGGTTACAGAGGAAGACGCCCAGGCGGCCATTAAGGTCGTCCTGCGGTACCAGACCGTTAAGTCCGCTCACCACCGTGCGCGGCTCCGCCTCCCCCACGTCTACACTCTCCACGAACAGGCTCTCTGCATCCGGGTGCTGCAAGGGGGTGATGTACATTTATTTATTTGAAATACAAGTTTTCCTATGCTTGAAGATGAGTTAGGAGCTAATTTGGTGTCGATTTGTATTTTTCATTTAAAGAACGTATTTGTGTTCATAATGTCCATATAAATGTGTGTGTAGCTCTTTAAATCATTGAAGAGCCGTATTCAATGCCTCCCATTGACTACTCAATGCCCCCCCCCCCCCCCCCCATTGAATACAAAATAAACATAAATGCCAACTACATTGATACTGTCTGTGACGTATTTCACTCTGGGGCCATATTCCAGCCTGTGGCTTCATGGTGTAAAGTAATATAGTTAATTACTTTAGTTAAGGTTGTTTTGTGTAGTTCTGACTGTTACGTAATAATTAATAACTAATACGTTATTCATTATGGTTATGCCAGTTTATAAATTAATATGGCAAATTGCCGACTAGAACAATGTTTGTGTTATGATGATTAATATTATATAATGACTAATGGGTGATGATTACCAGTAGACTAATATTAGGCTACGAATTGGTCTTGGTGCATTATGGTTGCTAATATACAGATATAGGTCAATTGGGTACACTGGGTACATGTGCCTTATGGCTTACTGATTAGGTAATGTTATCTACACAACTGATTGTACATGTGGTCTACCCGTCCAGGGGCCTCATGCATAGTAATGAGATCATGAATATCAATGAGATATGGGGGGCAGAGATCCCAGAATGACTAATAAAGAACCAATATTGTTTGAATCAACTTGGTGTGTTCCATTCTTAAGCTAAGCTTAACCTTTCTTAGTTTACAATGGGATATGGCCCCAGCTCCTACTCGTGAAGTACGACAGAGACGATATCAATTGGCATTGGCATTTGTCTATGTATATAGGCACAAAGAGGCTCTAACAGAGCTGTACAGACTTCATGTTTGCCTTTATTTACTGCATATTGATCAATCATCAGTATGGTCTTCCTGACTGAAGTGAGACCGTTTAACAAATTATTTCAGCTATGTCAAAATAGGTGCAAGTCAGCATCTTGTTAATATAAGATTATGACATTTAAGATATTTTTCTTTTAACGCGTAATGAGCGCCCTCTCCCCAATAAGCGCCCCTCCCCTTTTTGGTGCATTTTGAGACTAGAACAAAGGCTCAAAATTCCCGAATTTGGAGACAATTGAATTCTTAAGTTCTTAAAACGCCATGAAAATATTATTTTAAGCACCCAGGGTGCTGCTTACCTTTTCTACAGACAGGATCTTGCCGACCCGTAGGTCCAGCTTGACGGGTGAGAGAACGTCGTCCGCGGCGGCCCCCGAGGGTCCCGCACTGCCCCCGGCAGCCTGACCTCCCTTCTCTACAAACACACAGTACAGGGTGAATGCTGCACGTGGTAGCTTAGCAACTGAGTTCACAAAAATTGTCCTATACTGGTAATGTAAATTTAAGCCTAACCTTCGTAAGCCGCACCTAGAACTTCTATTTTGAATTTTAAAAGACTACCGTAAAACCTCGCGTGTAAGCCGCGGCTAGTACGCGAATCAGACTCAGCTTTCTTTTGATACCAAACATGCCTATATAGAGTGCGGCTTATACGAGAGTTTTTATTAGTATACTAAAGTACCAAATTTACAATTTTCAGACCCCCTCTGCGGCTTATATAATATGTCAAAGTTATGGGTGCGGCTTATACGCGAGTTAGGCTTATACGCGAGGTTTTACGGTAGTAAGTGAATAGTTTCCTATCCATAGTATAGCCCAGTCAGTTACAGCTTATCCTATATAACGTGACTCCCTAACACGATGTAGACTGACTTTCTTACTTTTTATTTCTCAAATTTTCTGAGGGAAAATTGAGGATTCTCAAATTTTCAATTATATAAGCGTGGTGCAGGCCTTGATTGTTATGCAATGATGAACATTAAGAAAGAGTCGACACCTTTTGATTTGCCAACAAAAGAAATTTCACGCACAGGTACACACAAATAGTAATTTCCCAAGTAAAAACTAGACTTACTTTTGGAGACAGGCGGGTAGGCTTTAGCTGCCAGCGCCTTCATCTCTGGTTTCTCAAACTCGGCCCTGACCGGGTCGAGGAGGGCGTTTAGACGGTCAATCACAGCGTTCTTCAGGTCACCCGGGTGCACCTCCTGTAAGAAAACAAATGTGATTATCAGTTAACCCTTTAATGCCTTAATGCATCATGCCTTTGGTTGTTATGATGCATGAATGCGACCCTAGTGAGTAACTCGCCACTGCTCCATTGCAGCATCATGCCAACCCTACAGAGGTTGAGACACCCTCGTAGGGTCGGCATGATGCACCAATGCAGCACTGGCGAGTTCCTCGGACGCGCTGCATTGGTGCATCATGACGACAATTGTCCTCTTTTAGCGACATGCATCCTTAAAGGGTTAAAATCTACTCAACGCAATGTCTAGTAGTTGCTCCTCCTGGGATGCCCACGCAGCCCACGTGTGTGTGTTTACTAAGTAACATTCATCTGGACATGAACAAGGTTGCATCGCGGTGGGGGAAGTTCAGCTTTTGCTTTTCGTCTTCTTTAAGATTGATCATTTTTCATGTTAAACCTACCTCTTTAGCAAACGCTTGTTCTAGAGATTCGAAATCGGTGTACACTGAGTTACCACCATATTCCTCTTTCCGCTCGATTGTAAATTCTGAAACACATCAAACAAGTTACAGTTACTTAAACGTGGGCAGCAATGCAGATGGGGTATTCCACATGGAGGGACACATTTTAATAATACTTTTAAAATGGTCCTAAAATGACTGGTATTTATGACAGCTAATGCAAGTGCTTGTTGGGGTAAAAGAAAATATACCGGTAAGTGCTAAACATACCAGATGTGTTATTGGAGTGATATACATATAGTTCTAAGGCCATGCAATTCTGATAACCTGGATTACGGGCTGTTGCAGCCAAAACTTTTTTTAAAGCTTCCGGGAGCTATTCATTTCCAATTTTGGTACACAATATTCCCATTGGTCAGGGTGAAGTAAAAAATAAAGTGACCTGCAAAAAGACTAATTTAGGAAATATTGGGGGCATAATATCCTCAATTGGACAATTTCGGTCTTTTAAAAAATAATCTTTCAGGAAAAATTTGGGGGGAAATCTGAGCCAAAGGCAAAAACATTAAAAAAAGAAAAACGGTAAAAAGTAAAATACGTACCTTTCTTCTCGGAGAGAGGGAGGATGACGTGTTTGACGAAGGAGAGTGGCCCGTTGTCGGTGATGTTTCCGGGTTCACAGAACGCCTTCTTGAGCTTCTTCTTGACCTGAGCTGCCGAGTCGAGCAGATCGATCTTAGAGTCTGGGTCAGACGCACTCATCTTACCTCCCGTCAGACCCGGCACTGGAAGGGGAAGTTAAGATAAAGTTAAAATAAATAGAAATATAACAAATCAAAACAATAAATAAGTTGAAATTAATGGAAATATAACACTAAGCCCTATATCAGCACTTGAGCAATGGCTTTGTTTACTGGAAGACTGTACCATTTTGCTAGAATGCTATATTTGCACAATTGTTACAATATCTAAATGAGAACATTTACATTATTTCTTTAAACAATCAGTTTTTATCTAGGCACAGATCTAATTAAGAATTACAGGCATACTGATACAGACTTGAAAGGGCATAGAGACAGGGAGACAGAACTGGATTTACAGCTTAGCTCAACTAAAAGACGCTTACCCATGGGGTTCATGAGGTGGACACGTTTTGTGTAGCCGAGTTGTGGAAGGTACTGGAATAAAACAAACCCTCATTAAACATACACAATATCTGATAAACAGTACCGTATTCGACCTAATACTAATAAGCGCAATCCCCTCATGAGCATACACGGCCGATTTTAAGTTGTATAACCCCAAATATATGTCAAATTCCTAGCCACAACTATTAGAAACGTATAATATAAAATTGTCTTAAGTGTATTGTATGCTTGATATGTGAAATACGGGACTGCAACAGCAAAAAGATCGGGGAAAATGGGTATGGGAATGTGCGCTTAAAGGGAAATGCGGGTTCCTACACATAATCCACCTGGTGGCAAAAATCAATACTCCAATGTATGGTACTTTCCCTTAATCAGCCATTTTATTTGCCATCCAGAGACTAGACCTGTGTGTATGGCATTTATTAGCATCCGGGACACCCATAGCTTCCTATCGTTAAGGCAAAATAAGTATTTTTGAAAAAATCATAACTTTCTTATTTAATCGGTGACCCCCTAGTTTTTTGCATCTAAAATATTCCCATAGATGCCCATGACACAGTCCCAAGTTTTGGTTGATATAGCAATAGAAGGGGATAATCCATGACTGATAATATGAGTAAATATAGTTTTCTCATTCATTTCTATAATTAAGGTACTCATTTGCTAAAATGGCTGAATCATGAAAGTTAGCTCGGTGACAAGTCAATTCCTTATCATTTTCTATTTGATAATAAATCAAGCTAATATAATCTTGAGTTACATGCAAATAGCAAAATAATTACAGTATTATCCCGACAAGTAGCATTTCCCTTTAATAGAATGGATTTTTACTTTTGTTTTTCTAGTGTAGAATTATCTTTTAAGCGCACTGTGCGCTTATTACGTCGAATACGGTAACTGTTTCTATCTATTAACGTTGGCAATAGTGAAATCATTAATCATGCAATTGCACAAATTCTAGTCTTGAATTTTGTTCTTCAACAGGACTTTCGTGGGAAGTTTCACGTCCAAAGAAGTATTTAAAGTTATACTATATAGTTTTCAGGTTTATCGGTATTTAAAATATGTCATCAAAGATAACTTTTGAACATACCTTCTCAGCAAATGTGAAGATTTTTCTCTGGTCGACACCTCCAAACTGTGCGTCTACCTTCAGGTATTCCTCATCCAGGGCCTATAACAAAACCACGACACTTATTTTACACTTGTTATTATGTCCTTATTATGCACTTATTTTACACTTGTTATTATGTCCTTATTATGCACTTATTTTACACTTGTTATTACCGGTATGTCCTTATTATGCACTTATTTTACACTTGTTATTATGTCCTTATTATGCACTTATTTTACACTTGTTATTATGTCCTTATTATGCACTTATTTTACACTTGTTATTATGTCACTTGGAGGACAACACAACATGGTAATTCGTGCTTCCTATAATAAAACCACCTCATTTATTTCACATTTATGCAAACTTGGGATATTATCTATAAAGAAACTCTTCTAGCTAGGCATATTTAGTGGCACTCTTTACAATCTTCTTTAGAATATAATATATCTCGGTGATTTATTCAAATTATTGGGAGAGGGCTCAGGGTCATCGTTCGTTTGGCCGGTAACTACATTTCTAGGGTTACGTTTTAACGCAACCACGCACGGACGCCATACTGTCCCGGGTACACTTTTGTACGCTTCAGTATGGGCGGCGATTTCCGATCTCCGATATTTTCAAATATATGGTAGTTTGTTGTTTGATATTAGTACAGATGAAGCTTATCACACCTCCGGCCATGTTGTGAGAACCATTAAGCATTTGGAGCAAAATCATGGTCATAATCGGCCATTATCTATATGCAGGGTGCCAGTGTAGGCCCTTCAAAATGCAGAGCAGAGAGCACAGGCGACCACATCGTACCCGGCACAATATGGCGACCGTGCGTGGTTACGTCAAAACGTAACCCTAGAAACATAGTTTATACCGGCCCAACGAATGGGAGGGCTCAGGAAGTTACTCACTGAGTGTATCAACCCCATATGGTCGTCATGATGCATGAATGCAGCACTGGTGAGTTACTGCATTCATGACGAGCAACGGCTGCTGAGTAGTGGGTGGTCCACCTCCTGCCTTCTTGGTAACTCGCCATGGATGCATGAATGCATCATGCATGCATCATGACCACCGAGTGCATCATGCATGAATGCATCATGCCGTCCTAAGAGGGTTGTAACTTACCTAAGACCGCTGAGGAGCATGTGGTGCCCATATGGTCGTCATGATGCTTGAGTGCAGCACTGGCGAGTTACTCTCTAGGGCTGCATTCATGCATCATGACGACTAAGGGCATGATGCATTAAAGCACTAGGGTTACAACTTCCTTGCAGTCCTGGGTGGAGGAGTCCACTGAGTAGCGGGTGGTCAACCTGTTTCACCACCTCAGCTCCTGCTTTCTTAGTAACTCCCCAGGGCTGCATTCATGCATCATGCCAACCATGGGCATGATGCATTACAGCATAGCATGATGCATTAAAGCATTCACCTACCTGTAGTCCTGGGTAGAGGAGACCACTGAGTAGCGGGTGGTCAACCTGTTTCACCACCTCGGCTCCTGCCTTCTTGGCGTCATGTTCCGTCACCATAGACGACAACCGGTACACGTCCAGGGTGTACTCTCTGTGAGACAATAGGGGGTGAGTTAAAAACCAGGTTTCATGTATAATATACCCTTCACAGGGTAGAAGCCACAGCTGGTACGCAAGTCAGATCGCCAGTGCGGCTTATACGTAAGTTTTTCCAGGGACCAATAATATGGCCTCTGTGGCTTATAGGATCACCCCAAACTCGGTGTGCAGCTTAAACGCAAGGTAGCCTGATACGCGAGGTTTCATGGTAGATGCTAATTCCCTAATACAGTTCAGCTGAGTTCTAGTTCGGAAGATTATTTTGAATCCTTACGAAGACAAAATTTTAATTAAAAATTTTTATTCAAAAATTTTAATTAAATCTTTTTTTTAAAAGATGAGCGCCTTACTTGCTGAGCTGGTAGTCTGTGTCGCATATAAACTTTAAATGCGACAGAGATTATTTTTTTATCTTTTAATTAATAAAGAAACGGGTTTTTTTTAAAGACGAGCGCCTTACTTGCTGAGCTGGTAGTTAGTGCCACGTATAAACTTTAAATGCGAGAGAGATTATTTTTCATCTTTTAATTAATATGAGTTCAAGACCAAACTTATTTTAAACATTTTTTTTAAAAAGATGAGCGCCATACTTGCTGAGCTGGTAGTCTGTGCCTTGTATAAACTTGAGTTTGTCTAGGGGTACCCCTATGGAGGTAAGCATGGCCTTGATGACACACTCGTAGTACTGAGTACGGAGCTGGAGCAGCGACCACGGCGCCTTCATGTTGTCAAGGTACGCGTGCAGGTCCGCAAACAGCACCGTCACCTGGGGACAGGACAAGGGCAAATTATAATGTGTATTAAATACCGTAAATTCCCGCGTACTACCCGCGGGTTGTACGCGAACCAAACACAGCTTTCATTTGATACCAAACATGCCTATATAGGGTGCGGGTTATACGAGGGTTTATTATTATAGAACAGTACTAAAATATAAATTTTCAGATCAAGAAACGGGTTTTAGGATTCTCCTAAGTTGGGGGTGCTGGTTATACGCGAGATGCGGGTTATACGCGCAAATTTACGGTAGATGTGTAGCGGGCACGTATCGCTCGGGGCAGTCCGAGCGCGCGTGAAGAGCGCATTGCCCACCTGTGGTAGCTCAAGTACCGTAGCAGAGCGGTGGAGAAGCAGCTAGCCCTGTGGTGTAGCGGTAGCATTCTCAACTCTAGAGCGGAGGGGCCGGGGTTCGATTCCCCGTGGGGCTGACCTATTTTCCGCTGCCGGTTACAGATGTATATATATTTGACGCAAGAAACATATTTTGATAGCAGTGTTGCCGAAATGACGCCAGCGTGCCAGAGTTTGCCGGCGTAGAATACTAATGGCCGGCGTAGGGCCTTAGGACGTAGGCCATTCTGGCCTGCCATGATCTCAGTTTCATAATGCTGAAAGAATTTTTCAAATCGGCAAATTAGAAGCGAGGATAGAGCAATTTTAGTGAAGTGGTTTAATATTCAAATATTTTCCAAATTCTTCGCAGTTATGATATTCACATGGCCTGCATGAGAGCCAAATGGCCTGCATGAGAGCCAAATGGCCTGCGTAAAATGCCACGATGCAGGCCATATTGGCCTGCATCAATGAAAAGTTTTCGGCAACACTGTGATAGTAACCACAGCACTCCCTAGGTGGACCACGGTGCTGATCATGCCGACCTTTCGAGAGTGTCTCAACCTCATACTCCGTGACATAGGGTCGCATGATGCTTGAAATTATGCAGCCCTGGCAACTCGTCAGGGCTGCATTCAAGCATCACGACGACCAAGTTTGAAGCTAAAGTTTGAAAAGTTTATTGACCATAATTTATTACATTGATATTCTTCATAATATAGTAAATCATACACATATTCAATTTAACAATCAGCTGGTATCTCACTAAGAGTAAAGACTAGAAAAACAGTTTCCCCGAGCATCAAATATGCAAATTCTATGGCATGGTGCATTAAGGCAATATGCCATCCTTAAAGGGTTAAACGAGTTCTTACCTCACACCCGGCGCGCAGGAAGTCGGCTATCTTAGACATGGGTACGAAGTATGCCACGTGCGGCTTCCCGGTGGTGGCCGTGCCCCAGTACACCTTCACATCACGCTCCTTGAGGATCTCCACCAAACGGTCCTCTCCTATCACCTCCTGGAAGCCATGTTAAAAAGAGTTAAAAAGGGTTCCCACTATTTTTCAGTCACAGTGTTAACGACATTTACCATAAAACCTCGCGTATAAGCCGCGGCTAGTACGCGAATTAGATCACTGGTGCGGCTTATAGGATCGGCCCAGGGTCCAGGTGCGGCTTATAGGTGAGGTTTTGCTCCTATAGTACAGTACTAAAGCCACTATATTCAGATCGCTGGTGCGGCTTATAGGATCGGCCCAAAGTCGGGGTGCGGCTTATACGCGAGTTAGGCTTATACGCGAGGTTTTACGGTAATTGACTTTTAAATACTGTGGTCGTAACTTATTTCACTGTGTATATATTTTCGCTATATTCACGGAAATGATAGGACGGTGAATTTATAATACTGCAAATACTGTCTTATAAACAAGCCAATAGCTTATCTGCCCTGGCTGTCAGTGAATATTTTTTGAGAAAAGTTTAACTTTTATTTGCCAATAATTCATCCAGCGTCGAGTAACAAGAGTATGTCGTCATGGTATTATAACCAAAGTGAAAATAGCTTAGCGAACCAAGACCAACACAAGGTCAAGCAAGTACTATGTGTCGTAGGTAATATAATTACCGGTATGACGATAAACATTATTTAATGTCTTGAAAGTATGACGATAAACATTTTCATTATTACATGGCAAAAAAAGACGATGAACCCGTCAGTAAAACTGTTGTGTGGGATCACCGTGAGAGTGGTTTCTGGTAGACACAATCTAGAATAATAACATTTCCTTTCAGCAAGATAAGCGAAACATATAATAAAGAATACTATTTAAATTCTTGAGACGTTACTTAAGAGGACTTAAAGTCCCAAGTTAAAACCCCATAATGTTAACACAAATTAAATACTCATTTTTTTGGGATGGTGTCATCCATACACTGTTTGGCAAGACTCTTAAACTCTATAAATTCTGTAATATCTCTCGTTTCAGGTTCAAGTGAATTCCACAGTTGAGCACAGGTTACTTGAGGAGAATTTTCAAAAGCAGTACAATGTATTATTGGATAATAAAGAACTGGACTCGAATTAAACCTTGTTAATCTAGTAGTGTTTTTACAGTATTTGGGTATTCTGGCACGCTTGAAAGCTAATAGCTTAGCAAGATACACACGTCTTTCCTCTAACATAGGCAACTTAGCTAGCTTGTGGACGTCATCAGTAGGGTGTAACAAATGTAAATCGAGACATATTTTAAGGCACTTATTTTGGCAGCGTTGTAATTCATGTAAAATATCTACATTCGTATTCATATATAAAATGTCGGCATATTCAATCACAGGAAGCAGGTGGGTGATATAGACTTGTCTTAGCACATCATTGGGCATACAATCTTTGACTTTGTACAAAAGAAGTTTCTTGAAATTAATAACTTTTAATTAACCCTCTCACATGTAAGGCAAAACTTAGCTCCTCATCGACAGTAACACCAAGGTACTTATACGACTTGACATTAAGTAACAATTTATTGTTTAAGAAAATTCTGGGTTTTGGAAGCCTTTTAAGCTTAATTTTTGAAGCAAAAGTCATAACTTTAGTTTTAGATTCGTTGATTGTTAATTTATTTATAGAGGTCCACTCATAGAAAGAGGCTAAGGCTAAGGTTAAATCATTTGAAAGTAAGTCAAAATTACTACCGGTAACGTAAAGTACAGAGTCGTCTGCGTACAACATGGTTTTATGTCTAGTTTCAGCATTAATACAGTCATTTATATATAATAAAAAGAATAACGGACCCAAAATTGAGCCCTGTGGAACGCCACAGGTGAGGGGAATAGTACAAGACTTAGAGTTGTTAGCCACAGTGCATTGTTGACGGCGAGACAAATAATTTTCAATCAGCGTAAGGCTCCTATTTCGAATACCGTACATTTCCAGCTTTTTTAGTAAAATCAAATAATTAACACTGTCAAACGCCTTCTTTATGTCAATAAAGGCAGCTAGACATATATTACCTACATTACGATTTAGAAGAATGTCATCTACAAACTGACCAATAGAGTCAATAGTCGACTTAGCTTTTTGATAACCCCCTTGACGTTCGCTCAAAATATTATGCTCAACAAGGTGCTCAGAGATTTTGGTGTGAATCAGACGTTCCAGAACCTTACCCGGTACTGGTAGTAAGCTTATAGGCCTGAAGTTTCCAACATCAGTTAAGTCTCCACCCTTAGGTAGGGGGGTGACAGTAGCAATCTTCCAAGACAAAGGTATTACATTTTTCTCAAGAATAAGCCTAATAATTTTTATAAATCGGGAGGGGTTGTGTACAACTGCTGCTTTAAAAATATGTGTAGGTAGATACTCAATGGCAGAGGATTTGGAAGTGTCTACATTAATTACTCCTTCGATAATATCTTCGTCAGAAAAATGAAAATCTGCCATGTCCGTGTTGCATCTCTCACCTCTTAACTCCCATTCCAGGTTGTGCTTCTCCGCTAGCTTTGGGCCTATGCCCGCAAAAAATTCATTGATGTATGTTGCTGTGTCAGCCAGAGGGACAGGTTCTCCATGCTCGTTTGTCAAATTAATAAATTTTGAGCCAGACTTTTTAGAAGGTAAAATTTCCTTTAATGTAGCCCAAAAAAGCTTAGAGTCTTTTCTATTTTCTTCACATAAATTTTTAAAATATATATTTCTGGCCTCTTTGACCTCTGTATTGACAACATTTCTTAAATCCCTAGCTATTCTCCACGAGACTATGCAAGTAGCTTGCCTAGCCTCTTTGAGACGCATGTTTTTATCATTAATTCTCTCGGCAAGATACTGTGTAATCCATGGATCTGGTTTATCAACTACTTTGAATTCCTGAATCGGGCACACAATGTCTAACATTCTTTTTAACATATTCTCATAAGTGATCCAACATTCATTAGGGTCAGCACAATTATTAAAATAATCCCAATTACAATTTTCCAAACTCTCTAAGTAGTCTTTCATAACAAATTTCTTGTAGGATCTACCAAGGAACTTACGATATGATAGTTTCACATGTGTTTTTTCTTTTATGAAATATACCGGTAAATGATCAGATAAATGGACATTTAAAGGACCACACGATGAGATTTGGTTACAATTTGTAAAAATAAGATCTATACATTTATTAGTACCAGATGTAGTTGTTATGGATTTGACAAGTTGACGTAAGTGAAAATAAGACATTAATTCATACAGTGTGTTTTTACCCCGAGAGTCTTCAAGTGCATGTATATTGAAATCACCGATCAGAAAAACATCATATGATTGTAAATTCTCTATCTTGAGAAGAATAGCTTTAAAGGTATCACAAAACCTGGTCAGAGAGCCACTGGGTGGTCGATACACATTACATATAAGAGACTTTTTGAAACTACCTTTTATAGACAACAACCACTGCAATTCGATATCATCATTCATTCTATTAAAATGATTAAATTTTTCTGCAGAACATGTTACATATTCGTCAGCGTGTGCACATAAACCTCCCCCTCTATATATACTGATTCTATCATGCCTAAATAAATTATATCTAGGGAACATGTAGAGTTGGCTATCATCCTCGTCATTTAACCACGTCTCGGAAAAAAGAATTATATCAATATTAAGATTACTTAATTCAATTTTCAAATTAGTAAATTTATTTCTCACAGACCTAGCATTCAAGTGCATAGTGGAAAACCCTTTTTTAAAGTTAGGCGTATCACCCATATCTGGAATGAATGTAGTTTGACACGAGATTTGAGACCACCAACAAAACAGTGAAGATATGACACATATACCCAATAAATGAATTTACAGTAGTTTGACTCATGTATGTTGACGTGGAAAATAACCCACCCCCCCCTTCCCCGAGACACAGGCATCGGCTCTTGTGGCCACCCATGCTCCTAAGTACTAAGCAGGATCTGAACACTACAAGAAAGTCCCCAATTAATTACATAAATAACTCAAAGGAATTTATACAAGTACAATAGTTATAACATTACCAAAATCAAAAAAAAACCACATAGGTTGGTATAGTAGAAACAGGTATAAAGCCACATATACCGTATACTACATTGTAAATCATGAGAATTAATTTGTAGATAATATTTTTAAGTCGAGAAAAAAATTACGGTACCACAAGCTATATATAAACTAAGCAGGTTTACAGTCTGGTATGTCAACCTTGAGCAGGCTCAGCGGCTGGAGGAGGCGGCTGGTCTCTCAGTGATTGTCTGACCCTTTCCAGGATCCGCCCGTGGAGGTTGGCGCCTTTCAAGTTGTTGTTTTTGCAGACTCGTGCTTGCCCCAAGTGCATACATACACCCCAAACAGGGTGATATGAAGCTTCGTAGAGATGCTGGTCACCAGTGTCCAGTAAGTGAGCCTTCATATTAGGCTCGCTGAACTTGATCATGTTGTACTGGAGGAGATACCCTTCTGCGTCCTTAGACCATTCTTGGTTCTCTTTAATACGCTTGCCTGCCTCCATGATAGCATAGGGGTCAACCAAGTCCATAATATTTTCCTGTTGACGTCTGGAACCACAGATTTTCGCCTTTTTGTGTTGAAACGCCTGTTCTACTGAAGAGTAGGTTGTGTCGCCGACCACGATCTTGCAGGGGTACAGGTTGGAATATCGATTGTGGGTTGAACGAAACATGATGCCGTCTGGAGTCTTGGCAGTGGTGGCGAGTTCAAGGTTAACGTCAGGGAATGGGAGACGATTTAGGTAGGCGTGGCTGAAAGACCTTTTACCTACAATAAGGGCGCGCTGCCTAAGCCTCACGTCCATGTTCTTGGCCTTACACAGGAAAAACATAGAGCGGATGTCAAGAAATTCTCGGCGTTCCTGGGCATCAAGTTCATCTCCAATAGAGACTCCATGCCAGAAGTCTGTGTTTTAGCAGTTTGAGAGATTTTATCATCACAGCCTTGTATTGAGTGCCATAGAACTCCATTCTCACAGCGCGGTGTCTTACTTTCGGGTTGTTGACGTCTTCGTCTCCTTGGTTACCATCGCCATCTTGGTTTTGTGGCTTCGCGGAGCGGCCAACTCGTACGATCGATTGAATGATTTCGACACCAAATTTCATTTTAATGTCGTTGAAAAGCTTACCAGCTATTGCAACCAAATCTTCGTCATCTTCTTCCTTCAGGCCTTCAATGATAGTGACTCGCTTGCGCTCATCCCTATCGGATTTTTCAAACCGACCACGATGCTCTGTCAACATGCGTGTCTGTGTGACAGCAACAATGCCCTGTTGGCGTATGCTTTCTTCAGTTGAAGTTAGGGTGGTGGTAATACCAGTGAGTTCATCAGAATGTCCCTTTACCTTGGCTTGGATAGTTCCTACCGTTGCAGCAGTATTCTGGGCGGTTGACGTGATGGTGGCGAGCGTGTTGTTGATATCTGACAGCGTCTGGAGCATACCCGCTGTCACAGTCTCCTGAGCCGTGACACGCTGCCCGAGGTTGTTTACCGCTGTTATGACTTCTTCGGGAGAGGCGTCTTGGTGGAGAATGTCGCCTTCCTTCGCGAATTTGCGTCTTCTCGACATAATTTATCTTGTAGTGGCTTCTCTGAGTCTTTAAACAGATACTGACCAACAATTTAGTTGTTGGCATGTAGTTTGACGGTGGTTAATATTGAAAATTCAGGGAGCCTCTCTCAACGCGTCTTCACCCGCTAGTGGCCATCATAGTATCAGAGACATTATTATTTATGCCACATCCGCGAAAATGTATACCCGTGAATATAACTACGTTCACAGTAACAGAAAATCCTTTCAAATGACACAAATAGTACCAAAAACTCTGTGGATAACTCACATTTTGCGCATAAACATACAAAGATTTTCTCTAAATCTAAAAATCAAATTGTGCATTCTGTAAATTTTGCTGAAAATATTTTGTTAACTGACTTTTAACTGAGATTTTCTCAAAAATCTGGTAATTAATTCTTAAAGCAAATAAGACAAAACTGACTTTTAAATGAGGGGTGGGAACCTTATTAAATATGACTCAGCAAACACAATTTATCTTCTTTTTTTCGACTGTATTTTCTGATGAACTGCGTAGAAGTCATGCCCGTGCAAGATTTCGCGACACAGGCCACATGTTGATAAAGGTTTTTAGAAACACTACCTTTAAGGGTCATAAAACTTTTAAATGCAATCTGCCCTTTGCCATCATGATGCACAAATGCAGCCCCGAGGAGTTACTAGCATGGTAGTGTATCGGCCAATATGGTCAGTATGATGATTGAATGAAGTAGATCTAACTTATTCAATATACCCAAAATGTGAACTCTTTTGTTTTACCCCTCAGCCGTGGGTTAACTTAATGGTCGCCTACTGCTTTATGCACTACTAGTATGCTCTCTGTCGTCATGATGCATGAATGCAGCCTTGGCGAGTAACTAGCCAGTAGACCTACTTCATTCAATCATCATACTGACCATATTGGTCGATATACTCCTATGCGAGTAACTCATCAGGGCTGCATTCATGCATCATGGTTAAGTTAACCCACGACTGAGGGGTAAACAAAAGAGTTCACACTTTGAGTATATTGAATACGCTGACATAACTGAAGGTTAAGTCAGATAGCCCACACCTGGACAAGATTATGCCACATAACCACTGCCCACTGGTCATTGACTGGGACAACTCATCTTGACCCTGTGGGGCAGTGGTTATATGGCATAACCCTGTATAGGTGTAGGGTATCTAATACATATGGGTTAGAGCCCAATCTCACCTGCAGGTTGTTTTTGATGATGGCCAACTTGTCGGCGGGCGTCATGCCGTTCTGTGCTGCTGCGTTCTCCGCCATGCTACCGGTCAGACACTGAAACACAAGGTACACCTTATATTAGGGACAGGGAGTAAAAGCAGTGTTGCCGGCTTTTGCCGGTGTAAAATCCTAATGGCCGACGTAGGGCCTTGGGACGCAGGCCAGAACAGTGTTGCCGAAATTACGCCTGCACGCCGGCTTTTGCCGGCGTAGAACCATAATGGCCGGCGTAGGGCCTTAGGACGCAGGCCAGAATGGCCTGCCATGATCTTAGCTTTATAATGCTGAAAGCATTTTTCAAATCTGCCAATTAGAAGCGAAGATAGGGCAATTTTAGTGAAATTGTTTAATGTTCAAATATTTTCCAAATTCTTTGCAGTTATGGTGAAGTTTATATGGGCACCTTAAATATCGATATTCATATGGCCTGCGTGAGAGGGAAATGGCCTGTGTAAGACGCCAAGACGCAGGCCACATTGGCCTGCGTCAATAAAAGATTTTCGGCAAAACTGCCAGAATGGCCTGCCATGATCTCAGTTTCCCAATGGTAAAAGAATTTCTCAAATCGTCCAATCAGAAGTGAAGATAGGGTCATATTTGTAAAGTTGTTTTACATTCAATATTTTTTTCAAATTCTTTTAAGTTTTTGCATAGTGTAAAAGAAGGTGTAAGGAAGTTTATGAAGGTACATTGAAATATCAAAATTCATATGGCCTGTATGAGAAGGAAATGGCCTGCATAAGACGCCAAGATGCAGACCACCCTGGCCTGCTTTGATAAAAGATTTCGGCAACACTGTAAAAGTTTTCCTATTAAAAGGAATATATTATACAGCACTTTGTGACATGAAAATAAAATTAGGGGAAACCTGATGTATCTATCACGAACAAAACGTTTGGTGTATTTTTTTTATGTCCTATTGTTTTTTACCTGGTTTTATTAGGAAGTGACTCTTTTAGCATAGTGAATTTCATTATACACGTAATGTGTTTGCCAAACGCGTAACTGCAGTTGACAGGACTTCATGTGAGAAATCGTCTCTCACACAGATTTAACAGACTTACAAAGTTACTATGGTACAGTACTAGAAGTCACCATAATCAGATCTCTGGTGCGGCTTATAGGATCAGCCAAAAGTCAGGTTGCGGCTTATAGTTATACGCGAGTTAGGCTTTTACGTGAGGTTTTACGGTACGCTGGTGTGTGGTTCACTACTATACCAGGAGGCAGTATTGTGGAAGGCTGCATACAAAAAAGACTTTGGGATAAAATGTCACTTTTTACTATTCACAGTTCTACACAGGCAAGGCTTTCCTACTTATCAAAACTATTCAGATCAGCCTCTGAACTGCAGGTGGGGAGGGGCGTGTTTGGCAATACTGCAAGCTTTTAAGGCCAAAAAAAATAGGTTTGTTTCAGGTCACCCGACTGACTATCAAAACAGGACCGGCCCTACGTATTAATATTTTTATGCAATTTTGAAGAAATTTTCATACTTTTACCCTTTTTTGGTCCATTTTAGGGTATTCAAAAACGTTAGCTAGTACATTCATGTTAAAAAAATATTATTTACAAAAAATTAAAATCCGACCTACCGACCCTGCATTTTCCTCCCATGTTACCTGAAACAAACCTTTTTTTTTCCCCTAAATATGAGCAGACCACCAGATGGACGGACATATGATTACATAGCCCCAGGGTACAGGTGCTATAAAGTATAATAGCATGCACACCTGACCTGGTTATGTTGGCCATGAAACGTGGTCACCAAGTCGGTGTCTACATTAAACTGTTTAACCACCTGTCACAATCGGCTACCTGCTATCACTGGATAAACATACTCAACTTCTCAAGTACCATTCGTGATCCTGAGAGGGAACATTCACAAAATGACATCACCTATTTGGAATTTTTTTTCAAGCCTCCCCCGTCCGTCACGGTTTTTGCCAATTTTGGCTTGGCCCAGGGTCACGTTTCGTCACTAAACCACGACCACCCCCACTCAACATCTTGTCGGTGACATCATTTATGAACGTTCCCATGTAATAATGAATTATTCCTTCGGATTTGTCTGACGTGTTTTGCAGTCAGGGTAACTGTTTTGAAATGGAACTTTGGATATTGGTTATTTAGTCATTTATTGAAGGGGGGGGGGGGGGGAGGTCTGGGGGTATTTGGTGGAATTTCCTACAAAACGGCAATTTGTTTTTTCTCGACCTCCGGCCCCAACGGCAACGGGCCAACCCCGAATCAATTGTTATCTTGACCCCCCCCCCCCCCCACTAAGAATCGTTCTCCCCAACAAAAATTGGCCTAGGCCCTTCCCCCTTCCCCCCCCCCCCCCCAAACCAAGGCTAGCAAAGAAAATATTTTTCACTTTCAGGACAGGTCAGGACGGAGAGGAGGCGAGTGGGGTTGTAGATTTGGGCAATTAAAAACCCCCCAGTCGCGTACTGTCTGAAAATCGTTGTCCTCACTTGCTAAACTTTAGGAATATCTACTACTACTAGTAGTACTCAGGGTACCCACACAAATTTCATTTTCAAATTCCATGCGTTTTCCCTGAGCCACGGTAGGTTTTCCCTGTGCTATTTGCTTTGGAACAGTTACTAATATTCATCCTCAAATCTTGAAAATCTAGAAGCCAAATTGAGAATGGAGCATGCATAACACTGTATCATGGTTTCAAAATGTTTTTCCCTGTGTGCTAAAATTTTATTCCATGTGTTTTCCCTGTGTTTTGGACACATTTTCAAATTCCATGTGTTTCCCTGACAGGGAATCGATTTTTCCATTTTCCCTGTTATTCCATGTTTTCCCTGTTTGTGGGTACCCTGAGTACTACGTGTACCACTCATGTCATGATCTAGTGGAGAGTTGACTGAAGTCTGAAACTAGTTGGACCTACCCCACCAATGATCTGAAAGGTGCAGTAGTAGAGTCTCTCTCTGTGACTATCTGAAACAGTCAGTGAGTGAGTGAGGGACTGAGGAGGGACGTCGGCACGTCAACGCTAGCTCATCTAATCTGAACTCGTCGATGCAGGCCGATCTGATGGGGCCCTGTCTAACACACAGCTCGGCTACTGTTATGGTCTGGCACGTACAGACTAGTCAACGCCCGCTGTCGCCAACAACCATATGTTTGAAAGTGAGTTAAACTAAGTAAATTAAGGGTCTTCCTACAGATCCGACTTACCTGATCGTCACCAGTCAATTGTGTTGTAATACACAGAACAACAGTTACTTATAGACAAGTAACTACAAGAAATATGATGCAATGTTCTGTCAAAACCGGCAAAAGTGACAAAACGTGTGTTGGCTTCCCGGAAATGATTTCGCTAGTCAGCAGCTGGCGGCGTGGCTAGCGCGGGAACCAGCGGCTTTTCGCCGATTTGTGACTTATCGTAAAACAGATAGGATTTCCCTAAAACTCAAATATAATACAAAATTTAATAACTGAATACATAGAGTAACTAAAGGTCTAACATAATATACAAACATGTCACTTAATAAATGAGTATTTACCTTTTTAAATTTACGACAACCGAGCTCATCTTTGACATCCAGACGTTTGCTGGCACGCCGCGGTTTGTCAGAAATGTTACGTCGGGACGAAAACACCAGCGAAAAGCACAAGTGACAGGCGAACAGGTTGTTTTGAGATGACCGAACTTTGCCCCATACAAATCTACCTAGTGGGCCACCTAGTTGACTGATTTGGGCAGATCTAGGTGGGAACAAGTTGGAGGAACACGCGTCGACTGTAGGATCGTCTGTCAAAGTAAGTGTTGTTTTCTTGAGATCGGGAACCACCTCCCCTCACTCGGTCACTCATTCAGTGATTCAGTCATTGACACTCTCTCCCTCGGTCTCGGAATGAATCACTGAATCAGTGAGTGAGTGAGTGAGTGAGTCACTGTCACTAGAAAAAAGCGAAAACGGCAAAAAATTAGTATTTTACCAGAATAATACAATCTATAGGCATAGCATAGTTTACGGTTTATCAACTGAAAGTGAAAGATCTTTCATTTCATTGCATTTACAGTTCAATCAAGGGCGTGGTCATTTAAATTTTAGTATTATTTGTGGAGGGGGGAGGGCTAAACTAGCTAAGCCTAAACCACAGGGAAGCAATTGTATTCCAGGTTATTGTCAGGGTTAATTCACCTCACCTATTACTAGTCTTCATTAGAGTCTATAGCCTAGGATACATATTTCCATCTGATATTAGGCCTATTATACATGGACATTAATATTTATTTAGATTCATGAAGTTATAGAGGTAAGAAAGCATTGAATAATATGTGCAAACACTGTAACGCGACGTAATACTATATTGTCATCTGCCAGAAATCGAAAGTGTCCGCAAAAGCTTTGAAGAAAAGTATAATAAGCTTGCCGCTGCTTATGAAAGGTCTCTCAAATATTAGCTGTAGAACCGTATTACAAGTATATCATCAAGCAGGCCAGGAGCCATCAACTGTAGGCCTATATATTCATATATAAAAATTGTATAATGCCATCAATGCTAGCTCGGTTCTGACATAAATGTATCCTTACATTAGTCAATAAAGCCTTCTTGAATCTCTGATGAAGGCTTTGGACATCAACGATCATCTCCCACTTGTGATGTGTCCTTGGCTTCAGTTTTTTTGGGTTCTTTTCAACCACGTAAGGGAGTGTTCATTCATCAATTACAGCAGGGTGATGAGATTTCGGACAGAGGTACAAAAGAAATTCAGCCTATAAATGTTGCTGTTAGCCTGCCCCTACTTTTCTGACTTTAAAACGCTATAACAACGAGTGAATAAAGGCGTGGTTTTTTTGTACAGCCCCGCCCCCTTTGAACTAAAAGTAATGCGCTGGCTTTAATGCTGAAAAGGTATAAATATTTGTACCCCTCCCCCACTCCACCTACCCCCACCATTCCACCCCATCAAAGGGGTCGACTTACATCCCTCAACCTCCCCTATTGATAATAAATGGCTAGTCATTATATACTGGAGCTATTTATATCGGATTGTGCGTTGGCACTGTATGAGTACATAAAGTTTTCATTGTGATTTAAACATGATTAAAATCTAGAGAATATTATTGACTGATATCATTATCAATAAGAATTTGGGGGGGGGGGGTATGAAGTCTTTGATCCATTATCGGTCCTATCATCATCAGTATCATCAGTAGCCCTCTCCACACCGTGCCTAGTACCAGTGTCCTCACTTTTCCACGGACTCTGACCTGATAGAAAAGATGATAAATCAGAGATCTGAAGAAGAAATGACAACAGACGAGACAACAAGATCTACCGTAAAACCTGCATACCGTAAATTCTTGTGTGGAAACTATGGGCTAGTGCACGAGTCAGATTAACGGTGCAGCTTATAGGACCGGCCCAGAATCAGGATGCGTCTTATACGTGAGTTTTTTGCCACTATAGTACGGTACTAAAATAACAATTCCTGGAAGTTTCGGAGGGCGACTTTACCTTCGGCTTATACACAAGTTAGTCTTATACGCAAGAATTTGCAGTACAACCCATGGAGTATACACGAACCAGACCCTTAGTAGGTTATAGGGGTTCTTCCAATGTGGGGGTGCGGGTAGTAAGAGGGGTTTTGGAAGTATAGTACTTTACTAAAGTACCGAAAATCAGACCTCAAGTGCAGATCATAGGGTTTTCCCAAGGTGGATGTGGGGGTTACACACGAGCTGTGGGGTATTGTAAACATAGGCATTTTCACTGGTATAAATTTTTGCTGATTTCCCGGAAAATACAATATCGCTTGTCTTTAAAATCACGGATTTCCGAAACTTGGCACCTAACGGTAATTCAAAACTGTATAAATT
The DNA here is from genome assembly GCA_947462335.1 of Harmothoe impar. Taxonomy (NCBI): domain Eukaryota; kingdom Metazoa; phylum Annelida; class Polychaeta; order Phyllodocida; family Polynoidae; genus Harmothoe; species Harmothoe impar. Next base: position 8,973,736 of record OX381708.1, read on the forward strand.
TTCAAAGATTTTAATATCTGTGAAATTTGGTAAAATTGTAGCTGTCAGATTGGCTGGTTTCCTTGGTCTCCTGGGGGACATGATGGCCGCCTCCTGTGGACATCTCATCGTGTCCCTATATACAAGATGGCCGCCTCCTGTGGACATCTCGTTGTGTCCCTATATACAAGATGGCCGCCTCCTGTGGACATCTCGTCATTTCCCTATATACAAGATGGCCGCCTTCTGTGGATATCTCGTTGTGTCCCTATATACTGACCCGGCAGGGATTATCTCACGTTCCCTGAGTCCACCCCGTGTTATCTGATAGGTAGCTGGCTATCAACATGTACAAAGTCAACAGATAGGGTGCTTGAATGTTTTATTTACTTTATATAAAGTTTGCTGCTAATGTGAGAGGTGTCATCCGTCATCCAGTACACCTGCACTGATACATTCTGACACAGTAGGTACTCATATAGGGGTTTCAATGGGAACAAAACGGATGCAAATAGCCTTGATTAAAGACAGGAAGCTTATTTCATGCACTGAAGTTTGGGGGGGGGGATATAATTTGTCAGCAATAGGGTGATCCTATAAGCTGCACGGGGGATTTGATTGAGTGACTTTTGTACTTTTTGCAAAAACTCACGTATAAGACACTCTGTCAAGCCTAGCAGAGCCAGCGATCTGACTCGTGTATACTAGCAGCAGCCTATATGCGAGGTTTTTACAGTATGCGTTTCCCTCTTTCTGTTTTGCACTATGCAGGCTTTTATGGGGTATGAAAACAACGAAATAATGATAATACATGGTTCTACTAAGTTAAGCTAACCTTGGCCAGAGTATTCTACCAATGTGTCAGAAAATAAATATGATGACTGAGTTTGTGTACACGTCCACGTTGATGTGGGTCAGAACAAAGTTTTTACACGGTCACAGGATTGTATTTACACAGACATCATGAATGGCAGTTTTTCCAGGAAAGTATATTATCAGAATAAATACTACAGGGTGCTCGCTTGGTAATACCGTATCCGACCTACCGGTAATAAGCGCACAACCCCTAATAAGCGCACCTCCTCCCCCACCCACGCTTGGCTGATTTTAGACTGTAAACCCCCCTGAATCAGTGTGAATATGTCAGATTTGGAGGTCAATTAAACTCTTAACTTATAGAAACATGTTCAGAATACTTAGTAAGCACACTGTGTGCTTATGACGTGGAATGCGGTAATGCAGCAGAAACATACATATCGTACAGTTGTGTTTAAGTGCCCCGGCGCTTATAACTTTGGAGGGGTGTTTACCCCCAACGCTTATACAAGACTGGCGCATATACAAGACCCGCCGGCAGTTATTCTATACCCGGTGCTTAAACCGACGGTATGGTATGTAAGTAGTATAGTATGTATCGGAACGGGACTATAGTTAACTACTGTTTATTACTCAATCGACATGCAGCCAATCAGAGGCCTCCATTTGGTCACGTGACCCCCTCATTTGCATAATTACGTAATAGACCACGCCCCCTCATTTGCATAATTACGTAATAGACCACGCCCCCTTGATCACCAGCCAATCAGAGGCTTCCATTTGGTCACGTGACCCCCTCATTTGCATAATAGGCCACGCCCCCTTGATCACGTGACCCTTTCATTTGCATAATAAGCCACGCCCTCTTGATCACCAGCCAATCAGAGGTCGCCATTTGGTCACGCGACCCCCTCATTTGCATAATAGACCGTGCCCCCTTGATCACGTGACCCCTTCATTGACATGATAGACCACAACAACATCACGTGACTATCTTTGTTTGTAAACAACACCACGTGGCTCTCTTTGTTTGTAAACAACACCACGTGGCTCTCTTGTTTGTAAATAAGACCTACTAAGTTTAGGCATAGGTAACAGCAGTGTTTGTAAATAACGCCTACTATGTTTTCAGTCATAGGTGTCTAGAGCAGCAGCAGCAGCAGCATCTTCAGCAGCAGCAGCAGCGGCAGCCGCGTCATAAGTGTCTAGAGCAGTAGCCACGTCATAGATGACTAGTGCAGCAGCAGCAGCAGCATCTTCAGCAGCAGCAGCAGCAGCAGCAGCATCATAGGTGTCTAGAGCAGGAGTAGCAGGAGTGTCATAGGTGTCTAGAGCAGTGGCAGCAGCAGCAGCAGCAGCATCATAGGTGTCTAGAGCAGGAGTAGCAGGAGCGTCATAGGTGTCTAGAGCAGTGGCAGCAGCAGCAGCAGCAGCATCATAGGTGTCTAGAGCAGGAGTAGCAGGAGCGTCATAGGTGTCTAGAGCAGTGGCAGCAGCAGTAGCAGCAGCGGCAGCAGCAGTAGCAGCAGCAGCATCAACAGTATCTTCAGCAAAAGCAGCAGCAGCCGCGTCATAGGTGTCTAGAGCAGCGGCAGCAGCATCTTCAGCAGCAGCAGTAGCAGCAGCGGCAGCAGTATCTTCAGCAGCAGCAGCGTCATAGGTGTCTAGAGCAGCAGCGTCATAGGTGTCTAGAGCATCAGCCGCAGCAGCAGCAGCATCTTCAGCAGCAGCAGCAGCGGCAGCAGCAGCCTCATCAGCAGCAGTAGCAGCAGCAGCAGCAACATCTTGAGCATCAACAGCATCTTCAGCAAAAGCAGAAGCCCGTAACTTAGCATCATGGGCATCAGTCATAGCCGTAACAGCGACACTGCGACTAGCATAAGCAAAACAGGCTATTTTTTTAGCAGCTGTACAAGCATTAATAGCATTAGCCCTAGCAGCAGCCGCAACAGCGACACTTTTAGCAGACGTTGCAGCATCAGTAGCAGCAGCATCGGTAGCAAGAGCGGAAACAGTAGCAAAAAGATTAGCAGCACGAGCAGCAGCGGCGAGAGTAACAGCAACGTTGTTAGCAGCATTGGCAACTTCGTATGCTACATGTGTAGCACGAACAGCGATACGAGCTTCACGTTTTGCACGAGCAGCAGCATTAGCTGCAGAAGTAGCCCTCACACTTTCCAGCCACCCGTACGAATCTTGATAAAAACCAACTTCCACCTTACGAGCTTCACGTTTTGCACGAGCAGCAGCATTAGCTGCAGAAGTAGCCCTCACACTTTCCAGCCACCCGTACGAATCTTGATAAAAACCAACCTCCACCTTGCTACTTGTTGACTCATCAGTAAACATGGACGTCTCCTCATGTGGTGTTGTCGCGGCTCTGTAGTAGTGTTGGGATTGCTCACATTCGGTAGAACGTAGAGTGATTCCTGATGACGCCATGCTGAAGGTGGTTGAAGAAGTGTGTGGGACTCATGTTTCACTCTCGCTTATGTACTAGGCTCCGAGATAAGCTTCTTAACTCAGGAGGAAAACTCTCACTAGGAAGGCGACCGGCTGTCTACCTGTGTAGGCGCGGGTTCGTTACATCTTTAATCCTGTTCGACCCTCCGAGGAAATACATGAAAAAAACAAAAGACTCGAATCCGCAGACAGTAGGAAGCTATAAGGAGCTTAACTCGTGTTTGATTTAAGCTGTCTACCACACGCACGCGCTTGTAGTCACAGCTAGAGTGGCAGACTTCTGTCCGCCCGCTGGCGCATGACAATCGACTTTAGACACCCCCTGTAGTTTGTTTTTTTGCATACACAGTTGACTAGCATCTTAAGCTCTTACTCAGCTATAAGCCCATATACATGTAACGCGCATTACTCTTCTTTATGGTAATTATCAGATCGATTTAAGGGTGGAAAGGGCTTAGGTGATGTAGATCCCTCTCTAGCTGAAAACAGGCTTAGACTATAGCATGTAGGCAGCTGGCCGCGTTAAACATCCCTGTAGTTTTTTGTATACACTCTCGATCCCCTCTCTAGGTGAAAACAAAAGCTTAGAAGATGAGGTGATCCGGCCACTGGCTGGCGCGTCACACCGGGCGTTAATCACCCCCTGTAGGCTTTGTATACGCTCTCTAGGTGAAAAACAAAAAAGCTCCCTCCACGGGCTGGCGCGTCACACCTGTCGTTAAAACGCCCCCTGGAGTCTTAGTATACACAGGTGCCCCGCCTTATCTATTCACCAGCTATAAGCCCATATACGTGTACATGCGATTTTTGATACCCTCTCTGGAATAGGGTGGGGCTCAAGGTGAAAACAAGATTAGTCCATTCGCTCTCTCAGCTATATAAAGAGCCTCAATTGTTCTTGCAACAGCACTTCACCACCGGTACACTATCAGTCACGAGGCAGATGTTTGCGGCATGGGTCATACAGGTTACCTACTAATAGCGGTTTGGGTGAGTAGATCACTTTTTTTCCCCTAAAAAACCAAAAAAAAAAACCCACTTATGACTCAGGTATGTATATGTAGCACTGTTAGTGTAAGTACACAGTAGAATCTACTGTACTATAGACTCGGCCCTCTGAAGACGGCGGAGCGCGTTAATGCGCGGGTCTGTGGCGGCGTCACTTGTTTTTTATTCTAACTAAAAAGTCAGAAGTCGATCTACGACCTATCAAAGACAAATTTGTGATAAGTTCAAACTAAATAAGAGACAGTTTGAGCGTCTCTTAGTCGCTGTCAAAGATGCGAATAACGAACGCGCTGAGGGCGGGGTTCAGGTCACGTATAGTTCCTTGCTCTTTCGTCAGATGGCGCCACAATAGGGGATTTGTACATTCCTACGATGCTCGCGAACATTTCAACGCATAATGAGCTATATAGGCAACAAAGTGTGCTTCTGAATATATTAAAATATAAAAACAATTCAATATTGTGTATTTCTGATAGAAATGAGGCAGTTTCTTTGAATACCAACTAAACTATAGCGAGATGAAAAATACCACACCATATCTAAGGCTTTATAAAAGATACATAGGCAGAAACTCTCGCCGAGTGGGTAATCTGAAAAACGAACCAACTCGTTGTGCCACAAGGGCCCCCACCCAACGGGGGCCTTTTGAGCTCAGTCATGTTGTTTCTCAACACTAGGTGTAATTAATTACGCCCATGTTGAGTAGCATCTACTAACCAACTGACAGTGTCAGTTGGTTGGCCCCTCTTTAGGGGCCACACAATAAATAAAGAATAGAGACCTAAGGGAACGTTCACAAACGTCCACCCTTCCTACGGGGTGGGTGGGTCTTTGGGTTTAGTGACAAAACAGCGACATGTCAGCTCTCTTTTTTTTTTCCAAGTCTACATATTATTTATGATTAAAAAATTAAAAAAAAAAAACCACGATAATAAAGTGCGCTGATCAAAAACTGAATAGAAAAATAACCAAAAATAGGTTGGTAGCTGATCGGTCGTTGTCACACGGTGCAGAAAATTTACTGCATATCGGACCAGGGGATAGTCTGGCAGCGACCCGCCACCCCGTTCACAAGCTGTGTACAGCACCCCGTTTCTCTTTGTCCATATTGGCTAAAAAAAAACAGGACATTGTTGACTTGGCTATTTTACCCGTCTGGGTCTTATTATTTAAACACCTCGTGTTGACCCTGTGGGGCAGCGGGTACATGGAATAAACGTGTCCAAGTGCACGCTATCTAACACATAACCGAAGGTTACTGAGTTATGTAATAATAGTTATGTAATAATAACTGACCTATGAGGTCGCCAGTCAGTTTGCCGTGATTATTTTGACACACTCTCAGTTACTCGTAGCACATCTAATACATAATTAGACTCAGCCTCATATAAGACAGTCTCGGCCACGCAGGCTGCATATCGGACCAGGGAGATAGTCTGGCAGTGACCCACCAGCCCGTCCACAACCTGTGTACAGCACCCCGTGTCTCTTTGTCCATATTGGCTAAAAAAAACAAAAAAAAACAGGTCATTGTTGACTTTGGCTATTTTACCCGTCTGGGTCTTATTATTTAAATCACCTCGTCTTGACCCTGTGGGGCAGTGGGTATATGGAATAACCGTGTCCAAGTGTACTCTATCTAACACATAACCAAAGGTTACTGAGTTATGTAATAATAACCACCCTATGATCCTATGAAGACGCCAGTCAGTTTGCCGTGATTATTTTGACATACTCTCAGTTACTCGTAGGGTATCTAATACATAGTTAGACTCAGCATCATATAAGACAGGCTCGGCCACGCCGGCTGCATATCGGACCAGGGAGATAGTCTGGCAGTGACCCACCAGCCCGTCCACAACCTGTGTACAGCACCCCGTGTCTCTTTGTCCATATTGGCTAAAAAAAAAAAAACCAAAAAAAAAAAAAACAGGTCATTGTTGACTTTGGCTATTTTACCCGTCTGGGTCTTATTATTTAAATCACCTCGTCTTGACCCTGTGGGGCAGTGGGTATATGGAATAACCGTGTCCAAGTGTACTCTATCTAACACATAACCAAAGGTTACTGAGTTATGTAATAATAACCACCCTATGATCCTATGAAGACGCCAGTCAGTTTGCCGTGATTATTTTGACATACTCTCAGTTACTCGTAGGGTATCTAATACATAGTTAGACTCAGCATCATATAAGACAGGCTCGGCCGCGCCAGCCGCATATCGTACCAGAGGGATAGTCTGGCAGCAACCCGCCATCCCGTCTACAATCTGTGTACAGCAGTCTGGACCAGACCACCAACTCTGGGTATAGCATTCTGGATGCCTGTAGCAAGACTGGATCTAACCCTTTAATAGTCGCATAGCGCTTTAATATGCAGTGCCCGTTGTCGTCATAAGTCATGAATGCGGCACTCAGAGTTCCTCACCAGGGCTGCATGCATGCATACACTGGCATATCGACAAAGGGCGTAGCGCATTAAAGCACTATTGCCACCTTTAGCATTAAAGCGCTGAGGGTTTTATTTTTTTGATAGTGTAGAAACCAATATCTGTCTAATTAAACCCCTTATCAGTGCTGTTTTTTTTCACATACAAAAAGAATTAGGTAATGGCGCTGCAGTACTCTGAAAAGCGGTGGCGGTGAATTTCCATTTAGATCTTGAAAAGGGGGGCGGTCAGATGTCGTCAAGGCTCTGATAAGTAGGGCAGTTAAAATCATATGATTACATTGAGCTAATTTTCTTGCTGAAAGGAATGAATAATTGTATTTGTATAAAATTCACACACACACACACACACACACACACACACACACACACACACACACACACACACACACACACACACACACACACACAGGACACCTGATGATCTCCACACGATGACCTGATTGCTCTTCCTAAAAAAAAAAATGCCCAACTCGATCTACCTACTCAACAGGGTTTCAGTGTATAGCGTATTAGGGTTTTTCTGATGCGTATATTATATTGAGATTGATTTTCAACTTTTGTGATCAGTGGTTGGTCCTTAAAAGGACCGTTTGGTAGAGAGAGGGTCGCAGGGACCTTGCTGCTGAAGCGGAGGGCGTGGTCATAACGCGTGGCAGTCCTTCAGCAGCTCCTCCAGCACGGCGGGCGGTAAGCCTTCCTCCATGCAGACTTGCTGCTTGACCTGCTCCACGCACCGGCGGATGAGTTGATCAGCGACGTTCTCGATCAGCTCATCCACCACACCCTCTGCTTCAGCAGCAGTCCGCTGTCTCTCCTCTCTCTGTAGCGAGGCTACGAACTGCTTCTCCACGGCCGCATCGATCATAGATCGAGAAACGGCCACGAAGTTCTGTCTCTCCGCCTCCTCTCTCTGTTGCACGGCTACGAATTCCTTCTCCACGGCCGCATCGATCATAGATCGAGAAACGGCCACGAAGTTCACTCCGTGAGCCATTTTGTCGAACTGACTTCCTAGCCACCTGAGAGATGCTGACGTCACACTATTTTCGACGACGCTATGACGCGCGCGAGGTAGACAGACGACGTCGTTTCACTTCCTTATTTGGAGTTTGGGATCTTTTGACACCGAAGTCATACCGTACGGTCGCGATAAAGCAACTAGTGTTGAAAAGCGTGCCGGTCTTTTATAAGCGCCGGAGTATAAGAGCCTCCAAATGTTTTTTCTCAAGCACTAAAATCGCGACTTTGAATAAGCGCCAGCGCCTGGCTTGTATATAGCTCCTGAGTAAGAACTTCACCGAATTGAAAAGCCCTCCCTCAGAGCTCTTAATCGCGACAGTACGGTACAAATCTGATGTCAACCCGCGCCAAAAACAAAAAGGGTGTTCCGGTCACACGTACCTACGACGAGCGACCTTCAGCTATCACCACGTGAAGAGTGGGAAATAAATTTTGTACGGCAAGAAAACTGAAAACTGATAACGATTCCATTAGATAAGTATTTGGTTCCAATCTATGGCGAGATATTTCCACCAAAGCGATTGATTTATATGTCTGTAAGGTTCAGCTCTCCAACACTCTCCAATGTCCGCCAGTGCACGACGGTCGCCGCCCATCATTAGTCACAACTAAACTTCTGCTGGAGAGTGAAAGTTACGTTGAGTCTTGAGGTGCGCAGAGATACTATCTGCCGCAGCCTGATTTTAGTTCCACGCTATTTAGATAAACGCCCCATTTAAAATCTCTCTCTCGATCCTAGTAAAGGAAAAAAAAGGCTAGAGTTTATCATGGACGCGTCTCAGTTTTAGTCAAGCTGTAAAGTGAAGAACCAGAGCTTGTACATATTCCCACGTGAGGGGTGACCCCGCGGGGCGTTCAGTTAGTACTGAGTCTATACTCAAGGTCAAGTTCCACTCTCTAAACAGAGCTTTAGCGACTCCGTCATATAGACTAGACTGCGCGCGCGATTTTTTTTTTTGCTGAAGCAGCTAATCGATGGAAGAGTAGAGAACAGGTGCTCGACCAAAAATCTGCTTCAGAGGCTTGTTATCAGGTATTAACAGTTAAATCAAAATATTTCAAAACATCCAGAAAAGCAGAATAACATGTCCTACGGGCTACAGCCGGGCACTGACGAGCAGACGGCGCTGACGTCATTTCAATCAGGTCACAGGGCTCTTTAGACACCTTTTCTGTAAGACCCGTCTCATACCTTAGTATATAATACCGTAAACACCGGTGATTAGTATATGATCACATTGGCAGTCGCGGATCCACGAAGAGGCTGAATAAGCCTCGAGCGGACCCGCCACTTGCAATGTGACATAATCTTACCATGCGCTTTTGTTTTGTTTTTGTTTCTATTTACAACAGCAAACATTTCAAACAACCTATTGTTTTTTTTTAAAATGATGAAAAATCAGCCCAAAAAAAAAAGTAAACATTTTAGAGCTAAATTTGTGGAGGATAGCCGGACATGCTGATGTCACTAGACCCCTAAATTCGATATGGTGACATGGGCATTTTCTTAAAATTCGATACGACGACACGGGCACGGACATCTAAGTGACATGGGACATGTGGCATTTCTTGAGTCCCACATGTGCCATGGACCATAGTGACATGAGGAAAAAAAAAAATGTTCAAAGAGTGCATCAGAAAAGTGCCATTTCAAGCCTAAACATTTCGCCAAATTTTTTTTTCTCTTGGATGGTACTCGGCTTTGCAGTGTCTGGGTCCTTAAAAATGTACCAGAATGCTCAAATTCGGGTTCTAAATATTTTCAAAAAACGTTTTCTCCCTTAGTGACGTGTGACATGGGCATTTCTTAAATTCGACATACGGCTGCATGGGGAGGACCCACCCGTCAAGGGCCCCATGATGACTCATACCCGCCGCGTTCAAACTAGCGTGGTGGTTATAGGTAGACCTTCTTTCAGTATCCACGTGACCAGATCCATCGCCGTCTCTTGAGCAACAGTAACCGAGGTAACTAGGGTTATTGTTATCCGGGCCGTAAGACGACAGTCTAAGACGGTGTGTGGTCGCGTTTTGCTCTCCCTAATACTCTAATTCAAGTCGAGTTACCGCTAACCCCTACAAAAAGAGGGTCATTTGTGTAATTCAAAAGTCGTTCCTTTGTTAGCAATGAGGGGGTCGTTCTATTCATTGATTTTTTTTTTTTTTTTTTTTTTTTTCTTTTTTTTTTTTGTTTACAACAACAAGTCAAAGTACAGTCAATCAACCGAGATCCTTTCTACTCCGTGGGGGTGTAGAAGGATCTCCCCCCTGAGGTTACAAAGTCACCTCTTTATTTAAAGGGTTACGGGTCGCAAAGTCGCTTTCGCTTTCGCTTACAAGTCACAAAGGCGCATGAAATATTCAAGTCAAAAAGTCAAATTCATCAACTATCAGCACAGTCGTTTGAAAGGCATCAAGTCACCGAAAAACTCCTCTACAGTCACCTCCGACTCGCCTCCTCCCTACCCCCCTAAAGGGGGGTAGAGAGGAAGCGATTCCCTAGAGATCAGATAATTTTTTTTTTTTCTCCCGAGCAGACCCCAAAGGCCCCCCCTCCCCCCCAAGTGCCCGCCCACCCCATAAATAGTGCCCCCCTCCCCCCCTCCCCTCCCCATGCATCTTAAAGTGCCCCCCTCCCCCCCTCCCCTCCCCTCGCCCCTTATAGAAGCCTCCCATTAGCTAGTCCAAGTCATGTGACCAAAAGGGAAGCGTAGTCTGTCTATTGTCTATATTATGCAAATGAGGGAGGGGGTCAAGTCACGTGACCAAGGGGGTGTGGCCTATTCTCTAAATAAAGAGCGCTTCCGGTCACGTGACCAAGAGGGTGTGGTCCTATTATGCAAATGAGGGGGTCACGTGATCCATGATTATGCAAATGAGGGAGTCACCTGACCAAATGGAAGCCACTGATTGGCTGGTGATCAAAGGGGCGTAGTCTACTATGCAAATGAGGGGGTCACGTGATCAAGGGGGCGTGGTCTATTATGCAAATGAGGGGGTCACGTGGGAGTCACGTGACCAAATGGCGGCCCTGATTGGCTGGTGATCAAGGGGGCGTGGCCTATTACGTAATTATGCAAATGAGGGGGCGTGGCCTATTACGTAATTATGCAAATGAGGGGGTCACGTGACCAAATGGAGGCCTCTGATTGGCTGCATGTCGATTGAGTAATAAACAGTACTTAACTATAGTCCCGTTCCGATACATACTATACTACTTATGTACAGAACTGGTCTGGTAGATCCTGACCTGGAACGAGCACTTGTACATTATTCTGCTGGACTGTTCACATGTAAGCTGATAAGTGGCAAAAAACTCATTTAAAGAAGAACATCCCCCTGGAAAGGCGATGAGATTAAATAAAGAAATAAAATTTAAAAAAAGTAGACTGAGATAGATGCGGCCATTCATAGATCTGATCCCTGCTGTTTGGACAAGCCGCATTCTAGAAACCTGACCAAAACGAGCAAAATGTTTTAACCTTGCGACAGGCTGGTTTGCCTAGAGAGGCCCCACCGGACGTTAAACTACTCAATCAATCAATCAGTCAGTACAGGTAGGAACAATGACAAAGGTGTCCATTACCGGGACTCAAGTCAATTAGTGTCACGTGTCCACCCAGCCCCTGTACATGAGGCTGTAAGACTAGACTCAGGGAGGGGTCATTAATTAACTAACACCATAAGGCAGCATGAGGCCCCCCAAAAAAAAAGTTTAACGGTAAAAAATGTAAGTATAATTTTAGTGATAAAAACGCTAAAAATATCATAGATCTTTCTAAAAGTTTAAAAAATGACAAAAAATATTCAGGGGCGGCCCTTAAAGGTAGGGCCAGTCGGGATGCCGGAACACAACTTCCTTTTCCTTTGGCCTGACGGCAAAAAGGGCATAGCACACTAAAGGGTTAATTTGTGACAACTTGAACAGTTGTCATCAGACGAGAACAGAGGTCTTCTGTAGAGTGGCGATGTGTCACCTTCTTCGTGATGCAATACTGTCTGGCTCTGCATTCATGCATCATGCCCTTTAGAAGTGTATCATCAACCTCATAGGACAATGGGTCCAGTGCATCATAAATCATAAGGCGGCCGTTAGCGGGCTAATGTCAGGGACTCAGGGCATACAAGTGTATACAAGTTGAGTTCTATCTGTCAGAGATAACATCCATGTTGGATGAACATTGGCCTTTGATGTGTTTAACCCTCTAAGGACCGCTTACTGCTTTAATGCAGTGTGTCCTTGGTCGGCCCTATGGAGAAAACCTCCCGGAAGAGTCGACACGATGCATGAATGCGGCCCTGGCGAGTTACTCTCCATGGCTGCATTCATACATTATGGTGACCAAACACATCATGTATTAAAGCACTATGCGGCCCTTAACCTTTGATGGACGCATGTCGCTAACAGATGACATTTGTCGTCATCATGCACCAATACAGCCCGGCGAGTAACCCGCCGGTGCATCATGCCAACCCTTCAGGGGTGTTTGAACCCTGTAGGGTCAGCATGATGCTTGAGTGCAGTGCTGGCGATTTACTCGCCAGGGCTGCATTTATGCATCGTGATGACCAAGTGCATGATGCATTAAAGCTGGACCGTCATGGTTGAAGTGAGGCCAAAAGCACTTTTGGATATAGTTCAGTTTTGATTCACAAGAAGGCTCTTAAGGGCTGGGGGCTCAGCTCTTACAGGCACAAGATAGGGTGAATATGTTGTAGCTGGACAATGCTCATGGTCCCTTGTCCAAACACGGCTGCCCTCTGGTGGAACTGTTATTTTAGTCTAGGTATATAAAATGCTGAACTTATTCCCTGACGGCCCAGCTTTAATGCATTAAGCTGTCCTTAAAGGGTTACAGGGTGTAAAGATAGGCGGCGTGAACATTGGTCAGTGATAGGGTGAGATAAGGTAGGCTGTAGTAAGTACATCACGTACACAGTGGTGTCTTGTTACCGCACAGGAGAGGACAAACAGGTCAGTGCCACTGGTTTCAGTTTGGTAGAATAGACTCTTAATTACTTACCGTAAATTCCCGCGTATAACCCGTTGGTTATACGCGAACCAAACCTCTAATGCGGGTTATACATTATTCTTAAAGTCTAGGGGCGGGTAATACGAGGGTTTTTGAAAGTATAGAACAGTACTAAAATGGCGATTTTCAGACCCCAGGTGCGGGTTATGTGATTCTCCCAAAGTCGGGGTGCGGGTTATACGCCAAGTGCGGGCTATACGCGGGAATTTACGGTAATTAGGATTGTTACTTAACCCTTTAAGGATGGCATCGTGCCTTAATGCATCATGCCATTGGTCGCCATGATGCATGATGCGCGTAACTCGCCAGGGCTGCATTGGTGCATCATGCCAACCTTATGGGGTAGAAACGCTCTTGAAGAATTGGCATGATGCACCAATGCAGCACCGGCGAGTTACTTACCGGGGCTGCATTGACCCTGTGACGTCATCAACATGGCGGTTTGTTTACATTTGAACAGCATTGAAAAAAGCTATTTTGACTTATTTAGGCCCTCCCCTCTATAATCAATTAATTTGGATTGAAAAAAGTAAAAAATAAACCCAATGGAACACTCATTTTAGGTGAGTCGATCACTTTTTGACCCTCGGGCTGCATTTCGCGCCAAGGGTCAGCGTGTGAAATAACCCATTCAACAGACCAAAAACTCGTGAACCTAAAGTTGTCTATGTGACTGATAGCCCCTATAGCACAGTAGCATGCTATGTACACATAGTCCGCGTCTATGTATGAGGCCCAGTGTATCAGGGTGAGCACAGATTGTGTTATGTAAACACAAAGATAGCAAGATTAGAGTAGATACACAACCTCACCTCAATTGTGTTGGGCTGATTCTGGGAAACCAAACATATCAGGCAGATTTCAAGAGGCAGTCCCTGGCCTGTTTTATACTGTGGTATATTGGGTCACCTTTATCCAACATTTCCCCCTATGGAGTTGGGACCTTCAGATGGGGGGATTAAGGAGTAGAATAGCTTCACCGGGAGTCTAAAAGGCAACAAAACTCGAGGGGTCTCATACCTGACTGCTGTGAGCTATCACTAAAATCTAGCTGTATTGGCAGCCGCTGCCCATATGTACAGGCCCTGGCCTTCATGCTTGTGGTCTACCTTGTGATCTCAGTGAACCACATCTGAGGAAGTGGTTTGTCTGGCCCTGCCTACTGTGGTACTAGCCAAGGTATGTAGGACCAGGCACATAAAAAGAACATTTGCTATCCTTTGAAAAGAGTTGGGAACTTTCCGCTAGTAGCGGTTTTTCCCTCACCTTATTGATTCAATCACTCATCTCATAGACGATCACCCATAGATGCGGTCACTGCTGTATTGGGCAAGCAGTATCTAAATATGTCTGTCTGCAAGGCAGACTACCACTATCTGTGGTTGACATCCCCGCTAACTTGAGGCAACCCAATATGGTACTTTATATGTGATGGGAACTTAAACCAATCAATCAATCAGTTTCATCAAATCTTCTTCCCTTTTCTCAATGTGATCTGGTTCCAGAAAGTGACAATGATTAATGTTACAACTTTGTGTTTCAGAAGTTGACAATGGGGCTGTTATCTAACTATGTGGTAACTATGACAACTTTGTGTTTCAGAAGTTGACGATGGGGCTGTTATCTAACTGTGTGGTAACCATGACAACTTTGTGTTTCAGAAGTTGACTATGGGGCTGTTATCTAACTGTGTGGTAACTATGACAACTTTGTGTTTCAGAAGTTGACGATGGGACTGTTATCTAACTGTGTGGTAACTATGACAACTTTGTGTTTCAGGAGTTGACGATGGGGCTGTTGTCTAACTGTGTGGTAACTATGACAACTTCATGTTTCAGAAGTTGACGATGGGGCTGTGATCTAACTGTGTGGTAACTATGACAACTTTGTGTTTCAGGAGTTGACGATGGGGCTGTTGTCTAACTGTGTGGTAACTATGACAACTTTGTGTTTCAGAAGTTGAGGATGGGGCTGTTATCTAACTGTGTGGTAACTATGACAACTTTGTGTTTCAGGAGTTGACTATGGGGCTGTTATCTAACTGTGTGGTAACTATGACAACCTTGTGTTTCAGAAGTTGACGATGGGGCTGTTATCTAACTATGTGGTAACCATGACAACTTTGTGTTTCAGAAGTTGACAATGGGACTGTTATCTAACTGTGTGGTAACCATGACAACTTCATGTTTCAGAAATTGACTATGGGGCTGTTATCTAACTGTGTGGTAACTATGACAACTTTGTGTTTCAGGAGTTGACGATGGGGCTGTTGTCTAACTGTGTGGTAACCATGACAACGTTGTGTTTCAGAAGTTGACAATGGGGCTGTTATCTAACTGTGTGGTAACTATGACAACTTTGTGTTTCAGGAGTTGACAATGGGGCTGTTATCTAACTGTGTGGTAACTATGACAACTTCATGTTTCAGGAGTTGACGATGGGACTGTTATCTAACTGGAAGTCGTGGTTCATCTGCCACATGGTGCTGGGCTATGTCTTCATCATGTCGGGACTCGTCACGTGTTTCCTGCTGTTGTTGACCTACATCTTTGTGTGGCACTTCAACAAGACACTTTACCGCAAAATGTGCTCTCGCATCGCTTACATGTGGTGGAGTCGTAAGTATGATTTGCTTAAACACTTTCATCCTTAGGCCGACAATTAAATTAGGTGCTTTTCCGGGAATATGTTAAAATATTAGGTATGGCCAGACTGACGCCTTTTTTTATAAATATGTATATGTTGCAATTTAGCCAGAAATTACCACAAAAGGTGTTAAAATTTCCGAATGTATGACTGCATGTAGACCTTCTCTCTTATTGGCCCTTATCAGAAAATTGCAAGGAGCACCATTGATAGGATGACTGTTGTTGTATTCTGCTTGATATTTATGAGGTCCCTTTTAGGAGAATAGTCATATAGCAAAAGTTAAATTCATAAGAACTTTTCTATTTGAGACAATCAGTAAAAAAAAATCAAACCTCAACTAAATCTTTTTTCCACTGATTATGCTGCATAATCATATTCAAAATATTTTCCCTCTATATTGCAGAAATCACCTTTCTAGGCCAGTGGTGGGCGGATTCCCGCGTATCTTTGCACCTCGAGGATCCTGAAACAATAAACGGACTGGGTCGTAACCATACAATCGTTATCATGAACCACAAGTACGAAGTTGACTGGCTCATGACGATGATTTTGGCTGAGCGATTCGGAATACTCGGGGTACGTAGATACATATTGGAGTAGTATGCATATACACTGTCTCTCTATGTCTGAACTAAAATGTATGTTTTGCGATCTTAAACTGTACTTTTATCGTAAATTTGGCTGTGGTTAATGGATGTTAGGGAAAAAAATTAGTGTAGAAAAAGACACTGGAAAATGTTTTCACTATAAATGAACTGAGTATTTTCTCAGTTCTGATGCTTCTTTAGTTGATTGATAACATCATTTGCATTAGTTTTTGGTCTAATGAGCAGGTCACACTTTCAACTTGCTGGTGGCTATATTCTCGCTGAAAATAAAATTTTCACTTATTCCTTCATAGGGTACAAAGGTATACGGAAAAGCTATGCTCAAATACGTTCCGCTCCTCGGCTGGGCCTGGACCTTCACGGAAAGCATCTTCCTAAAACGCGAATGGGAGAAGGATAGAAAGAGCATCCAACGGGACCTAGCTTATATCTGTGACTACCCAGAGAACTACTGGGTCACGGTAAGTGTAATAAGACCGGTCTTTCATCTGTGGCTACAGGATGTTAAGAAGTATAATTATAGAAAGGTTTCATACAGAATGGGTAACTATTCAGAGAAGAGAATTAGAAATCGTTCTGAAAATGACTACAGTAGTTTTACCAGATTGATAAACCTAATGATCCCCCTGAATAAACCCCAAAACAACTGCCTCTATTTACTGAGGCTAATTTATTTTTTGAAATGGTTTATTTTTCATGCTCCAGAATATATGCCATAGTAGTCAAAGTAAATTCAATACATTTAATTGTTTTTGAACAAATAAATATATAGATTGTAAATACCATGACACCTTTGTTTGAACCCAAATTTAGGCATTTTTCAATACTATAGACTAAATTTTTACCCCGAAGTCTATTCAGCAACTTTTTGATATAAAGGAATACAGTGAAAATTAATTTCAAACTCTCATGTTAGAAGCCAAATATTTTTCTCTCAAACTCACTTCCGGCTTATAATAAATCATGGTCAGCTTATAATCATGGTCAGCTTATAACCAAGGTATTACGGTAATTACATAAAATAATATGTGTTTTATTTCTCACCAGTTACTGCTGTTTTGTGAGGGTACAAGGTTTACGGAGGCTAAGAGAGAGGCCAGTAATGAAGTAGCGCGTAAGAAGGGGCTGAAAGAACTGA
The DNA here is from genome assembly GCA_947462335.1 of Harmothoe impar. Taxonomy (NCBI): domain Eukaryota; kingdom Metazoa; phylum Annelida; class Polychaeta; order Phyllodocida; family Polynoidae; genus Harmothoe; species Harmothoe impar. Next base: position 8,990,901 of record OX381708.1, read on the forward strand.
AACATCACCTGCTGCCACGTGCCAAGGGCTTCGTGCTCTCCATGCATGGAGTCAAGGACCACATTGATACCATTAGCGACATGACGGTCGGCTTTACTAACGAAGGGGCTGAGCCTACGTTAATGAACGTGCTGAATGGGAAGGGTGTCGTAGCTGAGGTCTATACACGGTAGGTGCATTCCTGTTTTGCGGGGAACGGGAGCTCCTGACTGACTTTAAGTTACATATATATATAGTGGCTAGGATTAAGCTTTCAATATTCTTTTACAGTTTTTATCAGGAAGGGGTGAATTGCCACCTTTCCTCGAAAAGGAATTTTCCATGTTAAAATGTTTATAGCCTATAAGGCAGAATCTGGCTCAGTCTACTTTAATATTCATCACTTTTGAACATAATTCTATGGGAAACTTGAATAATTTTCAAACAGCTTCAAAAGACTATATTATAACAATATCATAAACTAGCAACATAATCAATTACAAATATTTTGGATGAGATCTGTGTTGAGGTATAATATGTCTAACATAGATAACAGTCCACTACTAAGTTCCCTAAGCATTTATCAAATTCTTCAAATGTGAACCATAGCTAAAAGAAAATTGAAATTGAAAATTGAATTTTTTACAGGAGGATACCTACAAAAGACATCCCTCTAGACACAGATGAGGCCTGTGCAGGGTGGCTACAAAAGTTATACCAAGAGAAGGTAAGTGGTGAAGGGCATGTATAGTCAAGACCGGAGAATTTGGCGAAACTCCCCACTGGGAGGTCGTTATCCCCTATTTTAGGTGCTAACATCAGATACCATCGCCTCTCACCATTTACACAACCCATTTAAACATTCATTTCGGAGCAACTCAACCCATCATGAGAATCACACTCTCAGACATCACAGGTTTACAGTGGTCATTCATGATGGACAGTGGACCCTGGAGGTGATAAAACTGACCACAGAGCATTTAGGGGTGCTCCTCACTGTGAGGGTTACATTCACCAAATGACCCCCTGCAGTTTTATCAATAAAGTTTCTCTTTGGCGGCTTTGCCAAATTCTCCGGTCTTGACTCTAAGCACTTGCTCCACAGCATGGGCCGCAACTGACACCTTACCATGACCTAATTACTATTAATAGAAGAAGGGTGCGTCACTCTGGGTCCTACACTGGCGACCTGTGATTGGTCCTCAGCACTTTTTTGCTCCCCTACTGTGCTGTGGCTATGGAGGGCAGTCCCGCAGCAAGGTTGGTGCAAAGCAGAGAGGGGACTTTACTTAAATGGGCTGTATCATTAGTTATAAATTTATTTGCAAATTCTCAATACCAGGAATGTTCTTGATGATACATAATAACAAATATGTGACCTTTCAATAAATTCAAATACATGTATTCTTACCAGAATACAATGCTCAAAGGAGATGGGGGACTTGTAGTGACGGACCCTTATTCTAATACCCACCCAACCACCAGGACTGTGCTTGATGTAGGTTCACGCCCTTGCTCCACAGATATTGTAAACCAATGATAACACTGAATGTATTTATTTTCTCGGTGTACATTTTTCGCAGAAAAGTGAAAGTTGGCTATTTCGTGGGTATTTATTGCATACTTCAGTATATAGAATTTTTTTGTGAAATTCCGCGAAAATACATACCCCACAAAATGAAGTACGACTATAGTATACTGAAACTGGCACCGGCCCAGGGGTCTCCATTTACGTGTCGATCTCAAGTTTTTTTGTTTTTTTTAGATTAGTCACTTTTATCCCTGTATACTTATGAAGCAGCCAAGCTTAAAAACTACATGTCTTAAACCTGTCCGATACAAATTTGAATGTCATACTATAGTACTATCAAAATAATTTATTTTTAATTTATTTCAGGATGAAATTTTTGATAACTTTGTCCAAAATGACAACCACTACACGATAGGTACTCGGGTGGAGGTTCCGAGACGTAAAGAGGACTTACTAATGTGGATCTTCTGGGCGGTGCTTCTGGTGGTGCCGCTGTTTAAGTACCTTATCAGTGTCATCGTATCCGGGTCTCTTCTATCTCAAGTAATTGTCCTTGCAGGCATAGGATTATGTGAGTATTTGTGTTTATACATCACTTTTCTTTTTGATTTGAGACAGTTAAAGACAATACCAATCCCGTTTATTTATACTGGACATGAAAGAGCTTGTTCAGCTTGATCAGTATCTTAAGCCCAGTTTTTTAACAATATCCGCTAGGGCTTAGGTCTATATAATAATGATGTAATGATGAACAAATTAATGACTTTACATCTGAATGTTTTGTATTATCAGGGATGAAAGCCTGAGCTTTTTCACTGAAATCAAGTTTTTTGTCAATCACTAAAGATATAAGCATGGATATTCATTTGTAGGCCCTCTTGCTATATATTTGATATTTTTCTCCACCCCACTGATCTCTGTCAAGTTTTACTCAGACAATGTCAAATTATTAACTTGAGAAAGTCTTTAACTGTAAAGCTGTTAGGCTTTTGATATACAGGATTATAGTGAAAACAAATTTCCAACACTTTTATTATCAGCCAGTTTTTTTCTCTCGAATTCACTGTTTAATAGCAAGGTAGACCTTTAACCAAGGTTTTACTGTAATCATTGGGCTGTAGCCCTACAAGACTTCAAATTCTGAAACGATGTAAATTTGGTAATTGGTTGAGCAATTTGATAAATCAATTGATTGATTGCTCGGTAGACATAACTTTTTCTATGTCTCTTTGGCCGCAGTGACATTTGGGTTGTAGTACTACGGTAAATCCCCGCGTACTACCCGCATCTCGCGGGTAATCCGCACCTCCAACTCAAGAGAATCCTATAACCCACTTTTTGGATCTGGAAATTTCAATTTTAGTACTATTCTATAGTGATTAAAAACCCTCGTATAACCCGCATCCTATATAGGCATGAGTTTGGTTCGCGTACAAACCGTGGGTAGTACGCGGGAATTTACAGTACTAGAGTTCAAAATCCCACACAGATGTAAATTCAGTAATTGTTTGTATTGAGTGATTTAGTTAATTGATTGATTGATCCAGTAGATGCGGTAACTTGACATGCTCTATTTCTCTCCTGCAGTGACGTTTGGCATGAAGTTGATGATTGGCGTAACTCACATCAAGAAGGCCTCGGCTTACGGCTCATCCCCGGTCCACCAACCCCGGCAACAAAACGGGGACCAGAAGTCACAATAGGTGGAGCCACATGTAGTGCCACATCTATAGATAGTACAAGAGCTACAGTCCCATATGAAATGAAGACACATTCTGAACTCTTTAGTCATTCAAGTAACAAAAAGTTATGAAGATATGTATCTATTATGGACTGACTTTGGTGACTAGTGCGCCGTCAGTTTGTGCTTTATAGGAGAAGACAGAAGTAACTAAATTAGTTTATTACATGTAGGGAAAAAACTGCCATAGTATCTTGTGGCCATATTGATCTCTTTGATACATTGTCAGTCAGAATATTAGAGTTATTTCTGGTATGATAGGAATAGGCATGAGAAGCGTTAGAGGGACAGTTTGGACTACAGATGGCTACTAAGGTGTACATAGAGTGGAATGATAATGTTAATGAACCCTTAAAGATGGCATCATGCTTTAAATAATAATGCGCTTTACCGACAGTCGTCCTGAGGCATGAATGCAGCCCGATGGTAGATTTGGTGAGTAACTCGCCAGGGCTACTTTCATGCATCACGCTGAGCCTACAGGCCATGGTGAGTAACTCGCCAGAGCTACATTCATGCATCACACCGAGCCTACAGGCCATGGTGAGTAACTCGCCAGAGCTACATTCATGCATCACACCGAGCCTACAGGCCATGGTGAGTAACTCGCCAGAGCGACATTCATGCATCACACCGAGCCTACAGGCCATGGCGAGTAACTCGCCAGAGCGACATTCATGCATCACACCAAGCCTACGGGCCATGGTGAGTAACTCGCCAGAGCTACATTCATGCATCACAGCGAGCCTACAGGCCATGGTGAGTAACTCGCCAGAGCTACATTCATGCATCACACCGACCCCCTGTATCAGCAATATGCACGAATGGTCAGCGTGATGGAATGCTGGCGTGTAACTCCCCGGTGCTTCATCGGCGCATCATGACCGGTGCTTCATCGGCGCTTCATTGGTACATCATGACCGGTGCTTCATTGGTACATCATGACCAGTGCTTCATCTGCGCATCATGCCATGTCGCCTCGAGGCATGATGCCATCTTTAAGGGACTAGAGTTATGCAGTCAGCCCTACTTGAGACCACGTGATGTACATAGTCATGTCATGATATACAACAGTAAAGACTGGACACAGGAGTGGGAACTAGCCCGTAACCCTTTAAGGAGAGCATCATGCATTAGTGCATAATGCCCTCGGTCGTCATAATGCATGAATGCTGCCGCAGTGATTAACTCGCCCTGGCTGCATTGGTGCTTCATGCCAACCCTTCGGGAGTGTATCAACCCTATGGGGTTGTAATGATGCTTGAATGCAGCACTGGCGAGTTACTCGCTAGGGCTGAAAGTTTACATCATCCCAACAAAAGGGTATAGTGCATTAAAGCATTATGCTGCCCGTAACGGGTTAAGACGGCTGTCCCACTATCGGTGATATCATATATAACATTGCAATTGGTTTATGATATAGCTAGTACAGATCTGTACAATGAATGGGTAACAAGTCGGTTACCGGTGTATCATAGAAGGACTGGAGATGGTATGGTTGACTATTTTTGTATATTCGTAATAACCATTGAAGATGATTTCCACCGACATCCGGACTATACCGTGTATAGAGTAATATTGGTAGCACCCCTCGCACGCTGTGAATTTTAGTAATAATTACACTTGAGCTTTGTTTTTATTTTAAGAAAATAATGAAACTGAATTCATATGTTTGCTAAGGATAGTGCTATGCTATGGACTATTTTGCTTATTTTGATCATGTTTTAAAAGTGAATGATTTCCGTACCAGTTATTATGGTAGCAAAAGCTTGGGTGGCCGGTGTATCGCATTAGACCTTGAGGCCCGTGGTCATTTTGTTATATTTATGCTGCGTGCTCAGTGAGAATGTGAATCAGCATATCTCCCTTTCTGGCGGTGTCTCACCGAATCGATACGGGTTAAAACTTGTGACCGAGGGACGTCTACGACTGGGAGAACGCATGTCACATGCTCCATTAGCCAGGGCTGCCAGGCAGTACGCTTTTAGCGTATTAGTACGCTTTTTGGGCCCATTTTGGGCCTGAATACGATTTTGCATTATGAATACAATTAAGTACGATTTTGGGGTCTCCAGTACGATTTTTGATTAATCTTGCTGTTATTTTACATATATTGGGTACGATTTTCAGTCACTAAAAGTTAGAGGCTGTTTTAAAGTCAATTGCAGGGATAAAAGTCTTTAAGTTTTCCCCTGATTCACATCCCAAATTTTTGTCTGTGAAAAACAGATTCTGAAAAAGTCGCGGAATTTTATATTTTGCCAGGGAAATCTTTGAAACATTTCACCAATTTTCAAGGAAAATTTGATATGTAGTTAGGGAAATGTCCGGGAAAACTGAGGGAATTTCGAACTACCTTGTCCGTGTAATGTTTTAACCCTGAATTAAGAATACGATTTTAGTACGATTTTTGGATAAAGGGAGTACGCTAAATACGCTTTTTCAGCCCCAAAATTGCCTAAAAAATACGATTTTTGAAGTTTTGAGGTTGGCAGCTCTGCATTGGCACCAGATGTGTATGGGTGTTATTCCTGCCCCTGAAAAGATTTTGGAGTGATCTAAGCTACCGTAAAACCTCTTGCAGTAGCCGCGGGTACCGTAAAACCTCGCGTATAAGCCACGGCTAGTACGCAAATCAGATCGCTGGTGCGGCTTATAGGATCGGCACAGAGTCCAGGTGCGGCTTACAGGCGAGTTTTTGCTCCTATAGTACAGTACTTAAGTCACCATAACCAGATCGCTGGTGCGGCTTATAGGATCGGCCCAAAGTCGGGGTGCGGCTTTTACGCGAGTTAGGCTTATACACGAGGTTTTACGGTAGTATGCGAGTCAGATCAGAGGTGCAGCTTATAGGATCAGCCCAGGGTCAGAGTGCGGCTTATACGAGGGTTTTTGCCACTATGGTACAGTAAAGTCAGCATGATCAGATGGTACTGCGGCTTATAGAATCGCCCCAAAGTCAGGGTGTGGCTTATAGGGGAGTTAAGCTTGTACGCGAGGTTTTACGGTACCCGGTTATAGACGTCAGCTGGTCATAGCGTCTAAACCTGCATCTATTCGGTGAGACTCAGCCGTCTGTGGTGGTTAAAGATTTGGTGTAGTCATTAAGTATCCTGTATTGGTAGCACTTTAACCCTTTAAGGGCCGCTGCTGCCTCTGGGCAGCATCTAAAATACCCTTGAAAAACCGCTGCTGCCATAGGGCAGCAAAATTGATACCCTAGGCCATCAATACCACTGAATTACAGCTCCTGCTATGAAACAAAGAATAATAATTTTTGAATCAATCCAAAAATATTTAACATTAATACTACGTCCCCTTGTCAAAAAGGTGTAAATTCTGTCTCCAATACAACTTATTTCACTCCTTAGCCACTATCCCAGGGAGCACATACTTGCAGAGTTGCATATTCCCATGGCATAGGGCCGGTGGTTAAGTCCCAAATGACATATTTCAAGGCCAGCAGGGAAAGGGTTAATGACGGAATGATGCCTTAATGCATCAGGTTTTTATAGTCATGATGCACTAATGCAGCACCCGGAATATGCAGCGGTAGTGGGAGTGAATCAACCTCATAGGGTCGGCATGATGCACTCGCAACTTATTTGCCAGCGCTGCATTCATGCATCATGATGACTAACGAGCATAGCGCAACCCTTTAAAGACGGATGTCGGTATAAAATGGCATTTGTCATCATGATGTACCAATGCAGCCGGGCGTGTAACTCGCCGGTGCTGCATTGGTGCATCATGCTGGCCCTATAGGAGTGTCTCAATCCCATAGGGTCGGCATGATGCTTGAATGCAGCACTGGTGAGTTAGTTGCCAGGGCTGCATTCATGCATCATGATGACCAAGGGCATGCTGCACTAGCATATCATGCCGTCCTTTAAGGGTTGAAGCACTATGCAGCCCTTAAAGGGTGAATTGGTCACATTGATTCAATCCTCTACTTGGTCATGTTGGTTCTTCCTTCAGTGAAAGTGTTCTTCGTGTGATTACTATTCTAATTATGACAAACAATAAAAAGAAGACGGCTATTTCACAGAGTATAACTGTATTGTATCTGTTCGCCCGAGAAATTGTGGGTTTCAAATATACTGATACAGTGATGTGTTAAAAATCATAACTTATAAAATGTGTCTGGATTCAAAAATATATCCGCAACACCTTGTCAAAGAAAAAAATATGTAAGATTTCAAATAATATCAAAGATATTAAAATAGAGCATTCCTCAAACTGCTATAGACATAATAAAGATAGTCTAGGCACTTACCCCTTTAAGGATGGCATAATACCTTTAATGTCATAATGCATGAATGCAGCCCTGGTGAGTAACTCGCCAGTGCTGCATTCAAGAACCATGCCGACCTTACAGGGTTGAGACACATCCAATGGGTCGTCACGGTCCACCAATCAAAGTTAGAGGTGCGGCTTATACACGAGTTAGGCTTATACGCGAGGTTTTACGGTTCCCACCTATCTGGTGATGATGCTGTGATGTCTGGTGATAGGATTATCCACCCATGTCATTCCATCTTGGGTTTTAAGTGTCAAGATAAGTCCTCTTTCTTTTGAGCAAGAAATCAATTTTTACTCAAACTACCTGTATTTTCAAGCTATCGCCTATGTTATTATTAAAATTTTGTTATAATTTATGTACGTGTGTTTTCCCGTCTGTTAAATAATAATGCTGAAAAGCTGTGCCAATAGTTTGACATGGTGTTAAACTCGACGATGCTGGTATTGTTATAGTCATTATTAAAGCTTTTTATTTGGGTTTTACAAAACTACAGTAAAACCTCCGATAACCCGACCTTTTGGGGGGATTTTAGGCCTAATTCTGCTTATAGTATTGTCTCAAAGAGGGGGGTTGGCTGAAAGGGGAGGTTTGTTTATAGTAGATTATACTGTAAAAAAGCCGACCTTTTGGGGGAGTTTTAGGCTTAATTCGGCTTATAGCATTCTCTCTAAAAGGAGGGTCGGCTTAGTGTTTTTTATCAAGTATACAGGGTTCCCACATGTCATGGAAAGTCATGGAATGTCATGGAATTTGAAAGCTGTCTGGAAAGTCATGGAATTTTGTAAAAATTTGCAGTGTGTCATGGAATGTCATGGAAAATGAAAATAATGAAATTAATATCACAAAATCTCCTAGAAATCTTCCATTTGCTTTCTTGATTTTAGAAATTTCTCGAGGGCCAAGCCCCCCGACCCCTCAAAAACGTTATAAATGTCATGGAAAATTGAGATTTTTGTCATGGAATGTCATGGAAATGTCATGGAATTTCAATTTGAAATTTTTGTGGGAACCCTGAGTATATTACAGTTCACCCATGTTTAAATGGACCCAAATTCGGCTTAAATGATATTCTCTCAAGGTGAGGGGTGGGCTCATAATGGAGGTGGGCTTACCACTATATGATACCAGAGAGGTTTTACAGTAATTAGACCCATGTCAACCATAGACTGAAATAACTAAAGTTCCCGTTCTGAAGGAGATTTACTGACAAAGTTACCTACATGTATGTAGATATCACAACAAAAAAGTGAGTCATTTGTGTCGCGTGCAGATGTGGAACTAAACGTGTAAAAAGTTGGGTTGTGAGGGGGGACTGCTGCCATTTTGTTAGTTATTTAGACAAAGGTTCACGAGCATAGTTTCCCACTGAGGGTTATTTCACGAGGCGGAGCCGAGTGAAATAACACTCAGTGGGAAACTATACGATTGCCCCTTTGTGTTTATTTCATGTTATTATTAACTATATTCATCAAAATTCCACTTTATTGATCTGAAAAGGGTATTTTATAGTGTTTAAATCAGCAATTTTAATGATTTAAAAGGCCGTGAAATACGGGAGAGGGTTATTTCACGGGGGTGTTAAATACGGCCTCACTTTGTTAAGTCAATGGGAGTGTTGTATTCACCATGAAATAAAAATGGGTGTCTTAACCCTTTAAGGACGGCATTTTGCTAAAAGATGACACCAAAGCAGCCCCGATGAGTTAAGGCCCGGTCATACTAGTCAAAACCACGATCCGATTTTGCTACGACTGCCAGAGTTGTGCATGCCAAAGTCCTACAATTTTGAAAATCGTACGATTTTGAGCGATTTTCTGCTGATTTTCTAGTCGTGGCCCTATGCCAGACTGCACGATTTTTTGTCACGATTTTGTAGGGAGAAAATCGGATCGTAGCTTTCCCGTTTCTGCGACCAGTCTGACCGGGCCTAACTCGCTGGTGCTGCATTGGTGCATCATGCCGACCCTGCAGGAGTGCCTCAACCCCTGTATGGTTGGACATGATGCTTGAATGCAGCACTGGCGAGTTACCCGCCACCTTGGGCTGCATTCATGCATCATGACGACCAAATCTATAATGCTATTGCTTAAAGGGTTAGGTAAAAGCTGTAGGGGCCAAAAGCTGGCGGTGACCGAGTTTTAACGATTTAACTTCGAGTATTTCATTCCTTTGCTTGCACCTAGAGCAGCAACACATAGTTGGCTGACGACGAGGGGATATCTATAGAACCTTTGAATAAGAATGTGTCAGAATGTGTTTCCCATTGTCCTCAAATATGTCGGTGAATAAATACGATGACGCAGCATTAATTATAAATGTGTGAAGTCAAGATGGGATACTCTCACTAAAGCTGTCGTAACAGTTGACCATTTCAGGGCCGCATAGTATTTTAATGCATTATGTCCTTTGTAGTCATGAATGCAGCCCTGGTGAGTAACTCACCAGGGCTGCATTCATGCATCATGCCTGATCTCGGGGGTTGATACATTCCCGAAGAGTTAGCATGATGCATGAATGCAGCCCTGGCAAGTAGACTCTCCAGGGCATCATACTGACTCTTCGGGAATGATGCATTAAAGCACTATAGGGCTCTTAATGGGTTAATGTATCGTGAATTCTTCTCTTTGAGATGCCAATCTAACATGGGTTTCATGCACACCGACACCTCTAAGGCCACACCAAAGAAAAGTTGGTCTACCGATTTCCCGCATCATATTTTCGGAAAAATTCTCTTTTTTTATGTCTATGGACTCCGCCCGCAACAATCCCTGAAGAATTTGATGTTTTTCAATTACTTTTTGGTGGCGTTTTCTTTCGTTGTGAACCAGGAAATATCAGTTATTAAAATTTTAGTAAAATATTTTTCCTCAGAAAAAAATAAATAAATAAATAGATAAATAAATAAATAATTGTCCACCCTCCCCAATTTTTGGAAAACAAAATCCATAGACCGATTTCTTTTTGGCTGTGGCCTAATGTACACAATGTAACGTTCACTTACTCAACCATGGCACGTATACTGACACTTCCTGTATAATATAAGGTACAGCAAAATCATGTATGAATTGAGAATACTGTAATGTCTGGATTAGGTAATTTAAGTAAATCTAGGGTCAAGCATGGTGGAGAACCCTTTAAGGACAGCATGATGCCGTAATGCTTCATTTGCCATCATGATGCGCCAATGCACAGCTATGAGTAGCTCGCCGGCATCGTATTGGTGCATCATGACAACCCTCATGAGTGTATCAACCCCTGAAGGCTGTGTCTCATGAGATGGGGCTCATTCAATACAGCCCCGGCGAGGTACTTGCGGGGCTGCATTGGTGCATCAAATATGATTGTGTCACCTTTTAGCTTAACTGTATAGAAGAAACTAGGAAAGTTGTGGACTTTGTCCTCTAGTGCCCGTATAAGGCTAGTGCCCGCGCTTTACTAGCTCAAATGGTCACCCCACGATAAATTTGTATCAGGTTACATAGTCTGAAAATCTAGGTATGGTAGAACAGATTTTTTTTTTTTTTTTGATTTTTTTTTTACTTTGGACTGAAAAGCACCCCAAAATTGACTCGCAAACTTCTGCGCTGACTCACCAACAACGGTGTCGACTCGTAGACTATCAAATTGACACTGAAATAGGCCCAAAATTACTTAAAACATTGATATTTTTTCAAGTTTGGATAAAGGTTTCTCGCTGATACGACATTGACTCGTAGACTATCAAATTGACCCTGAAATAGCCCTAAAATCACTTTAAAAAATATTATTTTTTCAAAAATTGGATAAAAATGTCTAGGGTCGGCCCTGTTTTACTAGGTAGGGTCGGGTAACCTGAAACACACTTTTTTTTATTTGGCCTTAGCATTGTCACTGATGATGGAGGGAAGAAAAAAAAAACACTATAGAAAACCCTAATGCACTTCAAGCTGTTCTGTTTGACTCTGGAATATGGATGTCTAAACCCTTTAAAGTGTCCCATTTAAATTTCTAGAACTGTTCTAGTCTACTATGTGGTTAAGTGTGAGTGGTGATATTGCCTCTTTAAGGGCATAGTGGTTTGAAATCGTTGGTCCTCATGATTTATGAAGGCAGCCCCGGCGAGTAACTCGCCAGGGCTGTATCCAATCCTATAGGGTTGAAAATATAAGGCATCGTGTGGTCTTTAAGGGGTTAATTCGAGGATTATTTTCATTGCTGACTACTATCTTAATAATCAAATGATAAGTTGTCATCACTGGTATTTCATTACTATGTATAAAATGGGATATGATTTTAGCTTTAAGGTTTGTATTTACTATGGCAAAAGGTATGTGCTTTTGGATGAACGATACTTATTTTGTATTTTTATTTAAAATATGCTCAATGGCCATTCATATGAATTTTCATCATATCTGTCAGACGTGTAATAATATGGAAAATAAAGCGAAAATGTAATACAGTGAAAAGCTGCCCGTGTTAATTTTTATTTCAAAATTGAATAAGTGATTTATTTAAAGAGATAGTTACCTGGGTGAGATCACATGATACGTTGTCTATGAAAAATATTGACAACGATCACGCCAAGGGAAATTGTTTTCTTTCTCATTTTTAATTAGATAAATCTGTAAACAATGGTTTAGTAACCACCGTTTTCTTTGATCTTGGCATCGACCCAGCTCTTGAACTTGGCAACCCGGGTATACACAGTGGGGTAGCCTGCAGTACGGCATCCACGGATACCCCAAGATGTCACTCCTCCAAGGAACCACTTGTCATCCTTCTTACAGACAAGAGGGCCGCCAGAGTCACCCTAGGTGGAGAATGTAAGTGTTAGAGTGTTATCAACTAATCTAGGATAGAACAACAGTGATTATTACAGTGGGTAACAGTAGAGCATTTATCGCCTGTACTGTATTTAATGTAATAAGGCCTTGTCTCATGAAACCGGGCCAATGAGAAAATGTTTGCCCAGGTGCCTTCTTTGACTGGCTTGATAGAAAACAATGTTAATGGATAGAATCTGTCAAAGATGGCACCGGTCAAGACCTTCAAACTGGCCCAATTTCATAAGACACAGCCATAAGCGTACAGTGCGATTGTTTAATACGTTTCTAGTAGGTTGTTTTAACTGGCCCAAAAAGAGGGGTGTGTGTTTATTAGGGGATATGTTGAATACAGTAATAAGATTATTGTGCCAACATAAATGTCAACAACAACAACATGTTGGTGTCCAGGATGCTGGCACCCCCCACAACAACAACAACAACAACAACAAGCACATACCTGGCAGGACCCGGCGGTACCGTCTCCCACACAGATGTTGGTATCCAGGATGCTGGCCCCCCCATAACAACAACAACAACAACAACAACAACAACAAGCACGTACCTGGCAGGACCCGGCGGTGCCGTCTCCCACACAGATGTTGGTATCCAGGATGCTGGCCCCCCAGCTGAGGCGGCAGTTGGCGTTGGTCTGCGGCGCGATGGGCAGCTCATTCAGCACACTGCTGTCACCAGTGTCTGTGGAATGTGGGGTTTTGATTAATTTTATAAATACTTACACCACCGTTGGCTAAGAGAAGATAAGAAATGGTCTGACTTTATTTTACATACATGGCTGTATGTTGATGTGTTCCATTGAGCACACTCTCCTACTTATAACATTTATACAGCAAGTCACTTGTATCATATCTACCACATATTTCTCTTCAACTATCTTGAATTATATTAATGTGTGCACAGATACTAGTGTAGTTGGCAGGTATGGCTCGAAGCAGCCGGGAGAGAATGGAAATGCAGGGAGGGAGGGTTAGTGTGGTTGGTGGGGCAATGTTATAATATCATAGGAATATGTTGGGAATAATTCATTGTTCCTGAAATGATTTTTACAGCTTTGATCTTTCAATCAATCAATGCAATCACTTAATCACCCTGACCCTGAGTCATTTGTGATGCAAATCACACTTCAATCTTATATTTCTATGACTCACTCTTGGTGTCACCCCAGCCTGTAATGTAACAGTTGTCATTAGGTCCGAACTCCATGTCCTCCTCCTGCGGGAAACAGGCCGGGAAGATCTTTGGGCCGAGCGGCATCTTGTCCGTCAGCTTCAGCAGAGCAATGTCATTAGGCCATGGGGAGGAGTTGATAAACTTCTCATGCTGGAATGATACAACGATGCAAATACATTGACAAAGGTCCATGACCATGAAAAGAAGTAGAATCACTGTGACTCCCGACTTGATCACTGAGGTAACTCTCCCCAGGACTCTAAAGTGACTCCCTAACAGTAGCAGGAATCTATAATAACTCTATAATAACTCCTATTCTAAGACTCCCTCATAATTGGGAGTCACTTTAGAGTCGTGGGGAGAGTTACCTCAGTGATCAGGGCTGGACTCCCATTTGAGAGTTACAGTGATTCTACCTCATCTCTCTGTGAAGATACCCATAGAGGTGGCCTTTGTGTTTACTTTTCAGTTTTATGAGGCAAAATGAAGAAAATTTTATATTCAACCCAGCCATGAAAATATGCCCTATTGTATTCCATTGGCAGCATTGAATACAGGCATCAATGCAGTACTAAGCATAACTCTTGTATCGCCAATAAAGAACTCAAAGTATGTAACATATTTTTTGTAATTGAGTTCTTTCGGTTGCTCATAACAGTTTACTGTAAACTAATATTATGCATTGACATATAAAAAACATGAAGATGACACACACACAAAAATCTGGAATGAAATATTGTTTGAGATTTTGATTCTGTCACTGCAAAGTTAGAATCATTAGATGAAATAAAGAGATGATCAGTAAACTTACCACAATAATGTTGGATGTTACACTTCGCACTTCATCACCACTGATGGCACGTCGGTCATGTTCTCCAGCCACGACACTGACAACACTCTCACTAAAACAAAAAATGGATAAAAGCCATTCAATAATTCCTCACTCATGTACACAATTGGCAGCAATGAAACCCCATTGATCAGACAGATAATCAATAATCAATAATGGTTTATATTGGTAATCAATAATCAATCTCATGGACACAGTTGACAGCTTTGACCATCCATTGCTCAATAATTACAGATAATCAATAATTAATCAACAATGGTTAATATTGGCAATGACTCCTTACACAGTGGGCAGCAGTGACCACCCATGTGTCAGACAGATAATCAATAAGGCCAAAAAAAAGGTGTCCCTCAGGTTACCTGGTCTGAAAATCTAGGGTAAGTATTGTAACAGGCAGCGGAAAACATGACAGCCCCACGGGGCATCGAACCCCGGCCCCTCCGCTCCGGAGTTGAGAATGCTACCACCACACCACCGGGCTAGCTGCTTCTCCACTGCTCTGCTACAGTACTTGAGCTACCACAGGCGGGCAATGCGCTCTCCACGCACGCTCGGGCTGCCCTGAGCGATACATGCCCGCTACAGTATGTTAGATTTTCTTCTTTTTTTCTTAGATCTTTTTTAATACTTTGGCCTGCAAACTTCAATGCTGATTCACCGACAACTGCCTTGACTCATGAACTATCAGATTGACTCTGAAATAGCCCCAAAATCACCTAAAATATTAATATTTTTTCAAGTAGGTTTGGATAACCTGAAACATACCTTTCTTTTAAAAAATTTGGTCTAACCAATAATCAAAAATGGTAATTCTTACTCATGGACACAGTGGGCAGCGGTGACCACCCATGTCTCAGACAGCAGGACGGCACCACAGTAGTGGAAGTTACCGTTACGCAGGGACAGCTGCCACGGCCACGAGTTGGGCTTAGCTTCACGACCACCAACGATGTAGGGAAGATCCTCGTCGCCAATGAAGCGCTTACCACAGACTGTTAACAGGAAGACAAGTTGTGTTCATTTAAACCTATTACAGATTGTATTGTCACCAATAAAGGAACTAACATATCTGTTGCAAGTTTGTTAATAACTGTAAGGGTCAGCTATGCCGATGTTATGTGGTATATCATCCATGTTATAATGTCAATGTAATAACTATGTGTATACAGGTTTTTCATAACAGGGTTTTATTCATTCCTTAATGTATACCAATGGTTCCTTATAAGTACCGCTGTTATAGGTCCGGTTGTGTACCGGGTTGTAACACTGACGTTAAGTCATGTCCTATACCAGATGTTTCGGTAAATCATTAAAGGTTCATATGCTGGTTACATAGCTACTGACCACTAGATGACACAGGAGGTGATAGTCATGTGACCACTGCCCTAGGGGTATATAAGGAGTGCTGGCTCTGCTACTAAACCAGTCTAGTTTAGACCGTGCTGCTGGCACATTAGCTAGTACTCGCAGGGGTTTCTATACGTTACCTTTTGGTCACTGACTGTCAGACATATCTAATGGTACTTCGGTATCTGCTGGTTACCGTGCAGTATATTTGATATTACTGGTTCAATAAAGACATCATCTATTAAACTCTACTGACTTGTTTGCAGTTGTTGTCTTGCCGTTCCCACCCAGATAGTTCAATGCTAATGCTTGGTAAAAAGTTTTTAAGACGCTTAACTCAGAGGGCACAGGCCATTGAATCGGTATTGATAAATGGCTGCCAAGTTGATATAATGTTGATTTCACATTGATTCAACATTGATCCAAATTTTGTGGAAAGGTGTCAAAATGAACAATATATGTAATACCCTAAAACCTTGGTTATAAGCCTATCTTACAAGCAGAATGTGAGTTTGAAAGCGGAAAAAATCGAAGTGTTTAATATAATATGTTTTCACTATATTGCTGCTACATATTAAAACCTCAGGGACCTTGGGGGGTAGAAATGCGGCTTATAGGCAAAAAAATGCCCCGAAGAATTTGGCCGGTTTCATGGTGATAACTTTTATGGAACAGTAAGAACTTTTGAGTTTATATTGCATTAATTGTCACAGTGTGATGTTCATAAATACAGTATTTATCAATTTGGTAAGTCAGCATGGCGGTATAATTCCAACCGGCTTCTAGGTATGATTGAACACATTATGAGCATCTGAGACATGGATCAAGGGACGTGGCGTATAGTATCCTCCCAACACTACATTCCAATTTTTCCCCAACACCGCGTCACTCATGGTGCCCCAGAATTTGTATATAAATAAATATAAAATTCACTGGAACCTGACCCCCTACTATTAAGTTAGAAGTAGGTACAGGAAAAATCCCTCGGAGGATCTGAGACATGATGAACTTACTTGGGACCTCAGGAACAGGCTTGCAGCACTTGAGGTTAGCGTCGCTGCACGTACCGCGCTGTCCCCCTAACTCTCCGCGCTTACAGGTCTCTGCGCACACACCACCGGCCTGCTCACAGGTAGACCCTGGGGACATAAAGCATCATCTTATCAAATGTTATCAACACTTTAAGGATGGCATCATGTCACTAAATAAAAAAAAGGCGAACCGGTGCTGCATCTGTGCATCATGCCAACCCTTCGGGCGTGTCTCAACCTTGTAGGTTTGGCATGATGCTTGAATGCAGCATTCAGGCATTGTGACAACCAATGACATAATACATTGAGGCATTACAGGGTTAAGATACATTAACAATAGTATGAGAATACACACATCCTGACTGCAGGCTACAGAAAATATACAGCCACATGGGCCTTCTTTTACAACCTGATGATCTAAATGAGTATTAAACTGTGAAATTACGTATATCAATTAACAATAGAGTGAAAACCGCTACATATATATCACCATAACATAGACTCAGCAGTGATCCCTAAAGCAACATGACTATACAAGGTGTGGCTTATAAATGTGTTTTCATAAGTATAATACAGTACAAAACTACTGACTTTCATACCACCTGCACGGCATGTAGAATTTGACAAAGATAAGGGTGTGATTAAATTTATATATACCTGGGTGAGGCATATACACCATCTTTAAAGTTATTCAAATTCACAGATTTTCTCCATCAGAAATCATACTTACTTTCCCATGAGATGTTGAATCCGCGACCAGTAAAGGCGTCGTTGGTTACGAAGTGGAGGTAAACAGCCTTACCACTGGTGGTAATGGGTTTAATGGCCTCCTTCCCACACAGGTTGGCTACAACTCGAGCATAGCCATTTTTCCCATCATGCACCTGTAGGTTTCCCAGTTACAATTTAATGTGTGTAAATTTCAGAGAGTAAATGTGTCGATTTGTTTTATGAAAGCCTAATGCGTAGCGTTGGGCAGGCACACAATGCTATTTATAGGCTATATGTACCAAAATGGTAAATGGAAGGCCATTGTGAGTCACTGTGAATGTACGTAGTTCTAGTGGAACAAAGAGTGCTTTCATGTAAAAGATGCAATACATCTTGAGTAAAAAGCGGAATGTGACATACTCAGAATTTGCTGTTTCAACACGTCTAGACTTGCCAGTAACACAACTGCCATAAGATGGTAAGTTGGATGCAAAGGCATCCTGTCCTATTACTATACAGATTCATTTCGTTATTGTTCAGATTCAGCTTCATAAAGTTATTTATTGACCTTCTATGATTTAATGACTCTGCCATACACCTTATTGATTTTTTACAATCGCTGTGATCAATATAATAAGCACCCTCCCCGCATGATAAACCACTTTTTTGGGGATTGATTTTGAGGAAAATTAAGTCTTTAAGTAAATAAAGATAAGGGAGCTTAATATAATTTTATCAAATATATGTTACAATTATAAACATTTTTCCTTCAAAGAGTATAATTGCTTTCATATATCATGTAACTTGATGATTATTTATCAATGTAAAAATCTTGACACAAAGGAAAGCAAAGGAAATATTTGTGTTACAAGTCTCCAAATCTGTTCAATGAAGTTGAAATTGGTTCAAAAAAAAGATTAATTAATTAAAATATCTTGACTGCTGGATCTTGCCTACCTTGAGGGAATCAGCCTTGCAGTTCTCAGAGCCCTCCACTTGGAAGTCGTTGAATGTGAGGGTAATGGAGCCTGTAGTGTTGGGCTCTAGCTCAATGAAGAAGCCACAGTCAGCGTTGTTGGGGTAGTTCTCAGGGTATTTGGGGCTCGTGATGGAGCCGGAGTCTCCGACCTGCTCAGAACCGCAGTTCATGTTTGGGGGGTACCTAAGGATGTTGTAGATGGTAATCAGATTATTATCTATTTATATGTATAATTTGACTTGGCAAATTTATCACAAATAGCCCCAAAAAAGGTGTTTTACAGCCAATGTAGTCCAGAAATTTGTATGGGTAGGTAGGTGGGTTTTTAATTTTTCTTTTTTTTCTTATTCAATGTTGAAAGTACTAGGAATGAGTCGTGAGTTGCACATCATCTTGTGGCTCACCAGGATGATTCACTGGTTCTTCAATTAACTAGGAATAACATGAAATTGTTAGATGTTCCTGTTAAAAACTAATTTTCTCATGTAGTCACAAATATCGCATTACTTGCAAAATCTTAAAACGTTATCCTCTAGTGCCATCTAGAGTAAAGGGCTAGAAAGTTAGATGCAAGATATGCTTTTTGTCATGGCACCTTTTTCAGTTAGTCCTGGCATGCGTATATTAATGTTACTCACATGGTTGTTGGTCCAGTGGGTACAGGTGTAGTTGTGGTGATCGGGCCATTTGAGATCTCAAAGTAAGTGGCCAGGAACCCACGGTAGTTGAGAGACTCATCCGAGCGGAATGTGATCACAAGCTTATTGGTCTTACTCACTTTCTTAGGAGGAAGATCAAAACCACAATATCTAAAAAACAAGTAATATATGAACATGGTTACTTTTTTGGACTGGCAACTGGAATGGCTTGATGTTACTTGTACCTGGATATGCCATAGTAAAGTAAACGTAAAAATTTGCTTGTGTTTTTGTCCTCATGGGGCAGTATTTTCCTTTAATGAATTATGCTCTGGGTGTAATTGGATGGCGCCGTTGAAACTTGCCACAAAACTGGCATGAACACATTCAATATTACACATTATCTTTTGGAAATACAAGACTTCCTATACTTTAGCATTGAAGCCATATTCAATGCCCCCATTGAATACAATGTGGCCGTATTCAATAGGCTAGGAAAAGATTGTTTTTTCTTCATAATATGGCTTCAAATGGTGCCGGAGGCTTCGTGGGATATGGCCCCAGCCCCCACTCATGAAATACAACAGAGATAGTATCAATGGGCGTTGGCATTTGTCTATTTATTCTAGATCAGATATTAAATCTACTGCGCACAATTTTCCAATTTTTCAAATTGATACTCACGGGCCGGACATCTGGTCTCCATCGACAATAGTCACATAGTCCTTACTACTGCACGGGAAGGCAGGGGGTGCAGGCATCTCAAGCTGAAAATCCTGGAACTCAAACTCAATGGTGTTGCCTTCTGCTACGGTGATGGTCCACGTGCACAAGGCATTGTTGGGGTAATACTCGGGCCAGTTGGGGGTGCTCACTGTGCCATTGGGGCCCTTAAGTTCACCCCCACATTTCTGAGCTGATGCTACAAAGAGGGAAAACATGTGCAAGATTGATTAATGTTGTACAGAACTAGCAACTTACATAGAAAAAACATCAGGGATATGATATTGTAGCAACAGAGGGGGGTTGTGGATTTTTTCATTGGTGGGGGGGGGGGGGGGGATAAAAAATATTTAGACTCCTAGCTCAGGCCACTCCAAATAATATCCTTGTTTCTCATTACCGCGTGCGTCAGCAGAATCGTCTTTCTGGGATTTCTTTCTTTATATATCTTTGCAAATTATAATGGAAAAAATGACAAAATTAGACAAATATGGGCCTATTTGGTATCAAATAAAAGCTTACAATGCAGGAAATGTAATGGGGTGAAGATAACATCCATATCTATAACTTTCACAGAGCATTAAGGTGGGTCGCTACCCTTCGATTAAAGTTAACAGAATCTCTCTATTTTTTTTCTACATGCAGTCTAAATCATATAGAATCTGAAAATGCAAAGAAAAATGGGGGGTCCCGAGCTACTTTTTTAATTACCGAATTTTGAAAAATAAAAGTATTTTCATTTTTCACAAAAAAATGAAATTGTGAAAACTTCCATGATTTTTTTTCATATCAACCTTTAAGTGCAGAAATGTAAAACCTCACATGTGAAACGCCTATATGTTCCACTTTACTGCAAAAATGATTTTACAGTCGTATGCAATGGGATTTTGAGGAAAAATATGAGGTTTTGGGAATGGGTAGAATAAATTGTCATTATTTTGTTGGCTTATTGGCAAAAAATAGTATTCAGTATTAACAGATTTTTTTTTAACTCTCTCAGAAATTAGTTTAGATCATTTGCTAACATATGAAAGGAATTTTGATGGGTGGTCCCATGCATATTTTTAGGGTTTTCGGCCTTTGAAAATAAAAAATAATGCAAAACTGGACCAAATTTCATATTTAGAGCATTGTATGATGGGTAATATCATCAAAATCTGGCGCTAAAATGTCGTCAGTAAATGACCTTGGCTGTCTTGAGAAACATGATAAGCTCTATAGTATTTCTGAGAATATTCATTGGTAAATAATGCCAATGCACCAATTCATGTAAATAATAGGAAATACTATTGGTAACAAATATACCAAATATTGAAAGTCCCATTAAATGCTCAATTTTACTTGAATTTGCCTAATTTTCGAATATGACCTAGGGAACTCTTATATCTATTAGACTGTGCAATATGGACTTATTCTGATATATTTAAGCTGCATGCGCAGATACCTGCGCAGTGGGTTCATTTTCAACAGGTAGCGATCCACCTTAATCTCTTCATTAGTAAAATGTGAATTTGGTTCTCTGAGACCCTGCAATACTTAATATGATTTAAGCCCCAGCAAGAAAAAAACACAAACAAAACGCCCTCGTCACATTTCTCATGGCTTAGTAATGAGAAACAAGTATGTTATTTGGAGAGGACTCATGAGTGGGATACTAGAAGACAGTGTGTTACTCGTTTGGTCCCCCTCCTTTTGCTATCTATCACCCGTTTTCACGACATGGGTCGAAAGTCGCATCTTTAAGAACCTATATATATATGGCCTCTTTAATAGCATAGGGTGAAAAAAATTATTTTTGAAAAATTATTTTTTGACATTTTTCTAACGTATGCACAGTTATCTTTTGGGTTATTAAATTACAAACCCGATTTCAACCCCCATTTTTTCCTAAGGGGGTATTCCACCCTTAAAAGAAAGAGTTTATGGACGCAGAAATCTTCAGAAAATAGACCCCCCCCCCACCCCTTGGTGCATACATACTTTATGAGGACCATAGGATTTATAATCGTATTGTATAATATAGTTGATATTTGATTTAAATGTTAATTATCTCAATTTGATTAATTTCCAATTAAAACAACAAAAACGTCTAAAACTATCACCTAAGAGTGAATATTGGCTAATATACCACTTGTCATATACCAAATGAAAGAAGCTCTTGATGAGCTGTACACAAATCTCAACATTTTATATGTGCGACCTCCGACCTATTTCGTTAAAAAGGGTCACATATGGTGATTTTGTATTCAGCCACTGGTGAAGTAAATACTAGAATTGGAACAGCAGGAGCCTTCCTGATTGCAAATGGGCCATTCATAGGGCCCCAGACGGGTAAAATCGACAAATCGACATGAGCCTAGTGACAAGGGACAAGACCTATTTCTTAGAATCGACAAATGACATAGGCATTCCTTAAAATCGACAAGTGACATGAGACCTAGTGACATTTTTACAGTGTCAGTGACAAGTGACAAGACCCTTTTCTTAAAATCGACAAGGGACGTTGACATTTCTTAAAATCGACAAGTGACACAGCAACCCCCCGTCTGGGGCCCTATTCATCCAATGCATTTGTAGGAATATGATTAGACAGGTAAGCCTTGATTGACCAGGTTCATACACGTGGCAGGTATGTATTTCTAAACACTTTAAAAAGTTCTGCTCAAGTTTTTCAGAATTATCTATCATTCTGACACATATGTGACAAACACTGGTGAAAAAGACCTTGATGTACCCTGCGCTAAGGTCCCTTTTTGCGGATCGTGCCACAATTATATTTCAAAATTTCCAAAAGTCTTCTTTGGAATTTAATCATTATTTCTTTTTAGAATGACAGTAGGCATGGAGGAGATGAATGAGAATTACCCATCCAAAAGAAATATACAGGGGAAATACAGTATTCTAATTTCAACCTACCATATGCGAAGGCTACAACAAAGATGAGTCCGGCAAGTCCGTTCATGATGAAGCCGACCGATGTACTGCATGTCCTTTCCAGGTTGTGTCTTATATATACTTACATGAAAAGAGACTTGTATAACTGATAGGTGAGGAGACACACTCCTTATCAGTAGATAGGGGAACCAGTCCAGGAACAGCTGTCCATCACACAAAGAGGACATTACGCATGTGGGGACAAACTCACCAAGTGACTAGAGACGCCGCACGTATTACCTATAATCTTATTTAGGTCATATTTCTTGTTGTCTTAATCTGTTTCCATGTCTATCCTCTAGATTGCAGCACTGTACGTTGCTAGCACAACTAGTAGCGAGCCCATTCACATTTTAGTGATGCCATCTAGAGGATAGACCTAGAGAGGAAATATGAACTTATTAAGATTACAGGTACTACATTTTGCGTCTAGTCACTTGGTGAGTTTGTCCCTTGTTCTGGACACTACCCAGCTAGATTCTTACATGAAGATGATACGATTAACTCACCATATTTGACCAGGCATGTGAAAAGAGGTATTCAGGGGGAGTTTTGAAATATTCCTGTTACTTTTGTAGGAATAGCTTCTAAAATATAAGTTGATGAATATGTTCATATATACCGTAAAACCTCGCATATAGGTCGATTTTTATTTGGAATTAATTTTTGCTATAGGTCGATTTTTCTTGCCAAAAGTCCAATTCGACCTATAGGTGGGGTTTTGAAAGATGGTAAACCATTTAAAGAGCCAAAAAAAAACTTCATTCTTAATACTGGAAAACATACCTTTTTTTCTGAGATTATTATCCCTGTAAACCCAAATCTCTTTGTGCAAGAAGTAGGGGGCTGTCTAAAGGGCAAGATACCAGAAATAATAGTCATTTTGGCCTCGGGAAAAGCTTCTCTAGGGGGGTTTATGGTGGGGTTTGCCCCCCCCCCAAAAAAAAAAAAATCTCAAACTCCAATTCGACCTATAAGTGGGGTTTTCCTAAAGTTCAATGTATTTTGCTATAGGTCGATTTTTTCCCTCAAAATTCCAATTCGACCTATAAGTGAGGTCGACCTATAGGCGAGGTTTTACGGTAAATGGAAATGACAAACGATATCTAAATCCCATAATATGTGTTAAAGATTTTATTGAAAATGTGACCATGAAGAACGTTTTTTCTAGTATGGATTAGGTTCTAGGAGGAATATTCATGTCATGTTTTGTGACCCTGATGCCATTTCAAGATGCTATAGGACCAATATATATGCATATATGTTTTGACTTTTGGAATGGTTTCCATGGCAACCAAAGAGTTGCATATGCACCAATCAGGTATTTGTATCTAATATGTTTTCATTTGGCTGAAAAATCCTTTCCCCCAATAGGCATAGCTAATGGTATCTATAGGGAGTATTGATTTATTAAATAGGATAGTGTAGTATATGTGTTGCAATCAAGTTAGGGTCTTGCATCATCTCTTTTATATGGTGCTGACCTCACCCTTCTAGAGTGTTCCAGACTATGTTGCAATCAGGTAGAAGTATTTCATCATCCTCTTTCTACTGTGTACATGTACTATGTATGTTTCATCACCCAGTTTGGTTATTGCATCATACTTATTTCTGAGAGTCTGACATCAGCATGTTGGTGTATTGCATCATCCTGTCTGTGGCCTATAAAAGGCAGTGCTGTGGAGGTGGTGAAATCAGTACCTACAAGACCACCATGGGAAGCAGACCTATGTCAGAGTGCTCCAGGATTACCCTACCTGTATACATTGGATTATAGTGAACTTGCTGAAGCTGGACTTTGTACCTGAGGACTATAGGAGACAATATATTCTTTGTACAGTTAAAGTTAAAGTTGGAGTTATACACAGTTCCATTTACATTCACCAAAGGACTTGCAAAGACTTCAACACTTTAAGACATTATAAGGAGTGTATGGACTGTATGTGTGCTACTGTGTCAAACCATAGGAAATAAGTATCTACCCAAGAGATCTCCTGTGGCTATTCTATGTGATTGCAGGACATTCATCAACTCTGTAAGAGTACTCATGCACCTGTAACTGCTCTCATGTGGAAAAGGTAATAAACAGTAGCAAGTCAACTTCTTTCACAATCATTGGCTTTGTATTAACTGTATAGTAATAACCCCAAACGTAACGGAGTGGGCGTCGGACGTCCAGATGTCATGAGTGGAATCCGGCCCGGTCTCCACGAGTCGCTTTATAAGCGACGAGTGGAGACCGGGCCGGATCCACTCATGACATCTGGACGTCCGACGCCCACGAGTTACGTTTGGCGTTTATTATACCCCGTTTGACGCCGAAATTACCCCTTAAACGTGTAAAATTTGAGAAAATCTTAGCCTACCTTGACTTTTTTCGCCATTTTAACCGGAAGTGACTCCGGAACGCCACCTATGTATTAGTTCCAAAGAATCTCACTAGACGGCGCCCCAATCAAAATTCCCTGTTTGCATTTCGGTATTTTTTTAAAACTTTTTTTTACTATCATTGTTTCTTTCTTTAATTATGCCGTTAAATAAGTCTGTTTCAAAATTAATGATGTATTATATAGAGAAGAGCACTCGGTTTTAACAAGAAAAGGCGTAATAGCCATTTTTATTCAAAAAAATAATACGCGCACGCATGCGCAGTGTCATTAACTTTTTGGCTTCGTCGAGTCAACATCTGTGCGGAGAGTAACAACATGGCGCCCAAGGAGGATTTTACGTCGCTCCATTTGTACACCGAAGAACAAGGTAAATAACAATACTTAGTCTCTAATTTTACGATAGGTTCTTAGTTCTGAGTGTTTGCAATGTCAACGTCAGCATTGTTAGTGGTGACATTTCCCGTCTGAGGCTGGAAATTGAAATTAATGGTGACCGCTCCAGCGATAGTCGCCCCGGCAAACATGCCACTGGCTGCCGCCAAGAACCCACCCATATCCCCGGGGATGGAGGGCGGGCCAGACCGCTGCTGCGTAGTAACTGCCCCGGGCTGAGGTGGAGGGGAAGCCGGCCTATCTGTGTTGACATCTCGTACTGGAATAACGGGGATGGGTGGGGGAGGAGGGCAATCTTCAACATTTTCCTGGGGAGCTTTACCACATTTGCGTTTGACGCCCGTGGCTATAAGCGACATGTCTTTCTGTTGTCGCTTTGTAGCTGTCGCATAGTGGTTGAGGCTGTGTCTCACGACCTTGGGCCAATGTTTTTGTCTCTGACTGGGTGCCAGCTCTGACCGGGTGCCAGCTCTGACCGGGTGCCAGCTCTGACCGGCCTGAATAAAATCGGGTTATTTAGGTCAGATGATGATAAAAATGGACAACTAATGACTAGTTTAGAGCGTTATAACATCCATTAACCTTTTCAGACAAATTCTATCTCCATCTGCCCTAAATAACCCGATTTTATTCAGGCCGGTCAGAGCTGGCACCCGGTCAGAGCTGGCACCCGGTCAGAGCTGGCACCCAGTCAGAGACAAAAACATTGGCCCAAGGTCGTGAGACACAGCCTTGAGTGAATCTACGGACTTGTGCCCTGTTAGTTGAATAGTAGCTGTAGAAGGCAGGTTAGCGGCTAACAGATTTTGGCATGTGGTCCTGCGGAGGCTGTGGTTGGTAATCTTCCCATCTAGACCTGCTGCTTCTGCTGCGTTAGGCATTATTTTGGACAGGTAGTTGATACCCATCGGAGCACTTTTGAACCAAATTTCCTCTCTAGCTGGGTCGATATTAGGCCTAGGCGACAAGTAGAAGGGGCTGGCTGCAGCACGCATATCAGTGGGCCTTTTTGTTGTGAATAACTCATATAGGCTTATTGGGCACCTCTCGGGGATATCATGTGCATATACTCGAGGGTTATAAGGTCGGTTATGACCACCCTCGGCCCCCTGTCGGGTCTTTGTCAGCCTCTCACACTCCAGTTCGAGGTACTTGTGGCCCTCGTCGTCTTCCCCAGGGACAACATCTGACCACTGCAGTTGACGTGATTCGTGGCACCCCCTAAACCCGAACCCACATGTTAGATAAAAATACAAGGTAGACTGCAGGGATTTAGCATCATTTGCCCCGAAAACCTCCTTCTCCCACATTATCTCGATCTGTTCCTCCGTTATTGCCTCAGACCTGTTAGGCCTCCCTCCCTTTCCCTCGGACTTCAGCTCCTTCCTGCGGCTGACCAGTATGGAACGAGTGGCTGCGAATTCATCATCAATGAGTATACTGTATGGGTACTTCTTGATCTTCAGGTGCCTGTAAACATAAAAGCAGGGAAGAATGTAAAAATAAACAATTTTCCAAAGTCATTTTAAAAATGCAAGACGTAAATACTCAATTTCTTTAATTTTAAGAATTTTAATATTTAATTTAGGGCTAATATTTATAATTTAGAGTCCAAAATTAAATATAAGGGTCAAAAAGAACGTACCTATCTATGGCTCTCACCATGGAGGTGAGGGTGTCAGGCTCATAAGAGCTGCCATCCTTCCTCTTTACACTCAGGAGGTAGTTGCACAGGTAGTTGTTAAGCGTTGCAGCGTCCAAGTTCCAAAGGGGGCGTTCATCCGCATAGTTTGAGCGCATGAATGTCTCAAATTGAGTAACCACCTGAAAAAGAAAAAAGGGGGCATTTAATTATTTGGCAAAAATATTAATTTTCAAGAAATGTGTCGACAAGTAATTTATTTATGGCTATTTCAAAAGGAAAGATGAAAAATTTAATTTTAGGGGGTTCCAACAAATCGATTTTCCTGTTACTAATATATGTGATAGGCCCTAATTTTACACGTTGTATGAGCCTATTCCCATAAAAAAATATTGATTTTTGACCTAATTATGAATTTTTAGCATTTCTTGACGAGTCAAAACATGAAAAATTTAATTTAAGGGGGTTCCAACAAATCGATTTTCCTGTTACTAATATATGTGATAGGCCCTAATTTTACACGTTGTATGAGCCTATTCCCATCAAAAAATATTGATTTTTGACCTAATTATGCATTTTTAGCATTTTCTTGACGAGTCAAAACATGAAAAATTTAATTTAAGGGGGTTCCAACAAATCGATTTTCCTGTTACTAATATATGTGATAGGCCCTAATTTTACACGTTGTATGAGCCTGTTCCCATCAAAAAATATTGATTTTTGACCTAATTATGCATTTTTAGCAAAAAAGCACGTCTTGAAACTTACTTGCTTAGTCCTTTTAACTGTGTTCTTGGACCTCTGGTTCTCGACGTACTGGGCTAACTCCTCATCGTTCAGCATGACTATTTCTGTAGGGTCATTTGCAGGGGGTTGAGGGGGCCTTCTTGGAGCAGGGGGGGCAGGGGGGGCAGGGGGGGCCTCCCCCTTTCCTGTGGACTTGCGTTTTCCTGCTTTTTTGGAGCGGCAGTCTGCATTTGGAACCAGGTCTTTAGTAGCGTTCAGATCCAACTCACTCATAGCCTGTGTGGTCGGCACCATATTAAATATATCGTCCTGTTGTCGGTCATTGACTTCATCTATTTTACTCTGGAAGTCGTCCCTTGCCTGTATACAAGAGACTAAGGCATCCAGGTCGGGGCAGCAAACACCATCTTCATCCCCTTCAGCCTGTTGTCGGCAGATCTCCATATCTTCCTGTTCGGCTATGTTGTCGGCTATTTCTTGATGGATTTGCGTTACTAAAGCCTCCATTCCACCCTCTTGAAAACTGTTGTCGGCTTCCAGGTGGATTTCTCCCATTATATCTGCTATTTGTCCGACCACAACGTCGTCAATGACGACCTCAACACCTGTTAAATCGAGCAGCTCCATGCCTTCCATCTTGTCAAATTGATGCTTTGGCGACGACTGGCGATAAATGTCGGCTGCAGAAGCGATATTCTGGGTATTATTTTTTGGTGAAAATTTCTCACTCTCCCAAGCCTAATGTCTAACCTCCCCTGCATGGTACCATGTACCGGGGAAGTCATGCATCAAGCCCTCTCTTATGGAGTTGAGTGGCTTTCCGCAAAAAATCGATATTGCGATAAAATTCCGCTAGGTGGCGATAGAAATTGCCGCGCTTAACGTTGTCGGCCTCTCCCTGTAGGGGGCGCTAAATTAGGTCAAGATTAGTTCTCTTTTATCCCGCTGCTTGCCGCCCAGCGCTGTTGTCGGCCAAAATTACGGATTCCACCCCAGGCCACCGGATTCCACCCCAGGCCACCGGATTCCACCCCAGGCCGCCGGATTCCACCCCGCACTTGATGCAGTGGGCGTACAGAGGCCGTATGCCCACTGAGTGTGCATACGGCTTCCCTATACCTACAACACTATCATAGCATATTAGGGGTATAATAATAGGTGTGTGTCCACTATACGGCAAGGAAAGTGGAATATTTCACCTGTTTGACGTCCAGTAATATATATATATATATTTGGGAATATATTTCCTAGCTATATTCCACGTTGACTGCAGGTATACTGTGTCCACTAGGCGTTATAAATTGCTCTATTGAGATTACGGTACAAACAGGGTGTGAGTATTGTGAGTGGGTTGTACCTGGGCATTCCTAAAAGTCACCTGTCCCTCATAGAATAGTGGTTAGCATGGTGGATTCATGATCCCTGTCATATCATATCAAGTCATATCTTGGTGACCATACCATTAACAACCAATACATTTTCTTATTTATACATATAGTTCCTCTGTAGACAAAGGAATACAAATCTTGTCCAAACACTATTGATATTTCTTTGATATAATTCCAAGGTTCTTCCTCACTTCTACCTATCAAAGTAAAATATATTTGACATATAAGAATATAAATGCATGGTATGTTCACCAAGATGCCTAATAGAACAAGATCTCTGCAGGATGCACACATATATCTATATTTCTCAAATACTTAAAGTGGATAACCTAGTAGTTCCTTTCTCATGCCTTTCACATCTTAGT
Source organism: Harmothoe impar (assembly GCA_947462335.1). Taxonomy (NCBI): domain Eukaryota; kingdom Metazoa; phylum Annelida; class Polychaeta; order Phyllodocida; family Polynoidae; genus Harmothoe; species Harmothoe impar. The sequence goes on from OX381708.1 coordinate 9,020,586, forward strand.
AATTGCTAGATTAAGGATCCGGGAAAGTTGTAGATATGCACGTCTCTCTCATCCTATTACATATGCTGTACCGTAAGCTTTAATTTTATACCAAATATGCTCATGTTTGTCAAATCGTTTTTTCATATTGTTCCATTAAAATTTGCAAAAAAATAAAATCTCCAATTGGTGATTTTGGTGATGCACACAGTGATGAGAGACAAGTGTATTATTTGCAGTAGCCTTAGGGTGATGATATGTGGCTCTTTTTAAGTATCACCGCTACCTTGGATTATGTATGTAGTGAACATCCAATGGAAACAGACATAAAAATGTCCAGCTACAACATATTCACCCTATCTTATGCCTGTAAGAGCTGAGCTCCCAGCCCTTAAGAGCCCTCTTGTGAATGCAAACTGAACTATATCCAAAAGTGCTTTTGGCCTCACTTCAACCATGACGGTCAAGCTTTAAGTGCACCCTGCAGTAAGGTCTCTTTTCACAGATCTTGTGACATATGGTATTAATTTGTTCAAGTTCTGACCTGCCACAGCTTACAGGCCTGAGGTTGTAGTAAACAAGGACGTAGAGATTTTCAAAGGAAAAAGGGACGATGAGACATAGATCTGAGTTGGGAAACACAGGGGAGCTATGGTCGACAGTCATGATTCATTTTTTTCTTTTATATTTTATTCTTTTCTTTCTTTTATATTTTATTCTTCCTTTCAGAAAAAAATTGATGAAGTGGTTACGTAATTGCCGAGGACGTCATGGAAATAAAGGCTTCGCTCAAAGACAGAATGCTTTATGATTAATGGTATTATATTGTTCATGTTATTTTAGTTGCGTATTGTCTTTATTATTAAGTGAGGGGTAACAATGTCCAGTAGCCGATAGGTTTAACGGAGAAGGGGATAAACGGGATGAACAGGATAAAGGGAGAAGGGGATAAAGGGACACCTGGGATAAACAGAGAATGGGATAAAGGGAGAACGGGATAAAGGGGATAAAGGGAGAATGGGATAAAGGGAGAATGGGATAAAGGGAGAACGGGATAAACGGCAAATGGGATAAACGGTGAACGGGATAAACGGTGAACGGGATGAACGGCGAACGGGATAAATGGAAACGGGGATGAAGGGAGAACGGGATAGACGGAGAACGGAATAAAAGGAGAACTGGATAAAGGGAGAATGGGATAAAGGGAGAACGGGATAAAGGGAGAACGGGACAAAGGGAGAACAAGATAAAGGAAGAATGGGATAAACGGAGAACAGGATAAAGGGAGAACGGGATAAAGGGACAACAGGGATAAAGGGAGAACGGGATGAAGGGAGAACGCGATAAAGGGAGAACGGGGATAAAGGGAGAACGGGATAAAGGGAGAACGGGATGAATGGGATAAAGAGAGAACGGGATAAATGGAGAACGGGATAAATGGAGAACGGGATAAATGGAGAACGGGAAAAACAGAGAACGGGAAAAACGGAGATCAGGATAAACGGCAAACAGGATGAACAGCAAATGAATAAAGGGAGAACGGGATAAAGGGAGAAGGGGATGAACGGAGAAGGGGATGAACAGAGAACGGGATGACCGGAGAATAGAATGAAGGGAGAAAAGGATAAAGGGAGAACGGGATAGACTGAGAACAGGATAGACAGAGGACGGGATAAACGGAAAATGGGATAAACAGAAGGGGACAAACGGGATCACCGGGATAAAGGGAGAACGGGAGAAAGGGAGAATGGGATAAAGGGAGAATGAGAAAAAGGGATCAAAGGGAGAACAGGATAAAGGGATAAAGGGAGAATGGGATAAACGGAGAATTGGATGAAGGGAGAATGGGATAAATGGAGAATGGATGAACAGGATAAAGGAAGATTGGGATAAAGGAAGATTGGGATAAAGGGAGAACTGGGATAAACGGAGAACGAGATAAACAGATAACGGGATGAACGGAGAAAGGGATAAACAGAGAACGGGATAAATGCAGAACGGGATGAACGCAGAACGGGATACACAGGATAAATGGAGAACGGAATAAACAGAGAACTGGATGAAAGGAGAAGGGAATGAACGGAGAAGGGGATGAATGGAGAACTGGATGAAGGGAGAATGGGATAGACAGAGGACGGGATAAAGGGGATAAAGGGAGAACGGGATAAACGTCCAAAGGGGATAAAGGGAGAACGGGATAAATGGCAAACGGGATAAAAAGGGAGAACAGGATAGACGGAGAACAGGATAGACGGAGGACGGGATAAACGGAAAATGGGATAAACAGAAGGGGACAAACAGGATCAACGGGATAAAGGGAGAACGGGATAAAGGGAGAACGGTATAAACGGCGAACGGGATGAGCGGAGAACAGAATGAAAGGAGAATAGGATAAAGGGAGAACGGGATAGACAGAGAATGGGATAGACGGAGGGGACAAATCGGATACTCTATAGGGTAAATTTGGGTAATATCGCGCACATAGTGACGATATTACCCAAATGTTCCAAATTTAGGTAATCTGCAGTCATTAAAAAACTTGTTTTGTGTGTTTTTTCAAAAAAATAATTTATAATAAAAAAGTAACTAAATGTTTGGGTTATATCGTTGTACTTGTTGTTATATCGCTCACAGCATTGTGTTATATCGCTCACCCATTGATATACAGTGTGTTTTACCCTTTGGCTATATCCGCGCACCTGTTTTCACACCTAAGGGAGTGATCATTTTTTAACAACAGGGGGGGGGGTGGTTTTCAGCGCAGAGCGCGCGAAATTTTTTTCACCCCCCCCCCGGTCAACGGGTCGAAATTTTTTACCCCCCCCCTAAGGGTCGGAAATCGGCGCGTGCGCGGGCCCTTTAAAGCATAGTAACGCGCGGGCTTTTTGGCCCAAAAACAGGTTAAATTTTTTTGACCCCCCCCAAGAGGGGTCCAAATTTTTTACACCCCCCCCGGTTAAGGGGTCCAAATTTTTTTGCCCCCCCCCCCAAACCAACCCCCCCCCCCTGTTGATAAAAAATGATCACTCCCTAAAAGTGTGAAAACAGGGTGCTTTACCCTACATGCTTTCACACCTATAAAGTGAATGGCAGCATCTCCAAAGTTACACAAGTGTTAGACAACATACAAAGCTACCCTGTAAAACTCATCCACTCATTTTATTTTTATTTCATATATTATTTTTTATTCTACAAATAGGTGCGCAATATAACAACATGCCTGAGCGATACTAGCCCTAGGGGATTAGTATAGAAACTAGGAAAATAGAAACATTAAGAAATTTCGATTTTTAAACGTTTTTATAAATGTCTAGCTCGAGGCATAGATATATATCTCAGATAAATGTTATGTATTGACATGATATCGTAAAGATCTATAAAGTGGCTACTTGTCAAAAAAAATAATTTGAAAAAAAAGTTAAAATTGTGCCTTTTAGGGGGGGTGCGCGATATTACCACATGCGCGATATTACCCACATTTACCCTAGGCCTACGGTAGGCCTACCAATGAGCGAAATTTCACATTCCGGGGAAATTATTTTTTTCCTTTTGAAGTAACCTTTCTATAGCAGAATTTTTGCGCGGTCATTACGCTGCTATCGAAATTTCGATCGGAGCAGTAGAAATTGAGTTACAGGCGATTTCCTGATACGGCCGTGAGCGAAATTTCACATTTCTGAATTTTCGGGAAATTATTTTTTTCTTCAAAATTGCTTTTGAAGTAACGTTTCTATAGCAAAATTTTTGCGCGGACATGATGCTGTCATCGAAATTTCGATCAGAGCAGTAGAAACTGAGTTATAGGCGATTTCCTGATACGGCCGTGAGCGAAATTTCACATTTCTGAATTCGGGAAATAATTTTTTTCTCCAAAATTCCTTTTGAAGTAACGTTTCTATAGCAGAATTTTTGCGCGGTCATGATGCTGTCATCGAAATTTCGATCAGAGCAGTAGAAACTGAGTTATAGGCGATTTCCTGATACGGCCGTGAGCGAAATTTCACATTTCTGAATTCGGGAAATAATTTTTTTCTCCAAAATTCCTTTTGAAGTAACATTTCTATAGCAGAATTTTTGTGCGGTCATGATGCTGTCATCGAAATTTCGATCAGAGCAGTAGAAACTGAGTTATAGGCGATTTCCTGATACGGCCGTAAGCGAAGGTCTCGTCTCCTCTCGCCGGGCGCGAGAGAACGCGAGTTGTCATGGTGATGTTGACACTTCCGGTCTTGGTCAAAACAATGGCGTGTTTTCACCGCACCGTTGACATTAATTGGCATTTCACATGATTAAAGTGTCTTTCTCAATTATTTTATTTTAAGGTGGACAAGGTAGGTAAATGGGAAATGACCTATATTCAATTGACAAGGTTAATTATACATTTGGAGCCAGTTTTGACTTAAATTTGATCTGGATAATTTTCGGTCAATGGCCCCCAAGACAGAGATTGCTTAGAAATAAGACTTTTCAGTTTGAGATGATCTGCAGAGTAGGCCAATTAATGATTTACTATGATTCCTTCGGCATTGTCAGGCCACACTACTTTATTCTACATACCGCAAAAAAATTAAGTGAAATTGTGATTCCTTACTTATGAAAATGATGAGTTTGTGATATCTTTTATTGGGGTAAAATGAAAAATATTGACAAAAATGAAATTTCTTTCTAATTTTTTAAAATTTAAACAAATACAAACATAAAAATCAACAGAAATGTACATCAAGTATAGGCCTTTCATATTATGCAGTTGGATTTTTATAAAAATATTTATTTTTGACCTTATTGGGACATTTTCAATTTCGACCCCCCACTACCAGAAGCTTTTGGTCGACATGAGACATTTGAATCTGTTTTGACGTTATGAGAAAAGGTTGTCGACCATAGCTAATAAACAACAGAACACATAGATAAAATTGAAACTTTATTGTCAGACTGAATTAATGAATTATAAATTAGTTGTCAAGGGAGATTAAAGCACCTTTAAACTGAATAATATGTTGTATTGAAACTTTATTGAATTAATTAATGAACAAGGACGTAGAGATTTTCAAAGGAAAAAGGGACGATGAGACATAGATCTGAGTTGGGAAACACAGGGGAGCTATGGTCGACAGTCATGATTCATTTTTTTCTTTTATATTTTATTCATTTTTTTCTTTTATATTTTATTCTTTTTTTCAGATAAAAATTGATGAAGTGGTTAGGTAATTGCCGAGGACGTCATGGAAATAAAGTCTTCGCACAAAGACAGAATGCTTTATGATTAATGGTATTATATTGTTCATGTTACTTTAGTTGCGTATTGTCTTTATTATTAAGTGAGGGGTAACAATGTCCAGTAGCCGATAGGTTTAACGGAGAAGGGGATAAACGGGATGAACAGGATAAAGGAAGAAGGGGATAAAGGGAGAAGGGGATAAAGGGACACCTGGGATAAACAGAGAACGGGATAAAGGGGATAAAGGGAGAATGGGATAAAGGGAGAACGGGATAAACGTCCAAACGGGATAAACGGCGAATGGGATAAACGGTGAACAGGATGAATGGAAACGGGGATGAACGGAGAAGCAGAAAACGGGATAAAGGGAAAACGAGATGAAGGGAGAATGGGATAAAAGGAGAACGGGATAAAGGGAGAATGGGATAAAGGGAGAATGGGATAAACAGGATAAAGGGAGAACGGGATAAAGGGAGAACAAGATTAAGGGAGAACGGGATAAAGGGAGAACGGGATAAAGGGAGAACGCGATGAAAGCAGAACGCGATAAAGGGAGAACGAGGATAAAGGGAGAACGGGATAAACGGAGAAGGGGATGAACAGAGAACGGGATGAGCGGAGAACAGAATGAAGGGAGAAAAGGATGAAGGGAGAACGGGACAGACTGAGAAGAGGATAGACGGAGGGCGGGATAAACGGAAAATGGGATAAACAGAAGGGGACAAACGGGATAAAGGGAGAACTGATGAACAGGATAAAGGAAGATTGGGATAAATGGAGAACTGGGATAAACGGAGAATGAGATAAACATATAACGGGATGAACGGAGAAAGGGATAAACAGAGAACGGGATAAATGCAGAACGGGATAAACGCAGAACGGGATACACAGGATAGATGGAGAACGGAATAAACGGAGAACTGGATGAAAGGAGAAGGGAATGAATGGAGAAGGGGATGATTGGAGAACTGGATGAAGGGAGAACAGGATAGACAGAGGATGGGATAAAGGGGATAAAGGGAGAACGGGATAAACGTCCAAAGGGGATAAAGGGTGAACGGGATAAACGGTGAACGGGATATACGGTGAACGGGATAAACGGTGAACGGGATAAGAAGCGGATGAGTGGAGAACGGGATAAAGGGAGAACGAGATAAAAGGAGAACGGGATAAAAGGAGAACAGGATAAAGGAAGAATGGGATAAACGGGAGAACGGGATAAAGGGAGAACGGGACAAAGGGAGACGGGATAAACAGAGAACAGGATAAACGGTGAACGGAATAAACGGCAAACGGATAAAGGGAGAACAGGATGAAGGGAGAAGGGGATAAAGGGAGAAGGGGATAAAGGGAGAAGGGGATGAACAGAGAAGGGGATGAACGGAGAACGGGATGAGCGGAGAACAGAATGAAGGGAGTATTAGATTGATACTTTGTATGGACACTTACAAGACGACATGTTGCTTTGTGAGTAGATTCTCTGAGAGTGAGAGAGATCTTGTTTATTGTGTGTGCGCATGCACGCTGACCTACTTCCGCCGGGTAACAGTTTGGCGCCATACCTTTGTGGATGGGTGTAACTAAATTAACACTCCTTCTCAAACATACACAAAAACTTTAAGATATACTAGACTCATAGTATCAATACTGTATATGAACTTAAAACATATTAGCAGTCTTTGCTTTCTTAAAACATATTAGCAGTCTTTGCTTTCTTATTGTTTCTCAATGTTCAGCTGTTTAGTATAGTAACTGTTCATTTATGAATCAAGTGTCTCTGGAATATCGGCAGTCCTTTTATATCAAAGTCCAAGATATATGTTACTGAACAATTTACTTTAAAGATAGTATGGATAAACAATGCTTTTCAAAAAACTTAGATATAGTTGAAATATGTATCCTGACTAACCAGGAGGCAGGGTCACTAGTTCTTACCTCCTTTGTCACCTAGGGGTGACTCTGTGCCCTCTGTGCACAGTAGCTAGCTAACCTCACTATCAGGTGGCAGGGTCACTAGTTCTTACCACCCTAGTCACTTAATCGTTACTCTGTGCCCTCTGTGCACAGTAGCTAGCTACACCAAGCATAGCACGGAACTTCTCATGTTTTTCACGTGCTAGTCCCTTCGTAAGAATATCTGCCGCCATGTTGTCTGTAGGGCAGTACTCCAATACAACGGTGCCTTTATCCACCTGTTCCCTGATATAGTGGAACTTAATGTCGATATGCTTGGCTCGACCATGATGTTGAGGGTTGCGAGTTATAGCCATCGCTGACTGACTATCATCGTAGATGGTCGTAGGCACTTGCTGGCCTTCAGTGATGTTCTTCATGAATTCTCGCAGCCACACCGCTTCCTGTGCAGCTCCAGCCAGGGCGATGTATTCCGCTTCTGCTGTTGAGAGCGCAACGCATGTCTGCCGGTTGCTTCTCCAGCTTATAGGGGCTCCTCCCAGCATGAATGCGTATCCGGATGTTGACTTCCTTGAGCCTACATCACCGGCCCAATCGGCATCGCAATAGCCGATGATATCTTCGTTGGAATCCGGTTGGTAGACGATTCCAAGGTCGATGGTCCCTGTTAGATACCGGAAGATCCGCTTCACTGCTGTCCAGTGCTCACTCCCTGGACTGATGACATACTTCGCCACGTTGTTGACTGCGAAGGTTATGTCTGGACGTGTCCAGTTGGAAAGGTACAGAAGACTTCCAACTGCAGACTGGTACTCTGACTTGTCTACCGTAGAACCCTCCTTGCTCTGAAGCTTCTGACTGACGTCAACTGGCGTGTTAACGGACTTCGCTTCAGACATTCCAAACCTCTCCAGGATCTTCTTGGTGTACCCCGGTTGTCCAATCCATATGGGGCCTGCTTGTGTGATGTTGATCTTCACACCGAGAAAGGACTCCAGTTGCCCTAAGTCCTTTACTTCAAACTTCTCTGATAAAAGTTTCTTCATCTTCACCATCTTCTTACTGGTCTCAGTAGCGATGATGATGTCATCCACGTACACTGCGATGATGACGGTCTCGCCTTTCTTGCTAGTATACACACATGGGTCACTATTAGACTTAAGTAACCCATGACTCTGGAGGAACGTGTCCAGAGCAGTATTCCAGCATCTCGGTGACTGCTTCAGACCGTACAGGCTCTTCTTGAGACGACACACATGATCTTCTTTTCCTTTCTCCTCGAACCCTTTCGGCTGCTTGATGTACACCTCCTCTTCCAGCTTGCCATTCAGGAATGCGGTTGTCACATCCATCTGATGTAGCAGCAAGTTCTTCTGTGCAGCCAATGCGATGATACCACGCACCGCTTCAGCTCGCACTACGGGGCAGAAAGTCTCATCGTAGTCAGTCCCATACTTCTGACTGAAGCCCTGAGCTACAAGTCGTGCCTTGTACCGATCCACTTCTCCTTCTGGAGTCACCTTCGTCTTGAAGACCCACTTACTTCCGATAACCTTGCGGTGCTTCGGAAGTCGCACTAGCTCCCAGACTTTGTTCTTCTTTAGAGACTGCATCTCCGTCTTCATGGCGTCGCGCCACTTCCCTTTGTCTGTAGCCATGGCCTCTTCATAGGTCTTCGGATCTTCTTCTCCTGTAATCAGCGCCCATTCACCGTAGCGATCAGGCGGATTACGTTGTCGCACAGGTCTCCCAACTCTGCGCTCATCTTCTGGATCTTCTTCCAGTGGTCCAGCTGCTTCCACTGGCTCTTCCACCTGAGCCACTTCATCAGCTTCTACCAGCTCTTCATCTTCAGCTAGATCTTCAGCTTCCACTAGCTCTTGAACTTCAGCCGGTTCTACCACATCTTCCAGTTGATCTTCTTCCATCTCTAACTCTGATTCCGATGCCGACTCTTCATTGTCACGCTCAAACTCCTTGTCCCCAAGCTTCTTCTCATTGAAGACGACATCTCGGCTGAAGATGACCTTTGATCGACCAAGGTCATATAGGCGATAACCCTTGACCGTATCACCATAGCCGATGAACAGGCACTTCCTGGACTTCTTGTCGAACTTCTTCCGCTCATCCTTCGGGACATGTGCGTAACTCACACAACCGAACGGCTTCAGGTTGCTGACATCCGGCTTTCTTCCATAGAGCGCCTCGTATGGAGTCATACCCATGAGAGCTGACGTTGGACTCCGGTTCCGTAGATGGACTGCTGTCGCCACAGCCTCTGCCCAAAATCGTCGGGGCATGCTACCAAGCATCGACCTTGCCATTTCGACGACCGACCGGTTCATTCGTTCAGCCACTCCATTCTGCTCTGGCGTCTTCGGAATCGTAGTCTCGTGACGGATTCCCTCGTCCTTGAGGTAACGCTCGAACTCCTTCGAGGTATACTCGCCTCCGTTGTCGGTTCGCAGCGTCTTGAGTTCCATTTTGAGTGATTTCTCTGCTTCCGCTTTCCACTCTCGGAACTTCTCGTAGACCGCAGCCTTGGTCTTCAAGATGTACACCCATGTGTACCGCGTCTTGTCGTCAATGAATGTGAGGAAGTAGTACGCACCTCCGTTGGACGCCACGCTCATCTTCCCGCAGACATCACTGTGCACTAGCTCCAGCACCTCAGTTCTTCGACGACCTTCTCCGCTAAACTTCTGTCGATGGTTCTTGCCGTCAGCACAGTCACCGCAGAATGTCAACTTCTTTGACGCATTGTAGTCGAGCCCATCAACCATGTCCTCTTTAACCAGCTTCTTCAGTGACGTCTCGCTGAGATGTCCATATCGCTGGTGCCACAGGTCTTCCTTCGACTCCTTCTCGACGGTTGTCACAAGTGCCTTCTGGTCAGACGCAAAGTCGAGATAATATAACGACCCGGACCTGCTTCCAGTCGCCATCACTCGCTCTTCTGTTGTCACCCTGCACTTGCGGTCCTTGAAAACAACCGCACATCCCTTCTCGTTTGCCATCGGAACACTAAACAGATTGAAAGCTAGGTTCGGCACGTACAGCACATCCCTCACCGCAGTCCGCTGCGTCTTCATACCAGGGATCTTTAAGGGCAGCACCACTTCACCAACTCCAGCACATCTGAGACCGCGCCCGTCTCCTACCGTCACACTGGACGTCTTCGTGCTGTCCATCTTCTTAAAAAGGTTTCTGTTGTTGCACATGTGTGCTGTCGCTCCAGAGTCGATGATCCAGCCACCCTTTCCTGTTGCCGACAACGCATGTTGTGCAAACAGGCTGGCATCCACTTCATCTTCTGACTCCTCTGCCACTGCCGCTGCCTTCTGTTTTCCTCGTCCGTTGGACTTCCTGCCAGAGTTGCCTCTGGACTTCCCGCCAGTCGCCTGACTGGACTTCCCGCCAGACTTGCCTCTGGACTTCCCGCCAGTCGCCTGACTGGACTTCCCGCCAGTCCCCTGACTGGACTTCTTTAACGTCGGACATTCAGCTATGAAGTGTCCTGGCTGGTTGCACTCAAAGCAAAGTCGCTCCGAGCGTCGCTCCGGCTTGCTCATCAGGGCCTTCTCTTCCTTCCTGTCATTTGACATCTTCTTGTCAAGGTTGCAGACCTTCTCGACGACCGTCGTCCACGCTGGAACCTGGTCCAAGGTGTCGAAGGCTGTAACCAGTATGTCATACGTCTTCGGCAAACTAGAGAGAAGATATGTCACCTTATCTTCCTCCTCCACTGGTGCCTCGATGACGGCTAACTCGTCGAAGATCTGGGTAAGGCTCTTGATGTGGTCGTTCGCCGACCCTCCCAACGCAAGCTTAGCTGTACACAGCTTCTTCCGGAGATCCCGCTTGTTAGCAAAGGTGTCCCTCTGGAACATCTCCTTAAGTTTCCTCCACACAACCGCAGGGTCTTCCTCATCCGGGGGAACCATCCAAAGCAAACTTGGATGGATGTTGAGTACAATCGTGTAGAAGGCTTTGTTGCTCCGCGCTTCAAAAGCATCCCGTAGGGCCTGGTTTGCATCAACCGCAAGAGTCTCCTCTCCGGTAACCAGCTTCCACACGCCCTTGTACTTCAACGTAACTTTCACCTGAAGTTTCCACGCCGAATAGTTGTGAGCCCCTGATAACCGCTCAATCTTCGGTGCCTCCGCCATGTTGAAAATTTACCGTAAAACTGCCAAAAAATGTTCCTCCTCAGGTCTTCTGTAAAAAACACAGTGCACTTGCTGCGACGAGCCTTACAGTGCAACACCCGCTGTGGTATATACAGTTCAGCTAAAAAGTGTGTATAATAAAAGTCAGTTTATCACCACAGTTGCACAATAGATAGATCCTCTTCTAAAGCTGCACTATAATCAGTCCACTTCTTAATAGAAACTCACTTAGTTGATACCTGATAACATTTACTAGCTTGACTTCACTCCTTCTGGATTTTATAAATTTCAACTTCTCTCTTGACTTGACATAAAATTGATGGTGGTCTTCTTAAAACTTCATGTTCCTCCTTAACCTTGCTAACATCTCCTACAGCTTTCGGCCATGAGGTATCTGATAACTGCAGTTAGCATGGTAGGTCTACCCGTTGTTAAACGTCCCTGCCCCCTGAACTAGTGCCGACCTTCACGTCTCTGAAGTGTCTCAGCATTCATATACATTAGCAGTGATTTTAACAATAAATGGACACTTCCCTGGTTATTACGGCGTGTATACAGCACTCCCTGCATCAATGCCGACCTTTGAGACGATACCCACGCGGTACACTCGTGGTCATAGATTGGGAAACAGCCCCCAATATCGCTCGCATCTCCCTGAGTGTCTGACAGACCCACGTTGTTTCTTTGAAGCAGTTTACACGACTTTTCATCATTCAGAGCGTAGGCCTATAACCATCGGTATAACCACCAACCTTCCCACGTTTACTCAGCACTTCTAGAACTAGTAGAAGCTTTCTAGATTCCACGTACCGACCTCTGGAGGCTGCTGCGGCGTTTTGAGAGGACCCCCACGCGTTGGTCGTTCCCGTGGTTGTCCGACAAACTCGCCATGCACTCCCGTGAACTGTTCACCAATCTTCACGAGTCTCAAACTCGACTAACAGCAATCATCCGACCCTCCAAACTTCTCAGAAACATTGGCATTGGTGATCAATAAATAAAAGCGCACTTATCTGACCACCTTCACGTGCTCCTGGTTAGTGCCGAGTTCCGACTTCGTTCCCATGTGTTGGCTATCCGTTGTGCTCGCCATGCGCTCGCTGAAGCTCACGTCCCTCGTGGTCCAAATTCGCCGATCTTCAAGTTGCGATAACTTGTCTCCTAGCGGGCATCTGACTCTCCTACTTGCTTACAATGTCCTCCATACATCCATGATGATTCCTAGCGCAGTGGAATCGTGACTGGGCATCCCATAACCTATTAGATTGATACTTTGTATGGACACTTACAAGACGACATGTTGCTTTGTGAGTAGATTCTCTGAGAGTGAGAGAGATCTTGTTTATTGTGTGTGCGCATGCACGCTGACCTACTTCCGCCGGGTAACAGTTTGGCGCCATACCTTTGTGGATGGGTGTAACTAAATTAACAGGGAGAATAGGATAAAGGGAGAACGGGATAAACGGAAAATGGGATATCCAGAGGGGGATAAACAGGATCAACGGGATAAAGGGAGAACGGGATAAAGGGAGAATGGGATAAAGGGAGAACGGGATAAACGGCATACGGGATGAGCGAAGAACAGAATGAAGGGAGAATTGGATAAAGGGAGAACGGGATAGACGGAGAATGGGATAGGCCCTACTCTATACCCATGAGCGAAATTTCACATTTCGGGGAAATTATTTTTTTCCTTTGGAAGTAATTTTTCTAAAGCAGAATCTTTTCGCCGTGAACGAAATTTCACATTTCTGAATTTTCGGGAAATTATTTTTGTCTCCAAAATTCCTTTTGGAGTAACGTTTCTGTACCAGAATTTTTGCGCGGTCATGATGCTGTCATCGAAATTTCGATCAGAGCAGTAGAAACTGAGTTATAGGCGATTTCCTGATACGGCCGTGAGCCAAATTTCACATTTGTAGAGGTCGCGGAAAACTTAGTCATTGGATCGGCCGGGAATCGAACCACAGACCTCTCGCACCGGTGACAAGCGTGCTAACCGTTACACTACCAACCCGTGTCTGACTGTTCTCCGCTCCCTACGTTACTGGATCGGTATGGTACAGAGGGGGAGGATTACCCAGGTGTTTCACCCCTTCGGGCTCTCCACCAGGGTACGGGGAATCCGACCCCTACACTACCCCCATCAGCTTCCATCATGTCCTCTAGATTCGGATTTTCCGGGGGGTTACCAACCCTGGGCTTTCTCTCCCTCCTAGAAGGGGCTTTATCAAGCAGTTACAGAGAGTCCCAGCCCCCAGAGTATAGAGGCACCTAGCACCAGGCATTCTCACCCACTGGAGACCGAAGGTCCCAATGGGGCTTTATCAAGCAGTTGTTGAGATACCCTGACTTCCCAGTGATGGAAGCTTTCTACACCATACCGATTCAGCCAATTTGTTGACTGAACTCCATGCTGAACTCCAACTGCCCGTACTGGGAACCAACTCTTCACTACCTGCTCCTCCAACTACCAACCGCCAGCAGGTGGCCAATCCCCAGCAAGCTGGAATGCTCCTACCGTTCGCAGTCAACATACTACCCGATTCATCGCGGCAGATCCACCAGTGTAGAGGTCGCGGAAAACTTAGTCATTGGATCGGCCGGGAATCGAACCACAGACCTCTCGCACCGGTGACAAGCGTGCTAACCGTTACACTACCAACCCGTGTCTGACTGTTCTCCGCTCCCTACGTTACTGGATCGGTATGGTACAGAGGGGGAGGATTACCCAGGTGTTTCACCCCTTCGGGCTCTCCACCAGGGTACGGGGAATCCGACCCCTACACATTTCTGAATTTTCGGGAAATTATTTTTTTCTCCAAAATTCCTTTTGAAGTAATGTTTCTAGATCCATACCAGAATTTTTGCGCGGTCATGATGCTGTCATCGAAATTTCGATCAGAGCAGTAGAAACTGAGTTATAGGCGATTTCCTGATACGGCCGTGAGCCAAATTTCACATTTCTGAATTTTCGGGAAATTATTTTTTTCTCCAAAATTCCTTTTGAAGTAATGTTTCTATACCAGAATTTTTGCGCGGTCATGATGCTGTCATCGAAAATTCGATCAGAGCAGTAGAAACTGAGTTATAGGCGATTTCCTGATACGGCCGTGAGCCAAATTTCACATTTCTGAATTTTCGGCAAATTATTTTTTTTCTCCAAAATTCCTTTTGAAGTAACGTTTCTATACCAGAATTTTTGCGCGGTCATGATGCTGTCATCGAAATGTGCTCGGACATTAGGTATAAACTAATATAGGAAGGGTTCAATATTTTTCTTGGCCCCTCAGCGCGAAATCTCACCACCCCCCCCCCCCTGTAATTAAAAAAGCTGTGTCTCACGAAATCGGGCCAAGTAGATAGTCGATGACTGGGTGCAATCTATAACTGGGTGTAATCTATGTATCTATGACCGGCTTAGAAAAAAAAAACAGTTTGTTTAGGGCAGATGAAGATATAAATGGTGGAAAATATTAATGAGTATCTTAAGGCTTGATATCGCTAATTTTATTTCAATTTCTGTCTACATCTGCCCTAAATAAACCGTTTTCTTTCAAGATGGTCATAGATTGCAACTGGTCAAATTATATGGGCATGGCCCATTAAAATATAACATGGCCACGGGCATTTTAGGGCTTAGGGAGTGTTCATTTATTAATTGCAGGGGGGGGTGGTGAGATTTCGTGCGTAGGGGCGAAATTTTTTTACGCCCCCCCCCCCTTGAGGGCGCGTGTAACATTCCGCGCCCCCCCTCGCCGAAGGCGGCGACAAATTTTCGCCCCCCCCCCCCCTTTGAACTATAGTAACGCGCTGGCTTTTTTGCTAAAAAGGGGGTTAAATTTTTACGCCCCCCCCTCAAGAGGGGTCAGAATTATTTTACGCCCCCCACCCTCAGGAGGGGTCAGAAATGTTTAGGCCTACCCCCCCCCCAACCCACCACCCCCCCCCCTGTAAATAATAAATGAACACTTCCTTAGCCTTACTGACATACAACATGAAGAATATTATAATAATCCACATGGGACAGCACAAGTTCCAAAAAGCGACATTTGGACCCCTTGACCGGGAGGGGGGGGGGGGGGGGGTGAAAAAAAAGCCTGCGGCCCCGCGTGCGCGCACCGATTTTCGACCCGTATAGGGGGGGGGGGATAAACAACTTCTACCCCTTGACCAGGATGGGGGGGGGGGGGGGGGGCGGGTAAAATTTCCCACAACTGAAATGTATAAGTTGCCTATTAAAGTTGGCTGCTTCAAGTCCCGGCCTCACCTACACAATTTCACCCGACCACCTTCCTGACCTGACCCAACGTGATCCGACCCAACCCGACCCAACAGTCGGAAGAGTTTGGCATGCACAACTCTATCAGGCTGGCCAGGTAATTTTCATCCGATTGTCGGGTCTGATAGGGTCGAATCTGTTCAAAACAGCGTGATGTGGCCGGGACTTCAAGTAGGCCTACTGTGTAGTAGTAGCCCCACAGCTACGCCCCGAGTGGGCCTAGATCTACTTCGGTTTATGTCCCGATTTTGGCTTAAATACCAAGCAAATCCTTCTAAGAGCTCATATTTACCGGAAAAATATTCACAGATTCAGAATATCTGACCATAATTATGATCTGGTGCACAGAAATGGAGATATATGATCCACAATACGGGTTCGAGAAGCGTAGACCCGGGTAATAATCTTTGTATAAACCAATGGGCAAATCAATATATTATCGCCCACCTTCAAATGTATTCGCTGTTTTCTAAATTAAATGACGACTTTGAACTATATTGAACTAAAATACGTTTCGACCATATACTTGTTATAGTGCGGCCACACAATAACCTGATATAGAATGCTCCTAAATTGAGAGAATTAAGGTTTTATTGAGCAGTGTCAGAGTACCGCTTGCGGTACGTGCGTGCTTTGTTTACGTGCCACTCATTAGTATGCAGCGCCCGCGCCGAGACCCTGTTTAGGTGTATTTTCTCGTAAAAAAAAAACTTCTCCAGAATTCCTTTTGAATTAATCTTTTAGAGCAGAATTTTTGCGCGAACACGATGGTGTGATCGAAATTTCGATCAGACCACTAGAAGATGAGATACGGCCGCTTTTGTAGTACGGCCGAGAGTAAAATTTATTTTTCTAATTTCACTACGGCCGTACTACAAACGGCCATAGCTCATGTTCTATTGCTCTGATCGAAATTTCGATTACACCATCGTGTTCGCGCAAAAATTCTGCTCTAGTAAGATTGATTCAAAAGGAATTATGGAGAAATTTTTTTTTTATGAGAAAATGACAATGAAATCTCGTCTCCTCTCGCCGGGCGCGGGAGAGCGCGAGTTGTCATGGTGACGATTACACTTCCGGTTTCAGCCACGACGATGGAGTGTTTCAAACGGGATCGTTGACTTTGACATTAATTGTGAATTTACATGATTAAAATATCTTTCTCAATTATTTTAAGCTAAGCAAAAGCAGGTAAATGGAAGGTAAATACTCTATATATTCAATTCAGTTGTTTAATTATAAGATTAGAGCCAATTTTGACTTAAATTTGATCTGCACAATTTTCGGTCAATGGCCTCCATGACAGGGATTGCTTAAAAATAAGACTTTTCAGTTTGAGATGATCTGCAGAGTAGGTTAATTATTGATTTGCTCTGCTTCCTTCAGCATTGTTGGGCCGCACTACTTTACTATACATACCACAAAAAAATTAAGTGAAATTTTGATTCCTTACTTACGAAAATGATGAGTTTGTGATCTCTTTTATTGGGGTAAAATGATTTCTTTTTTTACAAAATGATATTTCTTTCTAATATTTTTATTTTAACAGATACAAACATAAAAATCGACAGACATGTACATCAAGTGTAGGCCTTTCATATTATGCAGTTGGATTTTTATAAAAACATTTATTTTTGACATTTTTGGAACTTTTTCAATTTCGACCCCCCACTACCAGAAGCTTTTGGTCGACATGAAACATTTGAATCTGTTTTGACGTTTTGAGAAAAGGTTGTCGACCATAGCTAATTAGGTATCAATGGATTAAAACATCTTTAAGCTGATTATCAAAAACCTAGATAAACTATTTTCCTCTGTCATCTATGCAGAGGGCACAATATTCACCGGGTCACATGTCCACTTATACATCAAGGTCAATCAAATTCATAGAGGTCAGTATTCTAACCTGTGGGGTGGCCTATTCATTCAAGACAACTGGGGTTGCATTGGCCTAATCCATAAAATGTATGTTTTTTACATGAGCTACTGTAAGATTGAATTAATAAATACAAAACAGGGTAAACTATTTCCTCTTTCACAGAGTACAATATTCCAGTGAATATTCACGGGCACACATGATCATTTATACATCAAGGTCATTCATATGTGACAGAATTATTGGATGCCATTTTAATGGTTATAGATGTATTATATACAATCAAGGGTAACAAGGTACGGTCTCATGTTGACTCCTCATGCACAGTAGAAAGAATGATCAGTTCATAAATAACCTGTGAGCTGGCATATTCATTCAAGACAACTGATAGCATTGGCGTCTTTTACATGAGCTATGATAAATCGTATTGATACTTTAGTGTCAGATTGAATTAATAAATACAAAACAGGGTAAACTATTTCCTCTTTCAAAGAGCACAATATTCACAGGCGAACGTGACCATTTATACATCAAGGCCAATAAAGTCATAGACATCTGTACTCTGGCACACAGTTCTCATAATGATCAATGAGCTATGTAGAATATACATCAGAATACATCTCAGCAGGGAACCCTATTCACTGGACCCTCTTGAGAAAACTACTTTTTTTTAAATTCTAATTTTTGGGATTTTTTTTTTCAAAGAATTTTTAAACATTGAATATAATTTGGCTGGCAATGGTCATAAATGCTTTAATATATGCTGTTGTGATGATATCAATGTGAGCACGGGGGTATTGGGGTAATTTATTGATATGCTCATACATGTACACGACTGTGGCTGAGTTATTTAGGGCAATTAAAATTGCATCAAATTTGTACATTGTGTCTTTCCTCCTTGTATGAAGATGTAGGTACTGTTATATCTCCCGCTTTTATGACAAAAACTTTAGAAACAGGCTTTGGGAAAACTTAAAATTTCCGACACCTTAAATAACAGAGTGTCTGTGTCCAATGCGAAAGATGGCACTACGTCTAATTCTGAGGCCGAATCCTGAAACAAAGTCAAACATAAACGGTGTCAGAAGGTTGTGAAACATGAAGTATTTTACTGGGCCCCTTCTATCTCATGAATACATAAATTAACCATATTGCGTCCATTTATATGATATATTACATATTCAAATGATTTGTGATTATCTCGTCTATTACAATATTTGCTGTCTATTGGAGATGATGAGATAATAATGAAGTATATAAAATGTGTATGAATTCCACAGTGAATGGAGTGAATTATTTCGTTTGTATAAAACCCTACTATCATAAGATTATGCTAGTTAGTACTAAACATGGGATATCATGCCAAGTAAGATTTCATGCCAATGAAATATTTCACTCCATTCACTGTGGAATTCGTAGGGTACCAGGGGCAGATCCAGGATTTTGGAAAAGGGGGGGCGTGAAATAGGCAATGTACTGGGGGTATTGTAAATTGTCACATTAAAATATACACAATAATAGGGGGGGGGGGGGGCGCACGCCGGGTCCGCCCCCCTCCAAATCTGCCCCTGGGTACAGGTTGTACCCATTGTGGTGACTGTAATCAGTTCCTCTCACCAGTAAAGAGGCTTAGATTATAGATGTTATTGCCTTCTTTTTGAGACTATCAATGAGAATTTCTTATCAAGCTTAATTTGGTGAAAAGCAAAAAAAATTGGCTTGATTCCCCCAGATCAAGAAATTTTCTTTTTTTTTGGTCATAGGTTCACTAGGAAGGTTCGTTTGAAAAAAATTGTCATTCACTCGATTTTTCCATCCACAAAATCTGTTGACAAGAGAATTCCTAAAACCTTACACATGGGTTTTTATGATAGTAGGATGTAAAACTATACCTCGGTCTGCAGGTGCTTTTCCTTCTCCTTCTTATTCTGGAAGAGTGGCACTCTACCGCCGAAATCATCACAAGCGGGAGTAGCGCCCTGGGCCCCCACTGCCTTGGTGCCCAGTTCATCATTGATGGCCAATGGAGCCTCCCCATCTCCCGCAACCTGAAGTGTATTATTATAAACATATGCTTACTACTTTTTCTGTTAACAATGTGCAAAGGTTTATAACTGAACCAGCCCCTTCGGGGGCCAGGGTTGTGGTGCCACTGGTGGTGTCGACTTTTCTGGGGGGGAGGAGTGAGACCATACTGTATGTTATCTCACAGTAGGCCTACATTGCCCCCCCCCCCCCAAAAAAAAAAAAAAATTCATTTGCTATTGCAGTACTGTATTCAATACAATAAGCACACAATATGCCTAATAAAGTACACTCAACACGTATAATAAGGTAGTGGGATTTATTGCTTTACCTTGGAGCGGTGACGCTTGTCTCTCTGCTGCTCAAGCAGCTGTAGACGACGATACATCTCGTTATTCATCGTCTGTTGTTCCTGAAGCTGAGTCTCCAGGACGGTCAGCTTCAGCTTCATGTAGGGGCTTTTACCCTCTTCTATAATCTGTTCAAGGCTCCTTCCTCCGAAGAGGTCAGCGAACTCCGTCAGGGCCTCGGGGCCAAGGAAATGCTGCTTCTCCCTATCAACCTGAAGTGTAATAATAATGAACATATGTTTACTCCTTTTCATGTTAACAGTGGATTGTACAAAAGGTTTATAAATGATGATTGTTAAAGTTTGTACATCCCATGTGTGGGACAAAAAAATAGATTTCAATTAAAATTAGTCAGAATGTTCACAAATGATATGTTTGACTTCCTATCTATTCTATTCCCCCTAATTCCCTCTGGTTTTGCTCTAATTCGATTTTATTGCCCAAAATATGGTCATTTTGGAATAACTTTATTCCCCCCCATTGAAAATACACTAGAAAAGCCCAAGTTTGAGGGATATTGGATCCCATTGTGACCTATTAACACTCAAAGATGACATTTAATTGACCTCTATTCTCTAAATACTATACTTTAGGAGTGCTTGGAATACATTCAAGCAATATTTAGAATTTGAAGAAAAATCGGATATAGCCACTTTAACTGATAGCCTAATGAGGCTGGATGTAGTTGTTGTCATGTTAGGGTAGTAGTAAATCCGGGAAAACCTTAATGTAACACTAAGTCTTGTTGTATGTTCTAAATGGTTAAACAAAATACAAATTGTGTCAAAATACTTTAAAGGATCCAAATGCAGCATAAAAATAGGATTTTTTACTTCTACAATACATTGATAAAAGGATCACAAGACTTGTCCACCAGTGAGGGTGAAGTCAATTGACATATCCATCAGTGAGGAACTCAGCCTGCCAAATTAAGTACTTTAATACTTACGTCTAAATCAGGGGTACTCTGAGCTCCTTCGACTTCTGGGTTCCCATCTTCTGTAAGATCAACCATTAGTTTATGTAGAACATCAGTTAACTAACAGCATAATATGGGCACCCCCAAACAACTGCATGGGTTGTCCATGAACTTAATATGCATTGAAAATGGACTGTAAAAAGCGCATTAACAAGGTCAGTGGTCAATTCATAATGAATAGCTTCTGGTTATCTCTCCACAAATGTAAGATCTATGTGTCTGGCTAAAGTTAAATGCTGATGTAAACATATTCACTTGTACTTGGGCCACTCCGAAAAATATACTAGTACTAAAAAAACAAACTTGTAAGCCATGAAAAATATGATGAGGGCACCTTAATTTATTTTTTCTAAATTTTTGCTGAGGCCTTAATCTAGATATTAATCAAAGAAAATTGGAGAAAAAAAATCGAGTTAGCTTTGAATAAAACACAAATCTTGATCTAGCCTTTTTTGGTTTAACTGTTCCTGTCAAGCACTCAAGTCTATTTCAATGGGGTGGTACAAAGCGAACCAACTAACGTCATTTTAAATATAGGGGAACCAAATATGCTCATATGTTTTTCCCATTAAACATTTTTTTAAGAGAAGAAAGATTATCATTGAGAACATTTTGGTAATGCCCACAGTGGTGAGGAACGAGTATATCATTTGGAGTGGCCTTATATATAAGAATGCAATACAGGATTTTATAGCAAGTAAAAAAAATTACCTTTTTGTGGAACCCCGAGGGTTGTAGCGGACAACTGCTGCTGATTCTTCATAGAATAAATAATAACACATATAACTAACCATGAGGTGGTAATTAATATCATTGCCTATTAACAAAAGTGGAAAGGAAATAATTCAAACATTGACTGCATATGAAACTAATACTGGGGGAGATTGTACTATATACCATAGTAAAATATATATTATTAAATTTAAGTGGAATATCATCAATACAGAAATTATGGTTATGGTTATGCAAAAACAATGCTAAATAACCCAGTTGGACTGATTGGGAATGTTTCTTTAAAAAAAAATTAAACAGTAATTTCACTAAAGAGCTAAAGAAATATGTGAGTAGGAAATATACCTTGAAGCGTTTTTTCTTCATTTTGATCATTTTCTTCTGACCTTTAAAACACTCCAGTTGAAAGAGGATGGCTTCTGTTATTTTTTTCTCTTCATTGACCTCCGCCTGTAGCCATATGATATTGCAATGATCCGTGGCCCAAGACAATATTTCTTTGATCTCGGCAGCTTCGAGGGGCCTTGGGTCGTAGTTTTGAAGTGGCAACTCTAATGTTTCGAAAAATAGTGGCATCTTAATGGCCTCATACTTCTCGAGAAATGTGTCAATATCGGCCAGAGCCCTCTCCACGGGGACCGGGGCGCTGTCCTCAACCAGGGCGAGCGGGGCGCTGTCCTCAACCAGGGCGAGCGGGGCCCTGTCCTCAACCAGGGCGAGCGTGGCGCTGTCCTCAACCAGGGCGAGCGGGGCGCTGTCCTCAACTGGGCCGAGCGGGCCGCTGTCCTCAACCGGGGCGAGCGGGGCGCTGTCCTCAAGCAGGGCGAGCGGGGGGCTGTCCTCAACCAGGGCGGCAGGGGCGCTGTCCTCAACCAGGGCGAGCGGGGCCCTGTCCTCAACCAGGGCTAGCGGGGCGCTGTCCTCAAGCAGGGCGAGCGGGGCGCTGTCCTCAAGCAGGGCTAGCGGGCCGCTGTCCTCAACCAGGGCGAGCGGGGCGCTGTCCTCAAAAAGGGCGAGCGGGGCGCTGTCCTCAACCAGGGCGAGCGGGGCGCTGTCCTCAACCAGGCCGAGCGGGGCGCTGTCCTCAACCGGGCCGAGCGGGGGGCTGTCCTCAACCGGGGCGAGCGGGGCGCTGTCCTCAACCGGGGCGGCAGGGGCGCTGTCCTCAACCGGGGCGGCAGGGGCGCTGTCCTCAACCGGGGCGAGCGGGGCGCTGTCCTCAACCGGGGCGAGCGGGGCGCTGTCCTCAACCGGGGCGAGCGGGGCGCTGTCCTCAACCAGGGCGAGCGGGGCGCTGTCCTCAACCAGGGCGGCGGGGGCCCTTTCCTCAACCAGGGCGGCGAGGGCCCTGTCCTCAACCAGGGCGACCGGGGCCCTTTCCTCAACCAGGGCGGCGGGGGCCCTTTCCTCAACCAGGGCGGCGGGGGCCCTTTCCTCAACCAGGGCGGCGGGGGCCCTTTCCTCAACCAGGGCGGCGGGGGCCCTTTTCTCAACCAGGGCGGCGGGGGCCCTTTCCTCAACCGGGGCGAGCGGGGCGCTGTCCTCAACCGGGGCGAGCGGGGCGCTGTCCTCAAGCAGGGCGAGCGGGGCGCTGTCCTCAAGCAGGGCGAGCGGGGCGCTGTCCTCAACCAGGGCGAGCGGGCTGTTGTCCTCAACCAGGGCGAGCGGGGCGCTGTCCTCAACCAGGGCGAGCGGGGCGCTGTCCTCAACCAGGGCGAGCGGGGCGCTGTCCTCAACCAGGGCGGCGGGGGCCCTTTCCTCAACCAGGGCGGCGGGGGCCCTGTCCTCAACCAGGGCGACCGGGGCCCTTTCCTCAACCAGGGCGGCGGGGGCCCTTTCCTCAACCAGGGCGGCGGGGGCCCTTTCCTCAACCAGGGCGGCGGGGGCCCTTTCCTCAACCAGGGCGGCGGGGGCCCTTTTCTCAACCAGGGCGGCGGGGGCCCTTTCCTCAACCAGGGCGGCGGGGGCGCTGTCCTCAACCAGGGCGAGCGGGGCGCTGTCCTCAACCAGGGCGAGCGGGGCGCTGTCCTCAAAAAGGGCGAGCGAGGCGCTGTCCTCAGCCGGGGCGAGCGGGGCGCTGTCCTCAACCGGGGCGAGCGGGGCGCTGTCCTCAACCGGGGCGAGCGGGGCGCTGTCCTCAACCGGGGCGAGCGGGGCGCTGTCCTCAACCGGGGCGAGCGGGGCGCTGTCCTCAACCGGGGCGAGCGGGGCGCTGTCCTCAACCGGGGCGAGCGGGGCGCTGTCCTCAACCGGGGCGAGCGGGGCGCTGTCCTCAACCGGGGCGAGCGGGGCGCTGTCCTCAACCAGGGCGAGCGGGGCGCTGTCCTCAACCAGGGCGAGCGGGGCGCTGTCCTCGAGCGGGGCGAGCGGGCCGCTTTCCTCCACTAGGGCAGGGTAGTAGAAGTCATCTTCTTTAATAGATACAGAAAGTAGGAAGGAGAGTTACTACAATGTTGACAATAAAGGTCTTGACAAGGTAATACGGAAGTCATACTATAAGAGTGGTAATGATCTGTGGAGGGTGCAAGGCTGATGGATTGGGTCAAACCAAAAGATACTGGATGATTTCAGCCTTTTTTCATCACTACAGTTTTCATTAAGGAGGAGGGGGGGGGGTTGAGGGGATTCCACAATAGAAATGACCAGTCATGTAGTATTAGTTTTACCATTTTTTGTATGTGTATGGACTGGATGGATGAACTTATTATCACTAATAATAACAAAATGATGACCATGTTACCTACCAATTTGAGACTTTCTACTCCTTCGTCTCCTTAACCACCCGCATAAGCAGGAGGTGCTGTCTTCCTGGGGCTTGTCTGCACCTGAAGGTTGAGAAAGATTTTCTGAAAATTCAGGAGCTGGAAGGGATAAGGGAGTAAATGGCCAGGGGTAGACGCTAACTTTCTCAGCTGTTTGGCACCTGGGCCGCAAGCTCCTAAAATACAAACTTTCAGCTGTGGGCAAAGGAACAAACTTTATTAAGAAAAAATAGGCATATACATTCCTGATTTATCTATGTTAAAAGGACCAGATTTACCCCTTTCCGGTGGCATTTCACATGACTATACTTATCAGGTAAATACCTCTCAAATATCTTTAAAAGTTTCCTGCAGGCCAAACGGGCCCAGGTGAAGGTTATTCTGAAGAAAACTAACTCCATTTCAGGGAATGGCCCCTTATAGGGATGGATTTGAAAGAAAAATTATTCATATCAATTCAAACTTTAATGAATCTTATGCCGCAGGCCTACGTGCAACTGTTCCCCCTAAGAATCTAGCGCCGCAGGCCCATTAAACCATTAAAATAAAACTAAACCAAGAATTGTACCAAATTTCCTTTAAAATCAACAAATCTCCATTTTTCGTTCACTTTTCGGAAATCACGATCCCTAATGGTGGAATTGTTTTGTTTTCCAATCTCGAATAAAATCAATCTCGATTCAATCCAGCGCCGCAAGCCTACCTTTCATTCAAGAATTTAATCCAAAATGCCCATTAAACCATTAAAATAGCCATAAATATCAGCTAATAATCGTAGCAGAAAGCCCTCTCGACGCCATTGTCTGTTGTCATGCTAGGAATCATCAGCCAATGAAATTGATTGTTGTATTCATGCGCAGGCACAATGGCAAATAGTTCCAATTCTTACATCTAAATAAACGGGGGTTTGGGGACAGAGCCCCCGAGTTTATAATCATTTTAAAATGACAAAGAAGTATGGAATTCAAATTGGATAAATAGGGGGCTCTGCCCCCGCACCCCCGTTTTTCTTTCTTCAAAAATAGTCCCCCCACAATTACTGAAACCGGAAGTAGCCTTGCTGTCATGTCAAGATGACAACCATGACGGTGGAGGTTCATTTTTCATTTTATCTCTTAACTACTTATTATTATTTAGACATCCATACCGTAAAATATTGTTACTGGACACTATAAGCCTTGTACTATAAGGTGAGTTTCATATCGGAATCCGAAATATGTTTTAAAGTCGATACTAGTCATTTTTAGATCAACCCATCCCCCCGGGGGGCACTTAGTATATTTTGTATACACAGGTGTGCGGCTGGCAAGGGTAGTTTTTCAACAAAATCTCCCTAGCAAGGGTCCTCTTTTGGAGAAAAAAGTCCCTAGCAAGGGTCTACTTTCGACAAAATTGCCCTAGCAAGGGTCACTTTTTGACCAAAATGACCTGTCTTTCGCCAAAATGTCCCATTTTTGTCCATTTTTCGCCAAAGTTTTGTGGACACAGGTAAAATTTCTCGGTGAAATTACTCATCCGTTGTACATTTAGTGTTTTTCCTCTTCAAAAACAAGGACTTTTCGGCCAAAAGTGCCCTAGCAAGGCTAGGTTTTTGAAGCAAAAGCTCCCTAGCAAGGGTAAGGGTTGTCATTGGTCCAGCCGCACACCCGTATCAGAAAAAATTCAAGTACCCCCCCCCCCCGGGCCCATCCCTAATGGAGGCCATTCCCTAATCTGGTGTTAGGCCAAATTACAGGCCGTTGGCTCCCACACCAGCATTAGTGTCTACCCCTCATGATGGCTACTGAGCTGGAAATGTAAGAAATATTAACCCTTAAGATTTATATTCCTGAATGATGTATACCTTAATCAATAGTTACTTCTTATTCTGTAAGTCCAGCCAAGTAACAGAGAACATGTTTGCAACAATTTAACACCTTTGTCATGGTAACCTTTATGTATATACAAAGGTTTATTTCACATTGAATTGATATTTCTTAAAAGAAAACACCACTCTATTTTCATGATGGCTTCTATCGATAGTCTTGGTGATAATAAACAAGATTCTGACTTTTCTTTAGTAAATCATCTGCTATCAGAAGTGTTGCCGAAAACCTTTTATGCACACAGTCACAGCCAATGTGGCCTGTGTAGTGAGACTGCAGAGGCCATTTAACTTCTACACAGGCCATATGAAACTAGCAGGTATACATTGATGTCATATAAAAGGATTTCATACTAATTTAAATCGATAAAATGTTGCCGTATTTGGTCATGCCGAAACCGGACCAAAGTTGCCAAATTTGGTCATTCCAAAACCTGACCAAATTTGCCAAATTTGGCCATGACCAAACCTCACCAAGATGGCCAATTTGGTCATGAGCAAGGGGTAAAGCATTAGGCATACTGGAAGCCTGGAACTGTGGATCTGAAGGTGGATAGGGCAAATCACTATTGTCTTTTTTTCTTGTATAAGCCATTTCATAAACATTTCTTTCACACGAGCATGTAGAAAATATGTTTTCTAATGTTATCTATTATCAGGGAGGTCAAGATGTCTCTGCTATTATCAATTAATAGAATAAAAATAAATAATATGTATGCTGTGGTGTGCACAATTAATGAGTGAACTGACACAGGGGATTCAAAACTACATCCTGCTTATTTGCTTGGGTAAATCCAGTGATTGCAGAAAATTCTACATGTAAAACCGTGTCTTTTAATCCTGTGATATCACAGGAATTTTGCTCACAGAATCCCAAAATCTTCCAAGGAATATCTCGTGACTTGTTACTAGTATCATTTGAGCAGCATAGGTCATACTTATGATGATATTCCTGATCACCAGAGCTCTTGAAACCAAGGATAATAGCCATTTTCGGCCATATTTCAATATTTGACCTTGAAAATATTGACCTTGACCTTGGCCAAGGTCATTTCAATTTCTCATGGATAAGGGTCTTACATCACCCTACCTTGATGCAAAATTTTGGACCCACCCTGTTAATATTAACAGAGCAGTTCAAAAATAAGTAAATTTTCTGGCCTAGCCCTACTTGTTGATTTCTCTTGACAAGTAGCACTCAATATACCCTACTTCATATCATGACGTCGTTCATTTCACTACTCTATTTACAACACCACAAAAGACTTTTGGCCTGAACGATGCAGTACCTGGTGTGACGTCATGGGCAACAGGAGATAAGCCTGCTGTGCTACCTTATGATAGCAGATAGTTTACTAAAAATCTCAGAATTATGTTTATTACTACCAAGACTATCTATAGAAGCCATCATGAAAATAGAGTGGTGTTTTCTTTTAACATAATAACCTGAGTAAAATATAATGTATGCTATATTTTTACTTTTTGTCCTAAACTTAGTTTCTGCATTACATTTTCTCCTCATGTGCATTTATTATCTAAGAAAATATAAATAAATACCAATGAGTGTGTGTATTGGGGGGGATGGGGGACCCAGTGAGCAAAGAAAGTTTTTTGACATTTTAAAACGTTTGTAATTAGTTTTATAAAACACGTTTGCATCTAAAACGTTAAAAAACGTTTCCACATATATTGAGAAAGAACCTTGGCTTAAAAACGTTATTTTGACGTTAATAAAACGTTACTATTACTTCCAGTATCTGCTACCAGGTGCCAGCACCAGTGGCGTAGGAAAAGGGGGGGCCAGGGGGGCCCGGGCCCCCCCAATCACAGGAGAGGGGGGGCCTCAATATGTTTGGGCCCCCCCAAAATTTGCTAAGACCCTATAATACGATACACAAAATGCCCAAAACTTACCTCTCCCACATAGGAAAAAGTGGGGGCAGAGGGACATGGAACCTCAATCAGAACTAAAGGGGGCTCAAATACTACTTTTATTTACAATTCCAATATATGCCTTTATATGCAGCATTAAGCCTAAAAGCTGATGCATAAGGCTGTTTTGGGTCGGCCCCCCTGGCCCCCCCCCCCAATGAAGATTTGCTTCCTACGCCTCTGCAGCACTATCCTATGATGGTACTTAGCTGGATGTACGCATAATTATTTTAATTAAAAAGTACCATAACATTTATATATTCAAATGTTTCAAATATTGCAGCTGCAACATATTCTACTAAATCAGGATACTGATAATGGGGTCCGATAAATTATCATTCTACCATTTACGGACAATATACCAGGGGTAGACTTAGATAATATGAACACCCATAATGTGGGATTAGAAAATACTCACAATCTTACACATTCATTGTGATATCTATCCTTATATATGATAGATGCTTTATCTCTCTTGAGATAGTACTTAAGCAGGTTCTTATAATTATGGAGTACCTTGTGAATGAGGATACTATTTCTGGGGTTATAAAAGTCCATAGTAAACCATTTATATTGACACATTAAAACAGTGCAACTTGATTATATTTGTGGTTGTTATAATGTCAGAAAAAAACCGTTTGAAAAACATTAAAAAAAGGTTTGGAAAACGTAAAATTGAGTCCACATTTTACGTCCTTATAACCTTGTTTTTCTAACGTTTTCTAACCTTTGCACAAGGTTTTTTAGACGTCAATAAAACGTGATTTTGCTGACTGGGGATAGGGTGTGTCTGTTGGGGGTTGGGGGATAGAGTGCATTTGTTTTAGGGATGTGGTGCTAAAAGGGGGTGTTTTGGGGCTGGGGTGTTGCTAGAGGGGGGTATAATTTTTTAAGCCCCTCCCCCCACAAGAGGAGAATTCCCCCCCCCCCCCTTTTTGTTCATATCTAGGTCACAAAACACATTGAAATGATATAACATATAATGTGTCTGAAAAAGAAAATCTGGAAGAAAATTGAAAAATCGGCCTTTTAGGGGGGGGGGTACGCGATATATTACCACGATGCGCGATATTACCCACATTTTCCCTAGGGAATACCGAATCAAGTCAAGTTCAAGTCAAGTTCAAGTCAAGTTTCAAATATTTGTATTTCACCAGAAAAGGGTTGCAGTATTCATCTTCAATATTAGACATAGAGTAAAGGAGGGTATTATCGGACACTTAAGACATATATTTCACTTGGCAACATTTTACTTGTCTCAGAATTACACCATGAACTCCAAAGATCTTGCACCTTATAGTAATGGTGTCTTAGCCAAATATTATGTGGTAATACTATTACTGGTTGCTTTTATTAGGGATGTTTTATTGGAAGAAACCCCCTGCACAGTATATTCTGAAAACGGAGGGTATTATCCGACAGGGAGGGTATTACCGGACGCCTCAACGTTTCTTTTGATAACGATCAGCCATAGATGTAATATCACACTTCACCAGGCTAA
This sequence comes from Harmothoe impar, assembly GCA_947462335.1. Lineage (NCBI taxonomy): Eukaryota > Metazoa > Annelida > Polychaeta > Phyllodocida > Polynoidae > Harmothoe > Harmothoe impar. The sequence goes on from OX381708.1 coordinate 9,050,169, forward strand.
AACAACATTTTCAGGTCTAACCTATACCTTATGAAGCTTATTTCCATTCTAAAAATGTTAAAACCCTCTAGTATACATTGGTATTTTAGAGCTATGTTATCTTCCAACATTGGATCAGTAATGCCTCTAGATCTGGGGAAAAAAAGGGGAGCTATGGTCGACATTCATGGTGGCAGGGGGTTGGAGGTGGGGGAGGGGGGTGATAGGCTAGACGTAGGTGTATTGGATATTTGACTATGAGTTAGGCCTATAGCCGAGTAGACCTATCGATTTGTGAGTCCCCCCCCCCCCCACCACAACGATTCATCATCATCATTTCTCTTGAAAGTTGTACATTTAATTATTAAATAATAGCTAATAGTGAAAACCTTTTTTAATGTTGGGGTGGGGGTGGGTAATCATAGGCTAGGCATAGGCCTATCCATATTTGACTTTTAAATAATGCAATATACAAGTAATAATCCCCCCCCCCCCCACAAAGTTACAAGTTGTAAGAGAGTTCAAGTTCAAGTTTCAAATTATTTTTTTTCAGCAGGAAAACCTATAGCATTCACCCCGCCCCCCCCCCCCCCGCCTCTAGAGTCTAGTATGGGGGAAGACCGGGGTGAAGACCCCTAAAATCAACAGGGTGACATGGCTGTTTCTTAAAATCGACAGGTGACATGGGACTTTAACCGCTTAGTGACAAATGACAGGTGACGTGGGGCTTAGTGACAAATGCCAGGAGAAATAAAAAAAGTTCGACAAGGGACATGGGCATTTCTTAACATCGACGGGTGACATGGGGACCCCCCCCCCCCCCCATCTAGACCCCCTCTAGGCCCTCTAGTCTAGACTTAGTCCCGTCTAAAGGGGTCGAACAAATTTGCCCCCCCCCCCCCATGAATTCACACACTGTCCATCTCCTAATAATAATGGGAGAGGTCTCGGATCTTACGCCGAAGAAATAAACATTGAGGTTCGATATGTATATGGTAGCCACATCACTAGGTCTCATCATGTCTCGTGTTGATTCTAAGAAACCATGTTACCGTGTCGAATTTAGGGGTCTAGCCCCACAAATTGTAACTGTGGATCCTTATTGTAATACAGCTAATAGGACAGGAGCCATAAAGTGTATATACTCTTATATAAAAAATGTTTATAATGTGATTAATACAAATTTGGTGCTGACATAAGTGTATCATTAATACATTAGTCAATAAAACCTTCTTGAATCTTGAATCTTGAATCATTACACGTGCAGGCCGGGCAGGCCTCGGTAAGGGGGCGCGGCACTTTCGCTCCCTCACCGTCGCCGACCACGCCCACCTGACAGTAAAATGCTGTAAACAGTATAATTACTCACGCTTTTTGGTGCGAAAAAGCCCCATGGCTTAAACTTCACTTGGTTTAACCCTCTCGGGCTAAACAACTCTGGAAGTGGACATAATTCGCTGTGTGTAGAATATAGACATTATGTCCCTCGATATGTTGACTTGCTTTGAGTGCGGCAAGCTTGGATATGGTTGCTAAGGTCGCCTGGAGCCTAGTCATGGCAACCACCTCTGTCACCGCGCGGCCCAATCAGATGAGAGATAACAAAGGGAGCTCGGCAGGTCACGTGATCAGTTTGCAGACGACGTTTCCGGCGCACTTTATATCACGAATTAGGGAGTATTTTGAATATTTAATGGATATTTGACTACGTTTACCTGTGACACATGTGTGGCAGAATGTACTAGGCTATGGTATGTGGTGGTTTGATCATTTAAATCATGACCAGACTGAGTCAATTATGAATAGATTGTGTAACGAGAACTCTACTCGGAATAGAACTCATTAGAAGTTCAATAACCACAAACAAATTCTAAAGTTTCGTCACTGCTCCCTTGGCCTTGTCAGATCGCCCCTAATCTTTTTGGGCAAGTCTGGAATATACACTAGAATAAGCGGGTATCCCACGTGAAAGGTTTCCAGCAAGAAATAATTGATTCAAGGGTGAGAATGGACCGTGTCCCCGGGGCCGTGTCCCAGGCCAAAACTAAAAGTTAATTTAGTTTAGGGAGTGTTCATTTATTATTTACAGGGGGGATGGTGGGTTTGGGGGGGGGGGGCGTAAAAATTTCCGCCCCTCCTGAGGGGGGGGGGGGCGTAAAAAATTCTGACCCCTCTTGAGGGGGGGAGGCGTAAAAATTTAAGCCCCTTTTTAGCAAAAAAGCCAGCGCGTAAGGGAGTGTTCATTTATTATTTACAGGGGGGGGTGGTGGGTTTGGGGGGGGGGGGGGGCGTAAAAATTTCCGACCCCTCCTGAGGGGTGTTGTGTTTGAAGTCACGTGTTTATTAGATGAACGGTATCATGTTGTACAGACCAATATAGAGTAGACAGAGGTGCTGCCGTTCATGGGTTACAGTAGTAAACATCGTCGTAGCGTAAGTACACAACACTCCTCCACACTTAATATATATGCTGGAATAAACATATGATTAGACATCACCTTCTTGGTGTCAATGAACTTAAAGTCTTTGAGTCTCTTTGATATTAGTGTAGTATAATATACCGGTAAGGAGTCTTTTATCTCTTTGAGATTACTGATAACGATAACTCTTAACTTTATGTAATGTTACTTTAACATGAACAATAATACTGTCAGAAACACAAATATATCAGTCTCTGAAATAGAACAGTTATTTAGGCACATAGTCATTGAACTTTGCTGGAGCCCTTCTAGGTCTCACAGATACACGTCTTGGAGACGGCACTCTTGGTGGAGTAGCAACCACCTGGGGTGGAATAGCTCTAGGTGGTTCCTCATAGGTAACCACATCTTCCTGTGGCATCGCTGTAGCTGGCGTTTCAACAACTACAGGGTCATTACCACCTTTGGGTATATCACTTATGATATCCGTGATTGGCCTTTGCATAGGCCTGAGCTGTTCGTCATCAATGTCATCTTCGATGGCTTCGCTGGACTTTCGAAGATGGTCGACATGGACGTAACGGATGTTACGGCTGACTCGCACCAAGTACTGTACGGGACCCTTCCTAGACACTATGGATCCTGGTACATACTTTACGTCAGTGCCTCGGCAGTTCTTTACTCTTACTCTCTCTCCTTGCTCGAACTCTCTTAGCTGTGGCACTCGCTGGTCTCGATACTCTATCATTTTGTCCTGTTTCCCCTCCACCGTCACATGAAGGTCGGGCTTTATCATCAACCATCTGTGTTATAAGCTGTCTCTTGAGAAACAACTCGGATGGGGACACCCCTGTCACCGAGTGAGGAGTCGAGTTATACGACAGGAGGAAACTACACAGCTTCCTGTGCGTAGTCATGCCGGGTTTTTCGTCCAAGGTATGCCGCTTTAAGGCATTTTTCAGGGTCTGCACCGCTCGTTCTGCAAGTCCGTTGGACGTTGGATGGTAGGGAGCTGTCAAGGTATGCTTTATACCCTTGTTATGCAGGAACTCGCGAAACACTTCCGCGATGAATTGTGGGCCGTTGTCGCTCACAACCTCTCTCGGGAACCCGTTATGGGCGAACATCCTCTCCAGTACCTCTATGGGTTTTTCTGCGGTTGTAGATCTCATGAGCACCACATCTAACCACTTTGAGTGTGTGTCTACTACAACTAAGAACATTTCTGATTTATACTCTGCAAAGTCTATGTGCAGTCGGTCCCATGGCCTCTGAGGATATCGCCATGGTGGATCGTTCTTGAGACTTAGGCATGTTTTGCATGCTTTTATTAATGCTTCTATAGCATTGTCGATGCCGGGGAACCACAGGTAGCTACGAGCTAGTGCTTTCATGCGCACTATATCGACGTGCTCGATGTGTAGCTCTTCTAGCATTCGCTCCTGCAGTTTCTGTGAAATGATAACTCGCATTCCCCACAGAAGACATCCTTGGTCGCACGACAGCTCGTGCCGTCTGGTATAGAATGCTGACAGTTCATCATCATCAACATGGTTCGGCCAACCATTCATGGTGAACTCATACACTTTGGTGAGGATCCGATCTTTTCGGGTCGCTTCTTTGATGTCTCTAGCGTTGATCGGTAGCTTGTCAGTGTGGCTAAAATAGTTCACTTCAGCTTCCATATTTTCTTTGGCTATGTCCACTGGTGCCCGACTCAGATAGTCGGCATTGGCATGATCCTCTGATCGCTTATATTTGACCTCATAGTTGTACAGTAGGTCATCAGTATGAGAGACCATCTCTGCAGTCTTAGTGCTGCCAACGTTGGCACATCCGTTTTCGGACCCAATATTTTGGTCAGTGGCTTATGGTCGGTCAACAGTGTAAAAGACCTACCATACAGGTACTTGTGGAATTTCTTAACTCCAAAGATAATGCCTGACGCTTCGCGTTCTATTTGGGCGTAGTTCCTCTCAGCTTTCGTTAGAGTAACTGACGCGTAGGCAATTGGTCGCTCCTCTCCGTTCTCGTCAACATGTGACAGAACCGCACCAACTCCGTAAGGAGATGCGTCTGTCGCGAGGAGAAGCTCTTTGTTCACATCGTAAGGTGTTAACACTGTTTCACTGGTAAGGGCGTCTTTGACTTTCCCGAATGCCCCTTCGCACTCCTTTGACCACTTCCAGGGGACGTCATCTCGCAGGAGATTATTTAACGGAGCGAGAATTGTGGACAAATTCTTAACGAACCCACCATAGTAGTTGACCATCCCGAGGAATGTGGGAAGTTCTGAGACATCTTCTGGTGCTTTGGCGTCTTTTACTGCGCTCACTTTTTCTGGTACGGGCCTACGACCCTCTTTGCTTATCACATGTCCGAGATATTGGACTTCGGGAGCCAAGAAGGAACACTTCTCCCGTTTCACTCGGATGTCATGCTTGTCTAGTCTTTGAAGTACCAGTTGGAGGCGCTTTAGGTGCTCGTCCTTTGTGGGAGCGGTTATCAGGATATCGTCAATATAGCAGCAAACACCAGGAATTCCTTGTAAGACCTGGTCCATGATCCTTTGGAAGATGTGTGGTGCTGTCTTTACCCCATAGGGAAGCCTAGTAACTTCGTAAAGTCCTTGCAAAGTGTTGATGGTCAGGTACTTTCTTGACTTTTCCTCCACCACCACTTGCATGTAGGCACTAGACAGGTCCAGTTTCGTAAACTGGCTACCACCCGCCAGCGTAGCGAATATATCCTCAGCTGTGGGTAGCGTATATGGTTGATCGACAACCGCACTGTTTATAGTCACTTTGTAGTCACCACACAACCTCATCTGTCCATTATCTTTTGGAACCACTACTATTGGAGATGCCCAATCACTTCTTTCAATGCGGCGATAAACTCCACTCTCTTCAAGCCTATTTAGCTCCTTCTTTACACCGTCTGTGAGGTTATAGACAATGGAACGCGCCTTTTTGAACTTTGGCGTGGCATCTGGTTTTAACTCAATTGTCGCCTCAAAGCCCTTTATCTCTCCTATCTCTCCTTTGAACACGGACTGATACTCATGCAGGAGCTGTTCCACGGGCGTTGCATGTATCGTGAAGACATTTTCCCAGTCTATACGTATGGCTTTTAGCCAGGTCCGTCCGAATAACGGTGTACGGACGCCTTTCGCGATCACCAGCGGCAACTGTCTCTTTTGACCCTCTTACTCCACATGGACGTCGATTTCACCGAGTAGCTCAACTTTGTGTCCGGTGTACGATTTTAAGTTGATAGAAGCTTCGCGTAACTCAAAATCGGGGAAGAATTCTTTGTAGTCGTCCTCACCGACAATCGAAACTGCCGATGCCGTGTCTAAAGCAAATGTCATTTCGTTGTTTTCGACACTGGCATTCACTGATATTTCTCCGTATTTTCCGCTTTTAACTTCAAACAGTGATGCGTAACTGACCTCTTCCTCTTGTTTTTCGTCGTCATCGACGTAATGTGCACGGCCTTGGCCTCGCCCGCGACCTCTTCCACGGCCACGGTATGGACGTGAGCTACCTCTCGACTGAGATTGACCTTGAGCCGACTTCGTTTTGCAAGCCTTGGCAATGTGTCCAATTTTATCACAGTTGAAACGCTTTTCCGTTTCGAATGGGCACCGGCCCTCATGGTCGCCATCACAACGATAACACTTATCTTTAGTGCGGGCTTTTCCTTTGTTCTTGTAGCCCCCATGCTGAACCCGGTGGACATCATGGGTAGGCCCCATGAGCTGATTACCATGGCTAGCCGTGTCCATGGACGTGCTGATATCTACGGCTGTCTCCCATGTCAACCCTGCACCCAAACCTAACAGTCTGTTTTTAATTGCAGCGGATCTCAACCCGGTAACCAGGCGGTTTCTTAGCCTCTTTTTGATTTAGTCTTCATCCCCAAACCCGCAATGTATGCTGATTTTTTTTAAGGCCACTATGTAGTCTGCAACAGACTCATTATCACCCTGTTTCCGCTCATCAAACTTGAAGCTCTCGATTAGCTCATTTGACCCTGAGGTATAGTGGTTACTAATCAATGTTGTTAGCTGGGCATATGTTTTGGTCTCAATTTCAGCAGGGGCACACAATGCAACCAAAAGATCCACTACCTCAGGTCCCACCATAGATATGAAGGCATCAATTTTTTCATCATCCTGGATTTTGTTTATTCTCATCCAAGCATTAAACCTTCTTTGATAATTAGCCCACTTTTCTTTATTGGGACTAAACTCTCCTATGGCACTCACAACATTCCTAGCTTCAGCCATAGTTTCTAGATGTAGACTCCCAGCCTCAGATTCAAGATCACTTATTTCAGAGTCACTCATTTGTAGATCAACACTTGTAGATATAGGGCCTAGCCTACACAAATGCACAGTCACTTTTAGTTTCAGAGATCTACTTTCACTTTCATGGAGTTCACTTTCACTTTTGGGATCTGGAGTCTACTTTCAGTTTCAGGGACTTCACTTTTCACAACCAAGTTTTCACAGTGTATCAATGGGAGTTCATCCAATTTTGGTAGGAATGGCTTCTTGGCCCTTTTACTTAGCTTATAGTCGATTTCTGCAGCAGAATCACTTTTTGTGAAAGCAAGAAAATCGACTTTTATGCGTGAGTTCTTTGGATCCCATCCTCGTTCATCAATTGTTGTGTTTGAAGTCACGTGTTTATTAGATGAACGGTATCATGTTGTACAGACCAATATAGAGTAGACAGAGGTGCTGCCGTTCATGGGTTACAGTAATAAACATCGTCGTAGCGTAAGTACACAAGGGGGGGGGCGTAAAAAATTCTGACCCCTCTTGAGGGGGGGGCGTACAAATTTAAGCCCCTTTTTAGCAAAAAAGCCTGCGCGTTACTATAGTTCAAAGGGGGGGGGGGAAATTGTCGGCGCCTTCGGCGAGGGGGGGCGCGAAACGTTACACGCGCTCTCCAGGGGGGGGCGGAAAATTTTTTCGCCCCTCCGCGCGAAATCTCACCACTCCCCCCCTGTAATTAATAAATGAACACTCCCTAACTATAGTTCAAAGGGGGGGGTGAAAAATTGTCGGCGCCTTTGCGAAGGGGGGGGGGCAAAACATAACATGTGCTCTCGAGGGGAGGTCGTAAAAAAATTTCGCCCCTCCGCTCGAAATTTCACCACCCCCCTGTAATTAATAAATGAACACTCCCTTATGTTGATGACCCTTGCCTTGTGACTTTAAGTTTCGTCGCCTTTCTTTCAAAATCTTGATCTAAAAATCTTGAGCCCAAATTAACTACTAACTACTAGAAATGTGTTGAGTGTAATTTATTAGGCATACTCTGTGCCTTTTGTATCAAATACAGTTCTGTAATAGCAAAACAATTAGGGGAAAATGAGTAGGGGGTGAGAAGCATTTTTTGGTTTAAACAAATTTATTCAATTTCTTGATATTCGATAAATTTGACTGTATCTACATGTGTATCCTGTTGGCGTCTCCGGGACTTATGTGTAAGAAATAAATAAAGTTATTTTAATATACATCAACATACATATAATGCTTCAGTATTATTACTGTTATTAATTACTAGAGGGATAATGTCCAAGTTCAGTGACTTAGTCACCTTCACATGACCTGCTTCTGCCCAAGGCAAGGTCTGTCTATGTCCACAATGGACAATGGATTGTTTGCTTGTAAACAAGCACCGCAGTGTCCTGATCCATTTGAGTATTAAGCCAGTTTAGCTTAAATATTTTTTGCCTCGTTTTCGACTCTGTGGATTTCAGCTGAGACTCCAATTTTAGCTCACTGTCCAGTATGACTCCCAGGTATTTATACTCCCCGGGACTTTCGAGTGGGATGCCATCTATTAAAATATCAAGGTTTTGCCCCTGCTCTACGTTGGTTTTTGAACCGTACCACACTGCTTGGGTCTTTTTAGCGTTTATACTTAAGCCATTGGAGGTGCACCAGTTAACCAGCTTATCTAGGTCAGACTGTAGCAAATTACGCGCTGTATCAACTGACTTGTGACTGACGGTCAGAACTATATCATCCGCATATAATAGCATGCGTGAATGTGCCGGGGTCTCCGTTACTCCGTTTACGTATAAAATGAACAAGAGGGGTCCCAAAATGGACCCCTGTGGGACCCCGAACAGGATATTCTTGCTGACAGTCTTTGTGTTATTGAGCAGCACTGACTGTTTCCTGTTTTGGAGGTAACTAGCTAACCATTTTAGTATAATCCCTTTTATCCCAGATCTAGATAATTTCTCTATGAGTAGCGAGTGATGGATACTGTCAAAGGCTTTACTAAAATCTACGTAGCAAGCACAGGTAGCTTCTGACTTATCTCTACTTTCATACAATCTCCCTGCAAGAAGCTTCACTGCTTCAGCCGTTCCTTTGCCTTTAACAAAGCCATATTGCTCTGGGGCGATTAGGCCAAGGTCTTTTGCTTTGGCAGAGATAAAAGAGTGCACTATTTTTTCCATCATCTTACCTGGAGTTGGCAGTAAGCTTACTGGCCTCCAGTTGGCCACTTGGGTCAGGGCACCTGATTTTGGTATCGGCACTACTGTGGCCCTGGCCCATGATTCAGGAAAAAGGCCTTGGGATAGACTTTTGTTAAACATGTCACATAGGTGTGGCACTAACACTGTGAATGCGTCTTTTAACACCATTGCAGATATGCCATCAAGCCCTGAGGATTTGTTTGGGTTAATTTTGTCTACCAGCTGTTTCATGTCATCATACTCTACCTCTGGTATATCTTGATCAATGATATTTATGCCGTCAGTGATAACTAACTTATCTAAGTGCTCCTCTGGTCTCAACTGTGAGTCCGGGAGGTTTTGGTCTTTCTGTCTTAGTTTATTGTAAAGCTTCTCACCTATTGTGGCAAAGTAATCATTGCAGTAATCGCTTGCATCAGCTCCTTCGAGCTTCACCCCGTTGACTTCAAAGGTGGTGACATTACCAACAGAGACAACGTTCCTTGCACTGCATGAAAACTCCTGTTTAAGTATATTTAAGGTTTTCTTAAACAACCAGGAAATGTCATGGCAACGTCATATGACATTTCCGGTAAATGTAGGTTCACCCTAAATTTACCGGAAATGTCATATGATATTTCCGGTAAATTGAAGATGAACTTAAAGTTGCTGGGAATGTCATATGACATTTCCGATATATTTAAGATGACCTTAAATTTACTGGGAATGTTATATGACATTTCAGGTATATTTAAGATGACTTTAAATTGACTGGAATTGTCATATGACATTCCCAGCAAATTTAAGGTCATCTTAAATTTACCGGAAATGTCATTACTGATAATCATCACCCCATATTAAAATCTTCTTTAAGTCCATTCTCTACGCCCTGGAGGTGCAGGTAGCTGGGGGAGAGGTGTGGCGGTCTGTATGGCAGTACAGAGCCGCCAGTAGGTAGCATATGATGCCTTGTACGCGCCCTGGAGGTGCAGGTAGCTGGGGGAGGAGTGTGGCGGTCTGTAGGGCAGTACAGAGCCGCCAGTAGGTAGCATATGATGCCTTGTACGCGCCCTGGAGGTGCAGGCGGGGGTGCAGGTAGCTGGGGGAGGAGTGTGGCGGTCTGTAGGGCAGTACAGAGCCGCCAGGAGGTAGCATATGATGCCTTGTACGCGCCCTGGAGGTGCAGGTAGCTGGGGGAGAGGTGTGGCGGTCTGTAGGGCAGTACAGAGCCGCCAGTAGGTAGCATATGATGCCTTGTACGCGCCCTGGAGGTGCAGGTAGCTGGGGGAGGAGTGTGGCGGTCTGTAGGGCAGTACAGAGCCGCCAGTAGGTAGCATATGACGCCTTGTGCGCGCCCTGGAGGTGCAGGTAGCTGGGGGAGGAGTGTGGCGGTCTGTAGGGCAGTACAGAGCCGCCAGTAGGTAGCATATGACGCCTTGTGCGCGCCCTAGAGGTGCAGGTAGCTGGGGGAGAGGTGTGGCGGTCTGTAGGACAGTACAGAGCCGCCAGTAGGTAGCATATGACGCCTTGTGCGCGCCCTGGAGGTGCAGGTAGCTGGGGGAGAGGTGTGGCGGTCTGTAGGGCAGTACAGAGCCGCCAGTAGGTAGCATATGACGCCTTGTGCGCGCCCTGGAGGTGCAGGTAGCTGGGGGAGAGGTGTGGCGGTCTATAGGGGAGTACAGAGCCGCAAGTAGGTAGCATATGACGCCTTGTGCGCGCCCTGGAGGTGCAGGTAGCTGGGGGAGAGGTGTGGCGGTCTGTAGGGCAGTACAGAGCCGCCAGTAGGTAGCATATGACGCCTTGTACGCGCCCTGGAGGTGCAGGTAGCTGAGGGAGAGGTGTGGCGGTCTGTAGGGCAGTACAGAGCCGCCAGTAGGTAGCATATGACGCCTTGTGCGCGCCCTGGAGGTGCAGGTAGCTGGGGGAGAGGTGTGGCGGTCTGTAGGGCAGTACAGAGCCGCCAGTAGGTAGCATATGACGCCTTGTGCGCGCCCTGGAGGTGCAGGTAGCTGGGGGAGAGGTGTGGCGGTCTATAGGGGAGTACAGAGCCGCAAGTAGGTAGCATATGACGCCTTGTGCGCGCCCTGGAGGTGCAGGTAGCTGGGGGAGAGGTGTGGCGGTCTGTAGGGCAGTACAGAGCCGCCAGTAGGTAGCATATGACGCCTTGTACGCGCCCTGGAGGTGCAGGTAGCTGGGGGAGAGGTGTGGCGGTCTGTAGGGCAGTACAGAGCCGCCAGTAGGTAGCATATGACGCCTTGTGCGCGCCCTGGAGGTGCAGGTAGCTGGGGGAGAGGTGTGGCGGTCTGTAGGGCAGTACAGAGCCGCCAGTAGGTAGCATATGACGCCTTGTGCGCGCCCTGGAGGTGCAGGTAGCTGGGGGAGAGGTGTGGCGGTCTGTAGGGCAGAACAGAGCCGCCAGTAGGTAGCATATGACGCCTTGTGCGCGCCCTGGAGGTGCAGGTAGCTGGGGGAGAGGTGTGGCGGTCTGTAGGGCAGTACAGAGCCGCCAGTAGGTAGCATATGACGCCTTGTGCGCGCCCTGGAGGTGCAGGTAGCTGGGGGAGAGGTGTGGCGGTCTGTAGGGCAGTACAGAGCCGCCAGTAGGTAGCATATGACGCCTTGTGCGCGCCCTGGAGGTGCAGGTAGCTGGGGGAGAGGTGTGGCGGTCTGTAGGGCAGTACAGAGCCGCCAGTAGGTAGCATATGACGCCTTGTGCGCGCCCTGGAGGTGCAGGTAGCTGGGGGAGAGGTGTGGCGGTCTGTAGGGCAGTACAGAGCCGCCAGTAGGTAGCATATGACGCCTTGTGCGCGCCCTGGAGGTGCAGGTAGCTGGGGGAGGAGTGTGGCGGTCTGTAGGGCAGTACAGAGCCGCCAGTAGGTAGCATATGACGCCTTGTACGCGCCCTGGAGGTGCAGGTAGCTGGGGGAGGAGTGTGGCGGTCTGTAGGGCAGAACAGAGCCGCCAGTAGGTAGCATATGACGCCTTGTACGCGCCCTGGAGGTGCATGTAGCTGGGGGAGAGGTGTGGCGGTCTGTGTGGCAGTGCAGAGCCACCAGGAGGGAGCATATGATGCCTTGTACGCGCCCTGGAGGTGCAGGTAGCTGGGGCAGGAGTGTGGCGGTCTGTAGGGCAGAACAGAGCCGCCAGTAGGTAGCATATGATGCCTTGTACGCGCCCTGGAGGTGCAGGCGGGGATGCAGGTAGCTGGGGGAGAGGTGTGGCGGTCTGTAGGGCAGTACAGAGCCGCCAGTAGGTAGCATATGACGCCTTGTACGCGCCCTGGAGGTGCAGGTAGCTGGGGGAGAGGTGTGGCGGTCTGTAGGGCAGTGCAGAGCCACCAGGAGGGAGCATATGCCTTGTGCGCGCCCTGGAGGTGCAGGTAGCTGGGGGAGGAGTGTGGTGATCTGTAGGGCAGAACAGAGCCGCCAGTAGGTAGCATATGATGCCTTGTACGCGCCCTGGAGGTGCAGGTAGCTGGGGGAGGAGTGTGGCGGTCTGTAGGGCAGAACAGAGCCGCCAGTAGGTAGCATATGATGCCTTGTACGCGCCCTGGAGGTGCAGGTAGCTGGGGCAGGAGTGTGGCGGTCTGTGTGGCAGTGCAGAGCCACCAGGAGGGAGCATATGATGCCTTGTACGCGCCCTGGAGGTGCAGGTAGCTGGGGCAGGAGTGTGGCGGTCTGTAGGGCAGAACAGAGCCGCCAGTAGGTAGCATATGATGCCTTGTACGCGCCCTGGAGGTGCAGGTAGCTGGGGGAGGGGTGTGGCGGTCTGTGTGGCAGTATAGAGCCGGCAGGAGGTAGCATATGATGCCTTGTACGCGCCCTGGAGGTGCAGGTAGCTGGGGGAGGGGTGTGGCGGTCTGTAGGGCAGAACAGAGCCGCCAGTAGGTAGCATATGATGCCTTGTACGCGCCCTGGAGGTGCAGGTAGCTGGGGGAGGAGTGTGGCGGTCTGTGTGGCAGTGCAGAGCCACCAGGAGGGAGCATATGATGCCTTGTACGCGCCCTGGAGGTGCAGGTAGCTGGGGGAGGGGTGTGGCGGTCTGTGTGGCAGTATAGAGCCGCCAGTAGGTAGCATATGATGCCTTGTACGCGCCCTGGAGGTGCAGGTAGCTGGGGGAGGGGTGTGGCGGTCTGTAGGGCAGAACAGAGCCGCCAGTAGGTAGCATATGATGCCTTGTACGCGCCCTGGAGGTGCAGGTAGCTGGGGGAGGAGTGTGGCGGTCTGTGTGGCAGTGCAGAGCCACCAGGAGGGAGCATATGATGCCTTGTACGCGCCCTGGAGGTGCAGGTAGCTGGGGGAGGAGTGTGGCGGTCTGTAGGGCAGAACAGAGCCGCCAGTAGGTAGCATATGATGCCTTGTACGCGCCCTGGAGGTGCAGGTAGCTGGGGCAGGAGTGTGGCGGTCTGTAGGGCAGTGCAGAGCCGCTACAGTCTGCACCCAATGACTGCCAACACAACACTGATCCGCTTCAGTGAACATCAGAGGTCATGTGACACCCTTAGCCAATCAGAGGGAGGTCTCGCGGAGGTCACATGACCATGAGAGCACCCCCTATATAATGGGGGGGGGGAGCTGCTTGGGGAGGTCCTCACTTGACTCCTGCCTGGAGTACTGGATACAGCTGCTGCAACAAACTACTCCTTGCCTGCTGAAGCTCTGCCCGACTGACTGCCCAGCTGCCAACCTAACTGCCTCCAAGGGGGACTCTCCTGGCCTCCCTGGGGCCTCTCCCGGCCTCCCTGGTGCCTCTCCCGGCCTCCCTGGTGCCTCTCCCAGCCTCCCAGCAGCCCAGTTGAGGCCCCCAAAAATGATGAGATTGATAAAAAATACCATCCCACTACAATCCAAAATAAGCAGATTTTGGTATATTAATGACATTTAGGTAAAAAATGGCAATATCTGTTAAAAGGTCACGTAAAGGTCATTAAATTTGCTTAAATGTGAATTTCTGGTGAGCAGCACCTGGACGTTGACATTAGGTTTAATCACATTTAAGTAGATTTCTCATGGTCTCGAAATTTGGTTTACCAATTTAAGTAAATTTTCCATGGCCTTGACATTTTGTTTAATTACTTATAATCACATTTAGGTAAATATTTTGGTGCATTTAGGTTAACTTAAATTTGCTTAAATATACCAAAATAGTCACTTTTGGTATACCAAAATATGCTTAAATGTGAAAGCTTTGACATTTAAGTCTTCCCGGCAAGGTCGATTAAAGGTCATTATAGCTACTTATCTATGACATTTAAGCATATATAATGACTTTTAGGGAAAACTTAAATGAACTTATATCGAGTTTTTCATGCAGTGTTGTCGCCACCTCAGCTCTCGCTCATAAGGGGGCTAATGCATCAAGAAAGGGTGACTTTTCTTAAATGTTGTTGATAAAGTTTTTGAACATTTCTGAAGTGTGACCGACAAATAACTTTGCATAATCTCTAAATCCTGCATTCTAATATACACTATTTGAGAGATAATTGTCCTGTGAATCTCCTGATACAAGAAGTTTGCAAACTTAGCCATTACAAACAATGTTGTGAGGATTCTGCTAAAACCAATGTAAACAACTTTATTTTGAAAAAGTCACCCTTTCTTGCTGCATCGGTCTATAGTCCCATAGCAGGATTTATACAGAAATAATAAACATTTTGCACATTGTTAACAGAACAAGGAGTAAGCATATAATTACACTTCAGGTTGCGGTTGCGGGAGACGGGGAGGCTGCATTCAATTGGACCTCAATGATACCCTGGGCACCAAGGCAGTGGGGGCCCAGGGTGCTACCCTCGCCTGGGATGACCTCAGCAGTATGGTGCCACTGTCCCAGAGTAAGGGAGTGTTCATTTATTAGTTACAGGGGGGGGGGGGGGGTGAGGGCATAAAAATTTCCGATCCCTCCTGAGGGGGGGGGGGCGTAAAAAATTCTAACCCCTCTTGAGGGAGTGCCTAAAAATTTAAGCCCCTTTTTAGCAAAAAGCCAGCGCACTACTAAAGTTCGAAGGGGGGGATTTTTGGCGCCTTCGGCAAGTGGGGGCGCGAAACGTTCTACGTGCTCTTGAGGGGGGCGTAAAAAAATTTCGGGCCACCCTACCCCCCCCCTGTAATTAATAAATGAACACTCCCTAAGATCCAGAAGCAGAAAGAAATGTATCGGCACACTACTAAAGTTCGAAGGGGGGGATTTTTGGCGCCTTCGGCAAGGGGGGGCGCGAAACGTTCTACGTGCTCTTGAGGGGGGCGTAAAAAAAATTCGGGCCACCCTACCCCCCCCCCATGTAATTAATAAATGAACACTCCCTAAGAGCCAGAAGCAGAAAGAAATGTATCGGCACACTGAGGTCTAGTTTTATATTCTACTATTATAAAAACCCGTCTTATGCCGTAAAGTAAAGTCGATTATCAGCTTTGCATACGGCGCCCGCATCCTCTAAAAAGGGCCACATTGCTTATTTTTTTGAGAAAAAAACAAGGCAGCATCTAAGAAAATTTCAGATTAAAAGTTGCAAAATTATCGATATCTCAGCTGTTATCTCTAAGGGTATTTTAGGCCTTATCTCCATGTGCAAACCATCACTTTATTGGGGGGGGGGAGGAGCCTCCTGCCCTGATTCTTTTTTCACAAAAAATGTGTGCAAAGCTGATTATCAATTATACGTGGCTTTAGGTTTTTAAGAATTTTTTTTTGTCCATGGATTTTGTAGTTGGAAAAGTGGAGTTAGGGCCACACCAAATAGAAAAGTTGGTCAATGGATTTCACTTTTTTTAAAATGGTGCAAGTGAGCGAATTTATTTTTTTTAAAGATTTTTCTTTTGTCAATGGATTTTGTCAGTGGAAAACTGGAGCGAGCGACTTTTTTTTTTTTTAACCAGCCTCCGACAAAAGTTCTAAGTGGACCCCTAACATACAAATTGATTGGTTGATCTGGGGGGAATAACTGAAAGAAAAATTAGATTTATTTTTTTTAATTATCAATTTTGAAAAAAAATGAGGCGGTCGAAATCCATTGACAATTTTTCTTTTTCAAAAAAAAAAAAAATTTCCATTTCCGAAAATATGGTGCGCGAAATCCATTGACCAACTTCTTTTTTTGGTCTGGCCTAGTGTCAATTTCTTTTCTTTTATTCATTTTTCGATAAAGGTTCTTAGTGAAACCATAAAAACAAAAACAAATCTGGGGGAAAAAAATCTATTTTCTTTTGATTTTGTAATGCGTATTTATTCATCAGATGATATTTCAAAATACAACAATGAAAAATACATGTGAGCATCATGGTGTTACATATCCAACAATGATTCGAGTCTAGTGTCTGTTTAAGTTTACAATATCTGACACCAACGGGTGTTTTTTTTTTTATCGAATTCTCAAGAAGCCCTGGAGTGGAAATGGAACAAAAACGTTCTTTTTTCTTAGAACAGCATTATGGGATGGAAAATGAACATTTTCATCAGCTCTGATTATTGGGGAGTTATCTAGTTGTCATTCCCTGGGACCCTTTTCTTTCTTTTAGCTATATCTCAATTATTAAGCTCTACAGAGCTGTTCAAAGTAGCATAGTCACTTGGAAATTGTTGAAAACAGGCAAAAATAGGGGAAAATAGGGAATTTTGGTACTTTTTATGAGCCGAACCCCCAATTACAGAGAAGAAATCGGCTTATACAAAATAAAAATGACAAATAGAATTTGTCTTATAGGCGGGGTCTTACGGTACTTTACTGGCGAGAGGAACTGATAACAGTTATCATAATGGGTGGTGCTTGTACCCAAGAATTCCACAGTGAATGGAGTGAATTATTTCATTGCTATTAAACCTTACTGTCCTAATATCCCATGTATTTTATATATTTAAAGATCATGTTGCATGGCCATGTTTTACAACCTTCTGACACTCTTCATGTTTGACTGTTTCAGGATTGGGCCCCGGAATTAGACATAGTGCCGTCCTTCGCGTTAATCACAGAGAGTCCTTGTCATAAACCAGTACTTACATTCCTCATACAATGAGGAAAGGCACAATGAATAAACGTCATGCCAATGTATTTTAAATTGTTCTAAATTGATGAGCCTCAGACATGTATGAGCTATTACAAAGCGATGTTGGAAGGTAATTCTGTGTGAATATATACATATATAAATTTGCACAAGTCGTCTGGCTTAGGTGATATCTCAGCTAGGATGCTTAAAGACTGTCTTAACATTTTAATAAGAATGTTTACAGCTCTTATGAACTTGAGTGCAGCAACTGGTATTTTCCCCTCGGTGGAGAAAAGAGGTACAGTGGTTCCCATACCAAAGGTGTCTAACCCTACCTCACCTGAGCAACTGAGGCCTATCTTTGTCCTGGCAGTGCTGGGTAAGATTTTGGAGAGGTTAGTTCACTCACAATTGTTTCCTTACATAATGGATTGTTGTCAGCCAGCCAAAATGGGTTCAGGAAAAACAATGGCATTTTGGATACTGTTTATCAGGTGACAAGCCAATATCTACTGGGATGAGCTCTGGCTTAGTAAATCTTGATTTTTCCAAGGCTTTTGACTCTTGAGACCACTCCTTACTCATTGATAAATTATTCAAATTGAACATATCTCCCGGACTCATGAGCCTGGTTTAAAAGCTATTTAGACGATAGAGCCCAAAGGACAGTCTCCAATAACAGCTTTTCTCACATGGAGTACCCCAAGGATCCATCCTTGGCCCTCTCCTATTTATCGTCTACGTCAACTCACTCCCTCACCTGAATATTGAGTCCAACATTATAGTCCAGTTGCCAGCTTGAAAACCTTGCAGAAAAACCCCCCGAAGAGGTTATGACTGATTTGGGTACAGGAAGTCATATACTTTCAGAATCTTGACGATGCCCGGCTGGCATCGTTGAGCGTTTTCCGAAATTCAAGATGGTGTCCAAGATGGCTGACAAAAATGTTTAAAGTCATAAATCAGTCAATTCTTATGTGTTTTGCATGTGTAATACCTCTAAATTGGGGTTTTTGGGCATGCCTGATTGATTAAAAGAGTCAAAAAGTCATTTGAGTAGGTATCCATGGTGATAGCGTGTTTCCATAGCAACCAGCATGCCGATTCTAATACAAAATATATATTGTTTTAAGAAATTTGTCATTTCTCAACACCTACACTCATGTAATATCTCAAATTAAAGGTCTCATTGAGATACATCATTTTAACATAGTTTTAGAGTTGTCACAGGTCCTAGGTAACCATGGCAACCAGAAATCACCAACAATAATGCCTAATGATTGATGCCGAAACATCATCATCCTCACTGATAACTGTGAATGCATGACAGAACAACCAACATGGCCACAATATACTCTGTCCTCAATATCAAAAAGTCATTTGAGTGGGTACCATGGGGACGCATCATTTCCATAGCAACCAACATTTTAACTCAAAACATGATTTTAGCTCACAATATATTTTGTATTGAGGAAATTGTCTTTTCTTAACATGATATGGTCATGTGATATCTCAAAGTAAAGGTCTCACTGAGATGCATGATTTTAATATTGTTCCACAGTTGTCATGGGTACTGGGTAACCATGACAACTTCCCCCTGTGTTAGTGGGGACCTCCATGATAGGGCCATGAAGGAGTAGAATAACTTGCTGGTGGTCTTTCTTGTGATCTTTCCTCAGAGAACCACGTCAAAGGCTATGGTTTGTCTGGCCCTGCCTACTATAGTACATGTCCAGGTTTGCAATCTCCCGGGGCAGATATTACGTGGGACACCGGTCTTTCTTCACCTCTGCCAAATCCTTACTCCGTGCTTCGCAAATGGACAGATTCTGTCCATTGCGCACTTTCTTGAAATAAACAATTTCCCATTTATGGTTCGATTCAAATATTTGTAGCAAGGTCTGAACATGACTTTCTGAAAGTTACATACATATTGGTTTTGTTTTTGTGGTGGAATTTGTTGATTTTCCTAGGGACTATTTTGGAGAAGGGATATAAGCAGTGTGTGAAGCGGAAAGGAGAGCAGGAAAGTAGTACACTTTTCCAGACCCTTTCCACAGGAGAGTTCTTAGGTTTTGGCAGAGATAGAAAGTGACCGGGGGAGCGGAAGTCTCTGCCGGGGAGATTGCCAGGTATGTAGGACCATGCAAATAAAAGAACGCTTGCTCTCCTCTGAAAAGAGCAGGGTATGTGGCCCGGTAGCGGTTTTCTCCCTCACCTCATAAATGCGGTCATTCATTTCATACATTCTATCATCCATAGATTGACTCACTGCTGTATTAGGCAAGCAGCATATAAATATCTGTCTCACTGCAAGGCAACACTACTACTATTTGTGGAAGGCTACCTTGCTAACTTGAGATATGTCCCGTGAGGTACTTGATGTACGTCTGGACATTAAACAAATCGATCAATCATTCAAATCTGACCATGACAACTGGAAATCAACAACAATAATGCATAATGATTGACATAGAGGTAGTTCAAATTACCACTCCCACACACTTTTAGGCACTATGTCTCTCTGGTCAGTGTCTGCAATGCAAATACCCTGTGTCTGCAGTATTTCATCATCCATGGTAACCACCATAATCTGACCCCCTAACCTCCCTTCCCACCAACTTTTACTGGCCTGACCCTAGTGAGCCACAGGCCTCTTACTCCAAAATCACCACATGTACACGTTGAAGTTGTTGCCAGAATTAACTGAGGAAAAGTTGATCCAGGGCAAGCACACCATGCGACCCATCAGTTCCAATGCAGTGTGGTTTGTACTGACTAACATAACCTCAAACTAGTTGGCACTGATCCTGCTGTTTGCAGCTAGCTGTTAAGCACTATAAGAGATTTAGGGAGTAATGATACACTGTTGCCAACATACACAAGGAATAAATCGAGGCCCATATAGCAAAATATGAAAAAGGACAGAAAGAAGCTACATGAGAATATCAATAGCCATGTTCACCTCAAGCATGAGAAAGCTTGAGAAAGCTTTCTGATGGTTTCATTGACAAGTTACTGCCATGGCTGTGAACTGGAAAAGGTCATAAATAAGGGAGGCAGATTCAGTTGACACAGAAGTGTCAATGGATCAATTGGAACCAATCAGGCTCTATCGATCTTGATTCTCAAGAACTGAGAAATTCAAAGACTCCTCTTTGATCAGGAGAATACAGCTACATGATCGAGCATCACAAATGAACAAGCCAATCAAGCTATGACATCTGTGTGGTAATATCAAAGAATACATGTCATCTCTTATGACACCGTTGTCTTTATTCTGCTAACCTGAGGGGGTGCTATGTCTTCAGAACATCCAGAACAAGACCCTCTGCTATTTGACTGGTCTTTGCATACAGCCCCACACCATTGCCAAATGTGATTCATATTCCTCCATCAACTATCCTCAAAATGCTTTGCTGTAACTGTTCTTCCTCAGACCATGTTGTTCATGGAGATGTTACTTGCTGATGATCATGCTTGATTGAACTGCACAGATATGTGGAAATGTCAGATCATTGAATCACCTACTTAGTGTCCCATCCAAATGACGCTATGGTGGACAATCTGGAAGAGGGAACCATTGTAGATGACCATATTGATTGTAGTATTGGCCGTAGTATTCAGTGAGATAGTGACTGAAGCCATTATTGTATGCTACTAAGCTAACCATCAAGCAAATAGTTACTAACTGTTATAGCATTATACATTTTGTATCTGTATAAGGTATGTCAGCAGACTGGAGTTATCACACAGTATTGATACACATCTGCATGTTTATATGTTTGTGTATTGCTGATATTGAACAACTATACTGCATCATTCACTAGCTGGCCAGGCCGACAAAGGGGCTGGCCAGGCCAACAAAGGAGCAGCCAGGATAACAAAGGGGCTGGCTAATAATGAGTGCACTATAGGAGGACTGGCAGGGTATGAGATGCTTTAATGACTGTTGTAAACATCATAGATTTATGGGAGCTCTGAGGATGCATCTTATAGACACCACTAATATGACTTGTCATCACCTCATCGTCAGGAGGCTTGCCAGCAGGTCCCAGATTCAGTATGTACAGCAGAAAATTATTTTTCGTTACCATAGTAGCAGCATCAATTAATAACATGTTAAAAGATGTGAGTTTTCAAGATCTATGATAAAAAGTGCACATTAATTTTGGTAAAAATCATAACATGAAATCGAAACTTTCTGCATATAAGCATATTGGTTGCTATGGAATTCACCCATCTCCATAGATAACCACTCAGGTGACATTTTGACATCAAGCAGAGAATCACTATCTGGTGGCCATGTTGGTTATTCTGTCATGTATTTGCAGTTATCAGTGAGGATGATGATGTTTCGGCATCAATCATTGGGCATTATTGTTGGTGATTTCTGGTTGCCATGGTTACCTAGGACCTGTGACAACTCTAAAACTATGTTAAAATGATGTATCTCAATGAGACCTTTAATTTGAGATATTACATGAGTGTAGGTGTTGCGAAATGACAAATTTCTTAAAACAATATATATTTTGTATTAGAATCGGCATACTGGTTGCTATGGAAGCACGCTATCACCATGGATACCTACTCAAATGACTTTTTGACTCTTTTAATCAATCAGGCATGCCCAAAAACCCGAATTTAGAGGTATTACACATGCAAATCACATAAGAATTGACTGATTTATGACCCTAAACATTTTTGTCAGCCATCTTGGACGCCATCTTGAATTTCGGAAAACGCTCAACGATGCCAGCCGGGCATCGTCAAGATTCTGAAAGTATATGACTTCCTGTACCCAAATCAGTCATAACCTCTTCGGGGGGTTTTATTGCAAGGTTGCAAGGATAATTGCTCCCTGGCAACTGGACTATTAAGTTATATGCCGATGACACGCTTATGATATACAATCATTGGGATACTAAGGTTTTGAGCATCACCCTTCAGAGTGATCTGGATATATTATCAGCATGGTGTGATTGTAACTCACTCATCATGAATCCTGTTAGATCTATTACTATGCTGGTCTCAAAGAAGGATGAACCTTTCCTGTTGAATCTCAAAATTCACAGAATTTCATTGAAATTGTGTGCAGTGTATAAAAACCTTGGTATTACAATTGATGAACAATTTACATTCATGGACCATTATGAAGTTATGATAGAAAAAAACATAGGATTTAAAATCTGGTTGTACAAACAGATAAGAATCAATATGGATCAAGTTACTGCGCTAAGAGTGTTAAAACCATGGTCCTCCCGTTCTTTGATTATGGCTGTATTTTCTTCACTGGACTACCGGTGAAATGTTTCAAAAATTGCAAGTATATTGTAACATAGCTTTAAGATTCTGTTTTAAGGTAGCTGATCCCCAGGATCGCCCGGTTAAATGCTAGGCAACACTAGGTAAATAAAAGAACACTTGCTATCCTTCGAAAAGAGTAGGGGACGTGCCCCGGTAGTGGTTTTCTCCCTCACCTCATAGATGCGGTCATTCATTTCATAGATTCGATCATCCATAGATGCGGTCACTGCTGTATTGGGCAAGCAGCATATAAATATCTGTCCTACTACCGTGAGGCAGACTACCACTATTTGTGGCTGACTGCTTGCCAACTTGAGATATGTCCCGTGAGGTACTTGATGTACGTCTGGACGTTAAACAAGTCAATCAATCAATCAATCAACAGGTACACTAGCAACAGGCGCCCCATTGATAAAGCTCCGCAGACACAGGTTAACTATGTATCTCAGAAGCCCCAGCACTGGAATGCACTCTCCCCATCTCAGGTGGTTGGTAAACAAAGATGTGTTCAGTCAACATTAAAAGGCGCCTTGGAAACTTGTTCATTGAATGGGTTCAATGATGAACAGCCCCCAGCTCTCCCTAGACATCACCGATAGGAGTACTAGTCCAGAGTACTAGTCCTGGACAGGGATACTGACTATAAAGTATACACAGGTCCCAGCAACATAAGAAATACTCAGACGTTACCAAATATCCCCACAGGGCCAGTATTGCTGCCGTGGGGTCCTTGTGTCCTGTAAAAAATTTATATATTATACTAGGGTACCAGCTCCTGACCGTAACTGGTTGTATTGTGTTTGAACAGTGAAACTGAAATTGAAAACCAGTAAAAAATTAAAACATGTTATTAAAAATATCAAGAAAATTACCCAATACTTACATGCTGATATTGATCACGCAGCAGATCACGGCACCAAGCGTCCATGTCTTGCCCGTGTCCATGTCTTGCCCAGGGTTTACTGCATAAATGTTCTCCATCTTCGTTGACAATTTACCTTAATATTATATGCAACCTTAATTGAGCACCAGTCATTAATGTATAATTATGTATTAAATGAAATAGTCTGGTTGCTTGGTGCAACATTCCTAGGTTGTCAATCAGCTGACTTCAACCAAGCCATTTGATTGGCTGCTGGTTGAGGGAAGTTGAAGTCCCCACCTGAGAAGATGCCCTATCTGTTTCTGTTGAGCCTGCTCCAGCGTTTATCCATCTTGGTGACTTTTTAGCGAGACCTTTATTGTACACATATCAATTTCAATTTAATCGTTTATTATACTGAACAGAACTTTCTACAAATTAATGCAGATATCAACAGTCTCCTCAGTTGGACATTAAGAAGATAAGAATTCATTCCTTAAGAGTAACATTCATTACCCAATAACCATATCTTCTTTTTGCTTTGTTATACATATATAAAGAATTAAACAATTCTTAGATGATATTACTTGGGGAGGGGGAGGGGGATGAGTCGATGAATAACTATATGGAAAAACCAATTAATTGCACATTGAAATAACTATATTAATTTACACATATGATACATTCTGACCATTCCTTTAGAATTTAAAATTGTAAATTTATAAATACTTTCAAGAATTTTGCACAAACTTCAAATACGTCCTTTCAAACCTTTTTTCTACCCTAATGCTTCAAACCATATTCCAATTAACACCTACATTATATATTTTATAAGCATATTCTTTCTGTAACTAAAAGCTATACAACAACACTGTGTTAATACAAGCGTTCTTGCACCACTCAAACTGTTTTAATACAAGTTTTCATGGAAAAGCATAAATTTCAACAGTATAAATTCACATAAAATCACTCTAAATTGATATAAATATTATCAGGCGCATCTCTAGTAAACTGCTGAATATGCAACCATTTCTTTGTGAAAGATTTCCCAATAATCTTCTTTAGTTCTCTTTTAAACCCGCTTTTGTTCTCAAACGACCTTATATTTGCAGGAATTATATTCCACTCATGAACTGCACTTACTGGAGGAGATCTGTTAATTCTTTCAGTGTGAGATATATAACTTCTTAAGATAGGCCCATCAGCTGCCCGTGTTTGTCTGTTACCTATGAGAGCTAAAGCTCTAATTGATATGAAACACTGTGCAATGACAAAAAAAAACGAGGGCAGACCTACCTGACTAGGCCAATTTGAGGTCACTGAATCCAAAAATGATGGTGAAAAATGCCCCATAAGTCTCAGTTTCAAGATATTCCAACCATGATTATTTGTCGGCCTACTACTGAATATATGATCGGACAAATATAAAGTAAGGATAGCATTCATAAAAAATTGTCAATTTTGTTTGCCTGGCAGAGATAACATGACTCTGAAGCACATTTAGTGGTAAGAGACCATCAAAAAACTGGATTCTACACTGTTATTAGTGGTATTTTACTGATATTGATTGAAAAAATACCATAAAACAATTTATCCTAAAGCGATATGACATTTTTTTAAGCTACTAAGATCAGGATTGTGACCCGTTCTGACAAGAAGTACTTTCAGGGAAGCTATTATTACTGTTTCTAGCCCCCACTGGCACCAGAATCCCCAAAAACAGTAATAAATAGACAGAAAATTGCTAAGAAAACCCTCTATGCAGAATACAATGATAGATCATTGGTGTCTTTAGTATTAAAATTCTATTTCTATAATGGGTTTTTTTTTAGACAAAAATGGTACTAAGGCCAGTTTCTGGTTACCATGGCAGCCATTCCCACAGTCAAAATATTGGATAATGGCTCTAGTATATTGGAAATGTCATCAATATTGCAAATCTCAAAACAGGCCTTGCAAATTCCTTTCAGAACCACTTTTTCAACTAAAAGGTAGTTTTGTATGAGGATATTTGACCATAAAACCTAATTTTACATGAAACATTAGCCAGGTACATTGCTGGAATATAGTCAGAGGTGGTCCTGATGGGGAATACAATAAGACGACAAAGCAACCTTTTTTAAGCACTAGTTATGTTTCAAAATATTATTTTAGACATATTTATTCACCAAGAGTACTTATTTCTGTAATAGATCAGTAATATATTTTTGATCAAATAGTGTATATATAGGATTATATAAGCTCTAAATGGTTATGGAAAATAAGACCATATGAAAATTTGAAAACTGAGACCTACCACAATATTTTAAGTGCTTTTTTGGAATTCCCCAGGTCAATATACATGAGAAAAATTGTGTCTAGTCACGGTTTTTTTTCACTTTTTGAAAATTTGTTGTACAGTGTTATATACATATTGCTGACCTGTGACTAGTGTTTATTCTGTACCGTTTCCTGATAATATTTGATCCTTTTGTCAACCAAATTCAAGATGACAATCCGGGTTTCATTCAACATGAGTTGCCTTCCTTTCAATCTAGCCATTTTCGATCCCTCAGTTTCCACCCTTCTCCAAGCTTAAATATGTGGTAATTACATAGAACTCGTACATCAAATCAAAGGGCCCCAGACGGGGGGGTTGCTGTGTCACTTGTCGATTTTAAGAAATGTCAATGTCCCTTGTCGATTTTAAGAAAAGGGTCTTGTCACTTGTCACTGACACTGTAAAATTGTCACTAGGTCTCATGTCACTTGTCGATTTTAAGGAATGCCCATGTCATTTGTCGATTCTAAGAAATAGGTCTTGTCCCTTGTCACTAGGCTCATGTCGATTTGTCGATTTTACCCGTCTGGGGCCCTAATCAAGCTCTATTCAGTCTTCGTACCGCTACTTTACAATAATGCAAGAAGGTATTAACAAGGACATAGAGATCATCAAAGGAAAAAGGGACGATGAGACAAAGATCTGAGTAGGGAAACACAGGGGAGCTATGGTCGACATACATGGTGATAAGGAGAGGGAGAACGGGAAGAGGGAGAGTGGGAAAACGGGAAGAATGGGATAAAGGATAAGGATAAGTTTATCCCGTTCTCCGTTTATCCCGTTTGCTCTTTATCCCGTTCTCCCTTTATCCCGTTCTCCCTTTCTCCAGTTCTCCGTTTATCCCGTCGTCTGTTTATCCCCTTGTCCGTTTATCCCTTTCTCCGTTTATCCCCTTCTCCGTTTATCCCGTTCTCCGTTCTCCGTAAATGGGATAAACGGAGAACAGGATAAACGGAGAACTGGAGAAAGGGAGAACTGGAGAAAGGGCGAAAGGGATAAACGGTGAACGGGAGAAAGGGAGAAAGGGATAAATGGAGAACGGGATAAACGGAGAACGGGAGAAAGGGAGAACTGGAGAAAGGGAGAATGGGATAAACGGAGAATGGGATAAACGGAGAACGGGATAAAGGGAGAACGGGATAAACGGAGAACAGGATAACAACAAGGGGGGGGGGGTTTCCGCGCGGAGCGTGTGAAAAAAATGTCACCCGCCCGGTCAACAGGTCGAAATTTCACCCACCCCCCCTACGGGTCAGAAATCGGCCTGCAAGCGGGCCCTTTGAAGCATAGTAACGCACGGGCTTTTTGGCCCAAAACAGGTTAAAATTTTTTTACCCCCCCCCCCAGGGGGGTCCAAATTTCCCCCCCCCCCCCCCGGTAAAGGGGTCCAAATATTTTTGCCCCCCCCCCAAACAAACCCCCTCCCGTTGATAAAAAATTATCACTCCCTAAAGGGAGAACGGGAATAATGGAGAATGGTATAAACGAAGAACGGGATAAATGGAGAATGGGATAAACAGAGAACTAGATAAAGGGAGAACGGGATAAAGGGAGGGGGGCGGGGGCTTCAACATCAATAAAATGACGAGGGGCATCATTGTCATTGTTATTGTCATTTTCTGGTAAAAAAATATTCTCCACAATTAAAAATAAACGGCAGGAGATGAACAGAGATGGGGATAAATGGTGAAGGGGATAAAGGAAGAACTGGAGAAAGGGAGAACTTGAGAAAGGGAGAATGGGATAAAAGGAGAACGGGAGAAAGGGAGAACTGGAGGAAGGGAGAAAGGGATAAACGGAGAACGGGATAAACAG
This sequence comes from Harmothoe impar, assembly GCA_947462335.1. Taxonomy (NCBI): domain Eukaryota; kingdom Metazoa; phylum Annelida; class Polychaeta; order Phyllodocida; family Polynoidae; genus Harmothoe; species Harmothoe impar. Next base: position 9,077,337 of record OX381708.1, read on the forward strand.
AGAACTGGAGAAAGGGAGAATGGGATAAACGGAGAATAGGATAAACAGAGAACGAGATTAACAGGAGAAAGGGAGAACGGGATAAACGGAGAACAGGATAAAGGGAGAATAGGATAAACGGAGAGCGGGATAAAGGGAGAACGGGATAAACGGAGAACGGGATAAATGGAGAACGGGATAAAGGGAGAACGGGATAAACGGAGAACGGGATAAACGGAGAACGGGATAAATGGAGAACGGGATTAACGGAGAACGGGATAAACGCAGAATGGTATAAATCGAGAACGGGATAAATCGAGAACGGGATAAATCGAGAACGGGATAAATCGAGAACGGGATAAATCGAGAACGGGATAAATGGGATAAAGGGAGATGGGATAAATGGAGAACTGGATAAAGGGAGAATGGGAGAAAGAGAGAACGGGATAAAAGAACAAGGAAGGGCTTGAGGGCTTAAATGTAGTGTTCTTAGTCGAATGTCGCGGGACATAAATAATCTCGTCGAGAGTGGATGCTCTTTTTTCGACTTTTTTCAGACTTTTATTATCCCCTCAAGCTAAAAGTAGGCCTAAAAAAGTAGGCCTAGTCCCAATAGGAATTGAATTTATATAGGAAGATTCTATTATCCCCTCAAGCTAAAATGTAGGCATAGTCCCAATAGGAATTGAATTTATGTAGGAAGATTATATTATCCCCTCAAGCTAAAAGTAGGCCTAGTCCCAATCGGAATTGAATTTATATAGGAAGATTTTATTATCCCCTCAAGCTAAAAGTAGGCCTAGTCCCAATAGGAATTGAATTTATGTAGGAAGATTTTATTATCCCCTCAAGCTAAAAGTAGGCCTAGTCCCAATAGGAATTGAATTTATATAGGAAGATTTTATTATCCCCTCAAGCTAAAAGTAGGCCTAGTCCCAATAGGAATTGAATTTATATAGGAAGATTCTATTATCCCCTCAAGCTAAAAGTAGGCCTAGTCCCAATAGGAATTGAATTTATGTAGGAAGATTATATTATCCCCTCAAGCTAAAAGTAGGCCTAGTCCCAATCGGAATTGAATTTATATAGGAAGATTTTATCCCCTCAAGCTAAAAGTAGGCCTAGTCCCAATAGGAATTGAATTTATGTAGGAAGATTTTATTATCCCCTCAAGCTAAAAGTAGGCCTAGTCCCAATAGGAATTGAATTTATATAGGAAGATTTTATTATCCCCTCAAGCTAAAAGTAGGCCTAGTCCCAATAGGAATTGAATTTATGTAAGAATATTTTATTATCCCCTCAAGCTAAAAGTAGGCCTAGTCCCAATAGGAATTGAATTTATATAGGAAGATTTTATTATCCCCTCAAGCTAAAAGTAGGCCTAGTCCCAATAGGAATTGAATTTATGTAGGAAGATTTTATTATCCCCTCAAGCTAAAATGTAGGCCTAGTCCCAATAGGAATTGAATTTATGTAGGAAGATTTTATTATCCCCTCAAGCTAAAATGTAGGCCTAGTCCCAATAGGAATTGAATTTATGTAGGAAGATTTTATTATCCCCTCAAGCTAAAAGTAGGCCTAGTCCCAATAGGAATTGAATTTATGTAGGAAGATTTTATTATCCCCTCAAGCTAAAAGTAGGCCTAGTCCCAATAGGAATTGAATTTATGTAGGAAGATTTTATTATCCCCTCAAGCTAAAAGTAGGCCTAGTCCCAATAGGAATTGAATTTATGTAGGAAGATTTTATTATCCCCTCAAGCTAAAAGTAGGCCTAGTCCCAATAGGAATTGAATTTATATAGGAAGATTTTATTATCCCCTCAAGCTAAAAGTAGGCCTAGTCCCAATAGGAATTGAATTTATATAGGAAGATTTTATTATCCCCTCAAGCTAAAAGTAGGCCTAGTCCCAATAGGAATTGAATTTATATAGGAAGATTCTATTATCCCCTCAAGCTAAAAGTAGGCCTAGTCCCAATAGGAATTGAATTTATGTAGGAAGATTATATTATCCCCTCAAGCTAAAAGTAGGCCTAGTCCCAATCGGAATTGAATTTATATAGGAAGATTTTATCCCCTCAAGCTAAAAGTAGGCCTAGTCCCAATAGGAATTGAATTTATGTAGGAAGATTTTATTATCCCCTCAAGCTAAAAGTAGGCCTAGTCCCAATAGGAATTGAATTTATATAGGAAGATTTTATTATCCCCTCAAGCTAAAAGTAGGCCTAGTCCCAATAGGAATTGAATTTATGTAAGAATATTTTATTATCCCCTCAAGCTAAAAGTAGGCCTAGTCCCAATAGGAATTGAATTTATATAGGAAGATTTTATTATCCCCTCAAGCTAAAAGTAGGCCTAGTCCCAATAGGAATTGAATTTATGTAGGAAGATTTTATTATCCCCTCAAGCTAAAATGTAGGCCTAGTCCCAATAGGAATTGAATTTATGTAGGAAGATTTTATTATCCCCTCAAGCTAAAATGTAGGCCTAGTCCCAATAGGAATTGAATTTATGTAGGAAGATTTTATTATCCCCTCAAGCTAAAAGTAGGCCTAGTCCCAATAGGAATTGAATTTATGTAGGAAGATTTTATTATCCCCTCAAGCTAAAAGTAGGCCTAGTCCCAATAGGAATTGAATTTATGTAGGAAGATTTTATTATCCCCTCAAGCTAAAAGTAGGCCTAGTCCCAATAGGAATTGAATTTATGTAGGAAGATTTTATTATCCCCTCAAGCTAAAAGTAGGCCTAGTCCCAATAGGAATTGAATTTATATAGGAAGATTTTATTATCCCCTCAAGCTAAAAGTAGGCCTAGTCCCAATAGGAATTGAATTTATATAGGAAGATTTTATTATCCCCTCAAGCTAAAAGTAGGCCTAGTCCCAATAGGAATTGAATTTATATAGGAAGATTTTATTATCCCCTCAAGCTAAAAGTAGGCCTAGTCCCAATCGGAATTGAATTTATATAGGAAGATTTTATCCCCTCAAGCTAAAAGTAGGCCTAGTCCCAATAGGAATTGAATTCATATAGGAAGATTATATTATCCCCTCAAGCTAAAAGTAGGCCTAGTCCCAATAGGAATTGAATTTATGTAGGAAGATTTTATTATCCCCTCAAGCTGAAATGTAGGCCTAGTCCCAATAGGAATTGAATTTATGTAGGAAGATTTTATTATCCCCTCAAGCTAAAAGTAGGCCTAGTCCCAATAGGAATTGAATTTATGTAGGAAGATTTTAATAACCCCCCAAGCTAAAAGTAGGCCTAGTCCCAATAGGAATTGAATTTATATAGGAAGATTTTATTATCCCCTCAAGCTAAAAGTAGGCCTAGTCCCAATAGGAATTGAATTTATATAGGAAGATTTTATTATCCCCTCAAGCTAAAAAGTAGGCCTAGTCCCAATAGGAATTGAATTTATATAGGAAGATTTTATTATCCCCTCAAGCTAAAAGTAGGCCTAGCCTTATAAAAGAGGATTAGGGGCAGGAAAGGTCCTAATAAAGAGGATTTTGGGGAGGAAAGGGGCTAAAAAAGAGGATTTTGGGAAGGAAAGGTGCTATAAAAGAGGATCTCGGGCAGAAAAGGTGCTAAATAATAAAAAAAAAATTGTGTTTTTTTTTGGCTTCAGCGAGGGTAGGGGGGCTATAAATAAAATAGGCCAAGCTATAGTTAGTAGGCCTACATTGAGAGAATTGATTATAGTCCCGGTGCCCCCCCCCCCCCCTCTTTGTTTTCAATAGTGTAGGCCACAGTTAGTAGGCCTACACTGATTAAATTGCCTATAGGCCTAGCACCAGCCCTCCCCCCCTTTTTTTTTCAATAGCAGGGCTGTCAACCCTCACGCATTGGGCGTGAGACTCACGCATTTGCACCCTGTCTCACGCTCTCACGCAGGGGTAAAGCAATCTCACGCATTCTTGAGATTCTAGGCTTTCCAGAACTGAAAGAATTTTTTAGATACTCCAATTAGAACCAAAGTTACAAAGATGCTCTCAGAACACATCAAATTGCACCATTTGACATCTAAATTTTCAAAATTTTCTCGGGGGGCATGCCCTTAGACCCCCCTACCTTGGTCACAGCGCTGCACTTTCAAACCTGCGGCGCTTCGCGCCCCGATATGTTCACGTACACTTTATCAGTTTGGAAAAGTCTCACTCTTGCTCATTCCCAAAAGTTGACATCCCTGCAATAGCCTAGCCTAGGTCAAATTGATACATTTTAGTAGCGGCAGCAAATTGATACATTTTAGTAGCGGCAGCAAATTGATACATTTTAGTAGCGGCAGCGAATTGATACATTTTAGTAGCGGCTGCAAATTGATACATCTTAGTAGCGGCTGAAAATTGATACATCTTAGTAGCGACCAGATCGAGGCTGTTGTCATGGTGATGCTGACACTTCCGATTCTCGGCGATTTAACAACAAAACGAGGCAGTTTAACAACAAACTCGGCAGTTTAACAACAAATTCGGCAGTTTAACAACAAACTCGGCAGTTTAACAATGAGACTGGCAAGTTTTGATGTTAAATCGGCAAATTTTGATGTTAAATCGGCGAGTTTTGGTGTTAAATCAAGCTGCAAACCCAACAAATCATTGAAAACCGGAAGTCCGCCATTTTGAATGTACTGGTTGCCTAGGTGACGTTGACACTTCCGGTTTGTCGGTTTGTTTTCAAATGGATTGTTGACATGGATATTAATTGGCGATTTATGTCATTAAACTATCTTTGTCAATTATTGTAATGTTAAATTGGCGAGTATTGATGGTAAATCGGCCAGTTTTGATGGTAAATCGGCGAGTTTTGATGGTAAGTCGGCGAATTTTGATGGTAAATCGGCGAGTTTTGATGGTAAATCAGCTGTCACGTCATGAGCTCATGGCTATGAAAACTTAAAAATAAGACTTTTGAGTTTGAGATGATCTGCAGAGTAGGTAAATTATTGATTTACTATGCTTCCTTCGACATTGTCAGGCAGCACTACTTTACTTTACATACCACAAAAAATTTAAGTGAAATTGTGATTCTTTAGTTATGAAAATGATGAGTTTGTGATCTCTTTTATTGGGGTAAAATGAAAAAATTTAACAAAATTTTAATTTCTTTCTAAAATTTTTATTTAAACAAATAACAACATAAAAATCAATAGACATGTACATCAAGTATAGGCCTTTCATATTATGCAGTTGGATTTTTATAAAAACATTTATTTTTGACCTTTTGGGGACATTTGCAATTTCGGCCCCCCACTACCAGAAGCTTTTGGTCGACATGAGTCATTTGAATCTCTTTTGACGTTATGAAAAAAGGTTGTCGACCATAGCTAATGAATATAAACTACTGTAAGAAAAATAAGCTGACTGTTGACATTGAGAAAAGAAAATATAATGGATTTTGGATTTAAAAAAACGCTTTAACCCTTTAAGGATGGTAGTCGCTAAAAGTAGTTATTCCAGTAGGCCGCCGCTGGCCGTGTCCTCGTGTAAAAACTCACCAAAACACCTATTGTTAGAAAGGCTCTCATATCCATACTATTAGGATTATTGCATATGTAAAATATGTTATTGAAAGGTCCAATACATGCGCATCTCCCAGATGCATCAGAATATGTATCATAATTCTAGATACCCCTCCTGATGCTGTGAAATGCTCTAAAACTGAAGGGACTGTTGATCAGTAAGTAGTCATGCAGCCATGTAGGACACACTGTCTAAATATTGATTTCGCTCCAACACCATTACAGATAGGGTCTTGGGAGGTTAACCACTGTAAGCAGGATAGTCTGGGCGTCATTTTGATGTATTACAAGTGGGGGTAAGTCTATCTGAAGTATTTTTAAATAGAAAAAAAAAATTTCGGGCAATCTTTGGACAAATTTTCTCCCAACCTGGAGAGAACAGTATTTATATACCAGTCTTGCTCCACAGCAATTAGAGAAACAGCCTTAGGGACTTAACCACATTTTGAGGTATAACATACAATAATACAAAAGAGGTCACCATTATATGATGGATACATTATATTTGTGCCCTTTTAAAGCAACAAAAGATGGCGGAATTTTGTTGGATTTTCTGTCCCTTGTTGCCAGGCCCACAGTACGACAGTATTTGTATTATCTATGTCATTTTCTTTTATATACAATGCTAATCTGAGTAATAGTCTCTTAGGGAGAACTTATATGACATAGGAAGAAATGAAAATATCAATTGAAACTTTGCAAATAGAACATACTTCTATATAGCCTCTTTTGGTTTATCTGTTCCTGTCAAGCAATCAAGCCTATTTCAATGGGGTAGTTCGCTGGTACTAACTTATGCCGTTTTATATATATATATGGGAAAAAATATGATTCTTTGGAGAATTTTGAACAATTTTTGGCAATTTCCATAAATGTTACATACACATATTTGAGGCCATTTGAAAGATAATTTTTTTTTCTCTGTCAGATACATTGACTAGTTAGTTGATACAGTTAACGACATGAGAGCCAGAGCATCATAAAGCACCCAAACCCTAGCCCAGAGTTCAGGTCTGAAGCATACTACCCCAAATAGTCTCATTCTTGAGATTCCATACAAATATACCAATTGTAAGCCCATTTGTAGCCAGCATAGAACGCCACAATATGAGGATTTGTGAATCATTATGTAATGGGCCTAAAAGTTACATAATTGTGTTCTTATATTATAGGAATATTATAAATGAGTTGATATTAAATGTTGAATGCAGAGGTTAGAAAGAAATTCTGTCCTAAGTTGCTGTAAAGTGATACGTGTACCATACTTGCTTATAGAAAATATGGGTATATATTGTGTTACCCCCAAATGCTAAACTAATGTTAGGTGGTAGTTCCACCCTCTACCTCCAGGGGTCCCTCCACCACCTAGGGAATTGCCGGCAATTCACACACTTCCAATTCAGTTCCCAAGGGAGGAACAGGTTGATTTTTTCTTTTTGTTCACTATATTCAATGTAATAAAGTGCCTACCTTACCAAATTGTGACCGAGGTCTAGGGCAGATGTTTATTCTGTGTCTTCCATTTGTCCTGAACAGAATATTTCAGCCATTTCAGAGAATTTCATGATTTTCATTACATCACTCAGAGTTATGTAATAGCTTTAAAAGGTGAAAATTGCTTTGAAATGATATGTGCCATCTTAGCCTATGCCTATAAAAAGAATTCAAGTTGATATGTCAAAGAACAGTCATGTGGTGATAATTTGGAGTCTGGGCATTTTCACAGTTCAGGGACAGTGAGAAAACTAGTGTTTTCCTCATTTCCAAATAACAATTGTGAAGTCAAACTTAATTATCCAGAACAGAAAAATAAATAAGCATGGTCCCCAATACCTATAGAAGGAATTCCCTGAGAACCAAAGATATATCTGACATATTGGTGAAATCAGACACTACCAAACTTGTGATATTTTACAAAAACTATGACTTCCATGTAATATATCAGAATTTTGAGGGCCTGTAAAAATAAAACTTGATGTTAGAACTCATTGACTCTTCATTGATTTTAGTCATGGAAAACTAGAGCGAGAGACTTTTTTCCTTATATTTTTTTTTAACAAAGTCTTTGACAAAAGTTCTAGGTGAACCCACGGCAAAAAATATTAAATTGGTTGAGGCTGTGTCTCACGACCTTGAGCCAATGTTTTTGTCTCTGACCGGCTGCTGTCTCTGACCAGGTGCCATCTCTGACAGAGTGCCGTCTCTGACCTGGTGTCAGAAAAACATGTTTTTTTAATGTTAACCTATACTCATATATATAAGGATATGTAAAAACGTTATGGCAGCTCTTATTATTAGCCTCCTGCTGTTGGTAGAACATAACTAAACTTCCAAAGTCACATCCGGTCAGAGACGGCACCCGGTCAGAGAAGGCACCCAGTCAGAGACAAAAACATTGGCTCAAGGTCATGAGACACAGCCTTGATCTAAGAGAATGGAGAGAAAAATGAGTTGACAAATAAATTTCTCGATTTGTGAAAAAAAAAAAAAAAAATCTTTTTTTGTCAAGTGAGTCTTGGCTGAACCTGAGCGTGAGCAAGGTGTGAGTAGCAGTCCACCACTGGTGAGAGAAATAATTTGACAAATAATTTCTCTCAAAATTTGGGTGCGGTTACACAGATTTACTTATACCCAACATGAGATGACTGAGGTTTGCTGCATTTGGTTACATTGTAATGTAGGACTCATCACATACTATATGCAAATCTTTAAGACATGGTTTTGACTGCAATATGCATGTATCTTACATAAGTAAGTCACATGATGTAGACATAATTGTTATGTTCGTGAAGTAACGTTTATTACGTACGAGAATACACGTGGTAGACTGGTTAACGGATAGCATGTTGTACAGACCAAAACTAGACAGAGGTGCTGCCGTTCATAAGGTGAGTAGAGTAAACAGCGTCATGGTAGGATAGACGTCGTCGTCGATACAGGTACACAACACTCCTCCACACTTAATATATATGCTGGAATAAACATATGATTAAACATCACCTTATTGGTGTCAATGAACTTAACGTCTTTGAGTCTTTATCTCTTTGAGGATATGTAGTATACTATAAGGAGTCTTTTATCTCTTTGAGATTACTGATAACGATAACTCTTATCTTTATGTAATGTTACTTTAACATGAACAGTAGTGTCAGAAACACAAATATATCAGTCTCTGAAATAGAACAGTTATTTAGGCACATAGTCATTGAACTTTGCTGGAGCCCTTCTAGGTCTCACAGATACAAGTCTTGGAGACGGCACTCTCGGTGGAGTAGCAACCACCTGGGGTGGAATAGCTCTAGGTGGTTCCTCATAGGTAACCACATCTTCCTGTGGCATGGCCGTAGCTGGCGTTTCAACAACTACAGGGTCATTTCCACCTTTAGGTATATCACTTATGATATCCGTGATTGGCCTTTGCATAGGCCTGAGCTGTTCGTCATCAATGTCATCTTCGATGGCTTCGCCGGACTTTCGAAGATGGTCGACATGGACGTAACGGATGTTACGGCCGATTCGTACCAAGTACTGTACGGGACCCTTCCTAGACACTATGGATCCTGGTACATACTTTACGTCGGTGCCTCGGCAGTTCTTTACACATACTCTTTCTCCTTTCTCGAACTCTCTTAGCTGTGGCACTCGCTGGTCTCGATACTCTATCATTTTGTCCTGTTTTCCCTCCACCGTCACATGAAGGTCGGGTTTTATCATCGACAACCGTGTGTTAAGCTGTCTCTTGAGAAACAACTCGGATGGGGACACCCCTGTCACCGAGTGAGGAGTCGAGTTATACGACAGGAGGAAACTACACAACTTCCTGTGCGTAGTCATGCTGGGTTTTTCGTCCAAGGTATGCCGCTTTAAGGCATTTTTCAGGGTCTGCACCGCTCGTTCTGCAAGTCCGTTGGACGCTGGATGGTAGGGAGCGGTCAAGGTATGTTTTATACCCTTGTTATGCAGGAACTCGCGAAACACTTCTGCGATGAATTGTGGGCCGTTGTCGCTCACAACTTCTCTTGGGAACCCGTTATGGGAGAACATCCGCTCCAGTACCTCTATGGTCTTTTCTGCGGTCGTAGATTTCATGAGCACTACATCTAACCACTTTGAGTGTGCGTCTACTACCACTAGGAACATTTCAGATTTGTACTCTGCAAAGTCTATGTGCAGTCGGTCCCATGGCCTCTGAGGATATCGCCATGGATACATCGGAGATGCTGGTGGATCGTTCTTGAGACTCAGGCATGTTTTGCATGCTTTTATTAATGCTTCTATAGCATTGTCGATGCCGGGAAACCACAGGTAGCTACGAGCTAGTGCTTTCATGCGCACTATACCGACGTGCTCGATGTGTAGCTCTTCTAGCATTCGCTCCTGCAGTTTCTGTGGAATGATAACTCACATACCCCACAGGAGACATCCTTGGTCACACGATAGCTCGTGTCGTCTGGTATAAAATGGTAACAGTTCATCATCGTCAACATGGTTCGGCCAACCATTCATGGTGAACTCGTATACCTTGGTGAGGATCCGATCTTTTCGGGTCGCTTCTTTGATGTCTCTGGCGTTGACCGGTAGCTTGTCAGTGTGGCTAAAATAGTTCACTTCAGCTTCCATATTCTCTTTGGCTATGTCCACTGGTGCCCGACTCAGATAGTCGGCATTGGCATGATCCTCTGATCTTTTATATTTGACCTCATAGTTGTATGTCATCAGAATGAGAGACCATCTCTGCAGCCTCAGTGCTGCCAACGTTGGCACATCCGTTTTCGGACCCAATATTTTGGTCAGTGGCTTATGGTCGGTCAACAGTGTGAATGACCTACCATACAGGTACTTGTGGAATTTCTTAACTCCGAAGATAATGCCTAACGCTTCGCGTTCTATTTGGGCGTAGTTCCTCTCAGCTTTCGTTAGAGTCACTGACGGGTAGGCAATTGGTCCCTCCTCTCCGTTCTCGTCAACGTGTGACAGAACCGCACCAACTCCGTAAGGAGATGCGTCTGTCGCGAGGAGAAGCTCTTTGTTCACATCGTAATGTGTTAACACTGTTTCACTGGTAAGGGCGTCTTTGACTTTCCCGAATGCCCCTTCGCACTCCTTTGACCACTTCCAGGGGACGTCATCTCGCAGGAGATTGTTTAACGGAGCGAGAATTGTGGACAAATTCTTAACGAACCCACCATAGTAGTTGACCATCCCGAGGAATGTGCGAAGTTCTGAGACATCTTCTGGTGCTTTGGCGTCTTTTACTGCGCTCACTTTTTCTGGTACGGGCCTACGACCCTCTTTGCTTATCACATGTCCGAGATATTGGACTTCGGGAGCCAAGAAGGAACACTTCTCCCGTTTCACTCGGATGTCATGCTTGTCTAGTCTTTGAAGTACCAGTTGGAGGCGCTTTAGGTGCTCGTCCTTTGTGGGAGCGGTTATCAGGATATCGTCTATATAGCAGCAAACACCAGGAATTCCTTGTAACACCTGGTCCATGATCCTTTGGAAGATGTGTGGTGCTGTCTTTACCCCATAGGGAAGCCTAGTAACTTCGTAAAGTCCTTGCAAAGTGTTGATGGTCAGGTACTTTCTTGACTTTTCCTCCACCACCACTTGCATGTAGGCACTAGACAGGTCCAGTTTCGTAAACTGGCTACCACCCGCCAGCGTAGCGAATATATCCTCAGCTGTGGGTAGCGTATATGGTTGATCGACAACCGCACTGTTTATAGTCACTTTGTAGTCACCACACAACCTCATCTGTCCATTATCTTTTGGAACCACTACTATTGGAGATGCCCAATCACTTCTTTCAATGCGGCGATAAACTCCACTTTCTTCAAGCCTATTTAGCTCCTTCTTTACACCGTCTGTGAGGTTATAGACAATGGAACGCGCCTTTTTGAACTTTGGCGTGGCATCTGGTTTTAACTCAATTATCGCTTCAAAGCCCTTTATCTCTCCTATCTCTCCTTTGAACACGGACTGATACTCATGCAGGAGCTGTTCCACGGGCGTTGCATGTATCGCGAAGACATTTTCCCAGTCTATACGTATGGCTTTTAGCCAGGTCCGTCCGAATAACGGTGTACGGACGCCTTTCGCGATCACCAGTGGCAACTGTCTCTTTTGACCCTTGTACTCCACATGGACGTCGATTTCACCGAGTAGCTCAACTTTGTGTCCGGTGTACGATTTTAAGTTGATAGAAGCTTCGCGTAACTCAAAATCGGGGAAGAATTCTTTGTAGTCGTCCTCACCGACAATCGAAACTGCCGATGCCGTGTCTAAAGCAAATGTCATTTCGTTGTTTTCGACACGGGCATTCACTGTTATTTCTCCGTATTTTCCGCTTTTAACTTCAAACAGTGATGCGTAACTGACCTCTTCCTCTTGTTTTTCGTCGTCATCTACGTAATGTGCACGGCCTTGGCCTCGCCCGCGACCTCTTCCGCGGCCACGGTATGGACGTGAGCTACCTCTCGACTGAGATTGACCTTGAGCAGACTTCGTTTTGCAAGCCTTGGCAATGTGTCCAATTTTATCACAGTTGAAACACTTTTCCGTTTCGAATGGGCACCGGCCCTCGTGGTCGCCATCACAACGATAACACTTATTTTTAGTGCGGGCTTTTCCTTTGTTCTTGTAGCCCCCATGCTGAACCCGGTGGACATCATGGGTAGGCCCCATGAGCTGATTACCATGGCAAGCCGTGTCCATTGACGTGCCGATATCTACGGCTTTCTCCCATGTCAACCCTGCCCCCAAGCCTAACAGTCTGTTTTTAATTGCAGCGGATCTCAACCCGGTAACCAGGCGGTTTCTTAGCCTCTTTTTGATTTGGTCCTCATCCCCAAACCCTCAATGTATGCTGATTTTTTTTTTATGTAGTCTGCAACAGACTCATTATCACCCTGTTTCCGCTCATCAAACTTGAAGCTCTCGATTAGCTCATTTGACCCTGAGGTGTAGTGGTTACTAATCAATGTTGTTAGCTGGGCATATGTTTTGGTTTCAATTTCAGCAGGGGCACACAATGCAACCAAAAGATCCACAACCTCAGGTCCCACCATAGATATGAAGGCATCAATTTTTTCATCATCCTGGATTTTGTTTATTCTCATCCAAGCATTAAACCTTCTTTGATAATTAGCCCACTTTTCTTTATTGGGACTAAACTCTCCTATGGCACTCACAACATTTCTAGCTTCAGCCATAGTTTCAAGATGTAGACTCCCAGCCTCAGATTCAAGATCACTTATTTCAGAGTCACTCATTTGTAGATCAACACTTGTAGATATAGGGCCTAGCCTACACAAATGCACAGTCACTTTTAGTTTCAGAGATCTACTTTCACTTTCATGGAGTTCACTTTCACTTTTGGGATCTGGAGTCTACTTTCAGTTTCAGGGACTTCACTTTTCACAACCAAGTTTTCACAGTGTATCAATGGGAGTTCATCCAATTTTGGTAGGAATGGCTTCTTGGCCTTTTTACTTAGCTTATGGTCGATTTCTGCAGGAGAATCACTTTTAGTGACAGCCAGAAAATCAACTTTTATGCGTGGATTCTTTCATCAACATCCTCGTTCGCCATTGTTATGTTCGTGAAGTAACGTTTATTACGTACGAGAATACACGTGGTAGACTGGTTAACGGATAGCATGTTGTACAGACCAAAACTAGACAGAGGTGCTGCAGTTCATAAGGTGAGTAGAGTAAACAGCGTCATGGTAGGATAGACGTCGTCGTCGATACAGGTACACAACAATAATCATTGTAGTGGCCAAAGCCAATGATTGAGACAAAGTATTGTGACAGAAGTTGACTTGCTACTGTTTATTACCTTTTCCACATGAGAGCAGTTACAGGTGCATGGGTACTCTTACAGAGTTGATGAATTGTCCTGCAATCACATAGAATAGCCACAGGAGATCTCTTGGGTAGATACTTATTTCCTATGGTTTGACACAGTAGCACACATACAGTCCATACACTCCTTATAATGTCTTAAAGTGTTGAAGTCCTTTGGTGAATGTAAATGGAACTGTGTATAACTCCAACTTTAACTGTACAAAGAATATTGTCTCCTATAGTCCTCAGGTACAAAGTCCAGCTTCAGCAAGTTCAATATAGTCCAATGTATACAGGTGGGGTAATCCTGGAGCACTCTGACACAGGTCTGCTCCCCATGGTGGTCTTGTAGCTACTGATTTCACCACCTCCACAGCACTGCCTTTTATAGGCCACAGACAGGATGATGCAATACACCAACATGCTGATGTCAGACTCTCAGAAAAAGTATGATGCAATAACCAAACTGGGTGATGAAACATACATAGTACACAGTAGAAAGAGGATGATGAAATACCTCTACCTGATTGCAACATAGTCTAGAACACTCTAGAAGGGTGAGGTCAGCACCATAAAAAAGAGATGATGCAATACCCTCACTTGATTGCAAAACATACACTACAATCATCAGTTACATATATGCTATAGATATGCTGGACTCTGCTTTTGTACAGACTGTCTCTACATTAATCTCAAAGGGTGCGTCGCGCTGGCGACCTGTGCATGGTTCTCTGTCATATTTTGCTCTCCCACTGTGCTATGGCTATGGAGGTCAGTCCCGCAGCAAGGTTGGTGCAAGGCAGAGGGAGGACTTTGCTTAAAGGGGCTATATCATAAGTTTAAAAATTATTTGCAAATTCTGGATACCAGGAAAATTCTTTATTATGCCTTATGATAATTATGTCACCTTTCAATGCATTTAAATACATGTATTTCGATCAGAATGGGATGCTCAAAGGAGACTTCTAGTGACGCACCCCTCATTCTAATACCCACCCAACCACCAAGACTGTGCTTGGAGATGTAGGTTCACGCCCTTGCTGGCAAGGGAGTCTTGGTTAGCTGCCACCTGATTATCACAGGCCTGAAAACCTTTTCCCCTGCACGTGTCATAAACATTACCTGGCGACCTGGGCTGTTCTTGAGGCGTTTTTTTTTACCTATCGAATATTAAGGCCTTTTTAAAAAAAGCTGTGTTCCGGTAACATGGCCAAAGATAAACAAGGTATGTAGGTCATATTTTTATTCATTTTTTTACAATTTTTTGGGGGGAAAATGTAAATTTTGGTAGTACAATCGCCAAAAATATAGGTTTCCTGAAACATTTAAAAATGTCCAAAAAAAATTACCGTAAAACCTCTCTGATAAGCCGACCTCCCTTATAAGCCGACCCCCCACTTTGAGAGAATAATATAAGCCGAATTTGGGTCCATTTAAACGTAGTTAAACTATAAAGCACTTGATAGAAAACCTCCCTTATAAACCGACCCCCCTCTAAGCGACAATGCTATAGGCCGAATCAAGCCTAAAATCCCCAAAAAGTTCGGCCTATCATAGAGGTTTTACAGTAGGGTTTGGCCCCAAAAAATGTAGGGTCGGTCAGGATACCGGAACACTCTCTTTTAGGCCTAATATAAGCGACCTGGCGACTTTTGAACAAAATCGACAATAAATTAAGGGGTCCAAAAAAAGCGACTTTTCAACCTGGACCCCTTAATTTTGGCGACTTTCCAACCTCAGGGGGACCCCTCTGCACCCCCCTTATTACTACAGGTACAGCCCATAACGCTCCACACAGCCCCAGGATGCACCCCATGTCCCAATACTGTAGGGCGTTCAGGCCATTTTTATTTAGCACAGAAAAGTTGCGTTTTTTTGTGCAGGATAGATAGAGGGGGTCTTAACTAAGATAATTCTGAGAGAATTGTAAACCTAGCACGAATAGAACACGGATAGATTGATTTTTCTTTGCAAAATGTAAGGTGGTTTGGAAGGACAAAGACGGGGTCAGAAATAGCCCTCCCCAGCTGCAGTGGAAATGGTGGGGACCCAGGTGCAGTAGAGAGTGACAAATAGGCTCTCCCGGAAATCCATTCTAGTGCCTAGTGTTTCTAGAGAGTTATCAATTACTACTGCCATTATGTGGGCCTGCACAGGCAGCACACACTTCCTAGTTCCTACTTACTCCTTCATATAACATGACTAGCAAAAATGCAAAAATCCTTGTAGATATTACACATTATGCAGGTTGCAACCATTGCTTTCCATTGGTATGCACACCTTTGTTTTTATTTGAATTAATTAGACATAAAATGACGATTACTGAGAAGTGAATGGCCAATAGCTGAAGGTCTGTGCGGTGGCAGGGCGGCCTGAACGGCCTAAATACTGCAGCTAAACCTTTCAATACTTCTTGGCTCCTGTCATGAAGAAGTTTAGGGAACTGAATTGTACTGCTTTTAGTAAAAGAAAGTTTATTTCACTAGATAGTAAAAACGCCAAAAATGTCATAAACTTTTCTGAAAATTAAAAAAAAAAAGTCTTTAAAAAAATTAGGGTCGGCCCCAAAAATGGAGGTTCAGTCGGGATACTGGAATACAAATATATTTTTTGGCGTTAGCTGACTTTGATGTGTGAATGGTTAATTATTTCTGCATTTACCAGGTTTTGATAGACAACAGATTGTAGATATTTAGTACCATTTCTCTCCACCACAAGTCTTACATTTGTATGGTATTTAGGTTCGATTCCTAGCGTTGGCCTAAGATATTAGCTGGTGCAAAAGTGGACAAATTGGCCAATGGTCCCGCCATACAAATATTGCACATGTAGTTTGAGCTAACACAAAATTGATGAAGGGTACTCATTTCTAAACGTGTAGTTCGCGTTTGAAAAGGAACTCTGGTCAGATCGATTGTCAATTCGTAAAGTAATAGTTTCTGTGAACAAGAGCAAAACAAGTCAAGAACAAGGTCAAATTTAAAAAAAAAAGAGGGTTGTTCCAGGTTACCCGACCCTACCTAGCAAAACAGGGCCAACCCTAGACATTTTTATTCATTTTTCTTTTTAAATGATCATTTTGGGGTTATTTCAGAGTCAATTCGAGTCAAGGCCATTAACAAGAGTGCACGTTCACGAATCAATTTCTGAGTATTTTCAGCCAAGGCCACACTTTTTTTTTAATTTGGGTTACGGACACCTCAGGAAATTTCAAAAGCAGGGAGGACGAAATAAAAAATTATTGAAATAAAATAAAAGTCTCTAGGAAGTTTACTTGTATATGTTTAGAAAACGTGGATATTCGGGGAAAAAAAAAATGGAAAAAAAACTTTTCTAGCCTCCCGGTCAAAGAGGTCACCCTGTCAAAGAGGTCACCCGGTCAAAGACGATCCAATTGTTACAAAGTCGTGAGACTGAGCCTGGTACTACTAGACTCAACAGGCGACAACTCAACAGCAACTTTTTTTCAATAACGCACATCCCTATACCATGAGATGTAATAGGCTCGTCGGGACGTACTCACATGGGAGCATAGACACGAAAGATTTCCCAAACTTAAAACTCATAATCTTAATCCTAGCTGTACGAGTCTGCTTACATCTATTTTTGTCATTGTCCGGTAGGTGCATATGACCCTTATTCATTGGGCTGTACATTAGGAGTGTCATCGATCCCCCCAAATCAATACATCGACATTTACAGAAATCAATTATCCCATCGACAAAATCATTGTATCAATACACCCTTTCCGATTCAAATAGAAGAGGGATTAATCTTTCTAGAACTGAAAGAATTATTTACAAATTCCAACTAGAACTGGACTTATTATCCAGTGGAACAATGGTACCATTTGTTGACCAAATTCTGATTGAATTCTGATTGAATGTGTTGTCTGAATTATAGATTCCTATTCTTCACTGCTATTAATTGTTTATCCTATACATTGAAGTATGATTATAGAAATACTGCTCTTCTTTTTTGGCTACAAGATTAGCATTGCAATAAATCGATATAATCGAAAAATCCGAGACCAAAATAGTGATAATCGAAATCGAAATAAATTGGATATTAATGACACTCCTGCACAGTTGCTAGTATTATTGTATGTACCAGGGGCAGAGCCACCCTTTTTTTAAATTTCCTGCTTTAGTATGTCCACATATGCATGAAATAGGCCCCCTTAAAAGGGGAAAATCACCACTCACACTTAAGGTGGGACTCCACTATTTGATTTTTTGGTCAATTCTCATGAGGCCTAGAAAAAAGTTGTGTTCCGGTATCCTGACCGACCCTCCAATTTTGGGGCCGACCCTGATTTCTATTAGACATTTTTCTAAATTTCTAGAAAGATTTTTTTTTTAGTGTTTTTTACCACTAAAGTTCCCTTGTTTCACTAAAAGATATTTTATAAAAAAGAATCCTACCTACCAACCCTGTTTATTTTTGGCCATGTTACCAGAACACAACTTTTCTTTTAGGTTTGATCCCATCATAGGGGTCGATACAGACTTATCAGGCAAAATCAAGGCTTAATTTTTCTGTAAATTGTGCTTAAATCAGGGGATTACCACCATGCCTACAGTATATAACTGTAATGGTATATAACTTGAGTCAGATTCATGTGAAAAGGTCCGATTTCGCAGATTTTGTCACATATGGACCTGGGACCAATGTACCGTTTAATGTACCATCTATTCTTGATATTTGTTCTCGCACTGCTCTTCAAACGCATTAATTTTAAAATCATCTTGTTCGATGCTTTGCAGGCTTATGGTTAAAGTAATTAAACAACAGAACACATGTAAATAAATTTAAAACTTTATTGTCAGACTGAATTAATGAATTGTAAACTAGTTATTAGAGGAAATTAAAACACCTTTTAGCTGAGTATCAAAACCAGGATAAACTATTTTCCTCTGGAATCTATGCAGAGAGCACAATATTCACGGGGTCACATGAACAATAATATATTGAGGTCAATAAAATTCATAGATGTCTGTATTCATGAATGCTGTTTTAACAGTGCTATATACAATCGAGGGTACAGTACTAAGACATCAGTTTTAAACATGTAGATTCGTGACAGTAGACAGAATGATCATTTGTTTATAGATAAGCCTATTCATATATGACAACTGGTCACATTGGTATAATCCATAAAATGTATGTTTTTCACATGGCCTATGATACATCACATAGATACTTTATTGTCAGATGGAATTAATAAATACAATATTTACAGGCACACATAACCATTTATACATCAAGGTCAATTGAATTCATAGATATCTGTATTCTGGCACACAGATATAGTCTGGGTAAAAGAAAAATAACTGTCACTAACTCCACTTTTCTCACAGATATACATCAGAATATATGTCAGCAAGGTACCCTACTCGCTGGACCTGCTTGAGAAGACAATACTTTTTTTTTAAATTTTAACTTTTTAGATTTTTTTTTCAAAGAATATTAAGAGTGTGTTAACCAGTATATTTAAACATTGACTATAATTTCGCTGGAAATGGTCATAAATGCTTTTCATATGTGCCGTTGTGTTGATATAATGTTGGGTAATTCTAAAAATAGATATGTATATACTCACACAGTATTGCCCACTTGGTCACTTCTAAAAGCTCATACATGTACATGGCTGATTTATCTATAGCAATTTAAAATACATTGGCATCAAGTTTATACATTGTGGTCTTCCTCAGTGTATGTAAATGTAAATTCTTTGAGATAACATCTCCCGCTTTTGTGATCAACACAAAACTCTAAATACAGCCCTTAGGGAAGCTTAGAATCTTAGACACAGATAATAAAAGACTTTCCGTGTCTGATGCAAAAGATGGTGCTTCGTCTAATTCCGAGGTCCGATCCTGAAACGTAGTCAAACATGAACAGTGTCACAAGGTTGTAGAACATGGCCATGCAACACGACTTTTTGTTAATTGTGTTTCATTAAGTTTTCAGACAAATCACTGTATGGTGTCCATTTAAGTGATACATTTCACATTTAAATGATTCGTAATTATCTCGTCTATCATAGTATTATCTGTCTATGCTGGGAATGAGATGATTGATAGTGAATTAATACATTTATCAGAGTCTGGGTAAAAGAAAAATAGCTGTTACTATCTCCACTTTTCCATTTACAAAATCTGTGGACAAAAAAGAATTCCTAAAAAGCTTACACATGTGCTTTTATAATAGTAAAATGTAAAACTATACCTCAGTGTGCTCATCCTTTTCTTTCTGATTTGGGATTTTGCTCTTGAACAGTGGCACCATGTTACAGGCGGGGGTAGTGCCCTGGGCCCCCACTGCCTTGGTGTCCAGTGAATCATTGAGGTCGCCTGCAACCTCCCCATCTCCCGGAACCTGAAGTATAATTATAATGAATATTTTTTTATTCCATATTTTGACAGTTTACAAAATATTTATAAATGATGGTTTCTTTTAACTGATGGCCGCATGTTCTGTAAAACTGCTGCTATAGGAGGATACCCCTTAAAGCGAGAGCTGAGGTGGTGACAAGGGGGAGAGTCACAATAAATTAGAACAAATTACACTCAACATGGTTCTTGTAGTTATGAGTCAATTTGGGCTCAAGATTTGTCATATCATTATGGGAGGTGTTCTTATTGGGGCAAATACAGTAGTAGGATTTATTGCTTTACCTTGGAGCGGTGACGCTTGTCTCTCTGCTGCTCAAGCAGCTGTAGACGGCGGTACATTTCATTATTCATCGTCTGCTGTTCCTGAAGCTGAGTCTCCAGGACGGTCAGCTTCAGCTTCATGTAGGGGCTTTTACCCTCTTCTATAATCTGTTCAAGGCTCCTTCCTCCGAAGAGGTCAGCGAACTCCGTCAGGGCCTCGGGGCCAAGGAAATGCTGCTTCTCCCTAGCAACCTGAAGCGTAATAATAATGAACATATGTTTACTCCTTTTCATGTTTACAGTGGATTGTACAAAAGGTTTATAAATGATGATTGTTAAAGTTTGTACATCCGATGTGTGAGACAAAAAAATAGATTTCAATTAAAATTAGTCAGAATGTTCACAAATGATATGTTTGACTTCCTATCTATTCTATTCCCCCTAATTCCCCCTGGTTTTGCTCTAATTCGATTTTATTGCCCAAAATATGGTCATTTTGGAATTACTTTATTCCCCCCATTGAAAATACACTATTGGATCCCATTGTGACCTATTAACACTCAAAGATGACATTTAATTGACCTCTATTCTCTAAATACTATACTTTAGGAGTGCTTGGAATACATTCAAGCAATATTTAGAATTTGAAGAAAAATCGGATATAGCCACTTGAACTGATAGCCTAATGAGGCTGGATGTAGTTGTTGTCATGTTAGGGTAGTAGTAAATCCGGGAAAACCTTAATGTAACACTAAGTCTTGTTGTATGTTCTGAACGGTTAAACAAAATACAAATTGTGTCAGAATACTTTAAAGCATCCAAATGCAGCATAAAAATAGGATTTTTTACTTCTACAATACATTGATAAAAGGATCACAAGACTTGTCCACCAGTGAGGGTGAAGTCAATTGACATATCCATCAGTGAGGAACGCAGCCTGCCAAATTAAGTACTTTGATACTTACTTCTAATTCAGGGGTACTTTGAGCTCCTTCGACTACTGGGTTCCCATCTTCTGTAAGATCAACCATTAGTTTATGTAGAACATCAGTTAACTAACAGCATATGTGACATGTACTGAGAAAAGGGATCTTAGTGCAGGGTGCACTAAGGTCCCTTTTCGGAGATCGTGCCACATATATGGGCACCCCCAAACAACTGCATGGGTTGTCCATGAAATTAATATGCATTGAAAATGGACTAAAAATGTAAAATCTATTAGTGTCTGGCTAAAGTTAAATGCTAATTTAAAGGTATACACTTGTACTTAGGCCACTCCAAATAATATACTTGTACTTGTAAGCCATGAAAAATATGATGAGGGCGCTTTATTTAGCTTTGAATGAAACACAAATCTTGATCTAGCCTCTTTTGGTGAGTGAGTGAGTAATGAGGGTTTAACGCCATGTCGACAGCTAGGGTCATATTCACGGCGAGAAAACTACATAAGAGAACAATTTGTTCCAGGAAAGAGTGTTGGTTCAATGAGGGTGACGTGATGGTGGAGGGCAAAATCATGGTAGATCAAATGGTGTCTCTTGTCTGTTTGGGTGTAAAACTATTGATGGATATCCTATGGTTTAACTGTTGCTGTCAACTTTTGGTTTCACTGTTCCTGTCAAGCACTCAAGTCTTATTCAATGGGGTGGTACCAGCGAACCAACTAATGTCATTTTAAATATAGGGGAACCAAATATACTCATATATGTTTTTCCCATTAGAACTTTTTTTAAAAGAAGAAAAATGGTCAGAAAGAACATGTTGGTATTGCCCACAGTGGTGAGTATATCATTTGAGTGGCCTTATATATAAGAATGAAATACAGGATTTTATAGAAAGTAGATAGACTTACCTTTTTGTGGAACCCCGAAGGTTGTAGCGGACAACTGCTGCTTATTCTTCATAGAATAAATGATAACACATATAATTAACCATGAGGTGATAATTAATATCATTGCCTATTAACAAAAGCTCAAGTAGAAAGGAAATTATTCAAACATTGACTGCATATGAAACTAATACTGGGGGAGATTGTACTATATACCATAGTAAAATATATATTAATAAATTTAAGTGGAATATTATCAATACAGAAATTATGGTTATGGTTATGCAAAAACAATGCTAAATAACCCAGTTGGACTGATTGTGAATGTTTCTTTAAACAAAATTAAACAGTGATTTAACTTAAGAGCTAAAGAAATATGTGAGTAGGAAATATACCTTGAAGCGTTTTTTCTTCTTTTTGATCATTTGACGCTGCCCTTTGAAGCACTCCAGCTGAAAGAAAATGGCTCCAGTTATTTTCTTCTCTTCATTGATCTGAGCCTCTAGCCATATGATATTACAATGATCCGTTGCCCACCACAAGATTTGGTCGATCTCTGCAGCTACCAGGGGCCTTGGGTCGTAGTTGTCAAGTGGCGTCTCCAAAGTTTCGAAGAACAATGGCATCTTAATAGCTTCATACTTCTCGAGAAAAGTGTCAATATCGGCGTGGGCGCTTTCCTCCACGGCGAGCGGGGCGCTGTCCTCAACCAGGGCGAGCGGGGCGCTGTCCTCAACCAGGGCGAGCGGGGCGCTGTCCTCAACCAGGGCGAGCGGGGCGCTGTCCTCAACCAGGGCGAGCGGGGCGCTGTCCTCAACCAGGGCGAGCGGGGCGCTGTCCTCAACCAGGGCGAGCGGGGCGCTGTCCTCAGGCAGGGCGAGCGGGGCGCTGTCCTCAGGCAGGGCGAGCGGGGCGCTGTCCTCAAGCAGGGCGAGCGGGGCGCTTTTCTCAAGCAGGGCGAGCGGGGCGCTTTTCTCAAGCAGGGCGAGCGGGGCGCTGTCCTCAACCAGGGCGAGCGGGGCGCTGTCCTCAACCAGGGCGAGCGGGCCGCTGTCCTCAACCAGGGCGAGCGGGGCGCTGTCCTCAAGCAGGGCGAGCGGGGCGCTGTCCTCAAGCAGGGCGAGCGGGGCGCTGTCCTCAAGCAGGGCGAGCGGGGCGCTGTCCTCAGGCAGGGCGAGCGGGGCGCTGTCCTCAGGCAGGGCGAGCGGGGCGCTGTCTTCAGGCAGGGCGAGCGGGGCGCTGTCCTCAACCAGGGCGAGCGGGGCGCTCTCCTCAACCACGGCGCCCGGGGCGCTGTCCTCAGGCAGGGCGAGCGGGGCGCTGTCCTCAACCAGGGCAAGCGGGGCGCTGTCCTCAACCAGGGCGAGCGGGGCGCTGTCCTCAACCAGGGCGAGCGGGGCGCTGTCCTCAACCAGGGCGAGCGGGGCGCTGTCCTCAACCAGGGCGAGCGGGGCGCTGTCCTCAGGCAGGGCGAGCGGGGCGCTTTTCTCAAGCAGGGCGAGCGGGGCGCTTTTCTCAAGCAGGGCGAGCGGGGCGCTGTCCTCAACCAGGGCGAGCGGGGCGCTGTCCTCAACCAGGGCGAGCGGGCCGCTGTCCTCAACCAGGGCGAGCGGGGCGCTGTCCTCAAGCAGGGCGAGCGGGGCGCTGTCCTCAAGCAGGGCGAGCGGGGCGCTGTCCTCAAGCAGGGCGAGCGGGGCGCTGTCCTCAGGCAGGGCGAGCGGGGCGCTGTCCTCAGGCAGGGCGAGCGGGGCGCTGTCTTCAGGCAGGGCGAGCGGGGCGCTGTCCTCAACCAGGGCGAGCGGGGCGCTCTCCTCAACCACGGCGCCCGGGGCGCTGTCCTCAGGCAGGGCGAGCGGGGCGCTGTCCTCAACCAGGGCGAGCGGGGCGCTGTCCTCAACCAGGGCGAGCGGGGCGCTGTCCTCAACCAGGGCGAGCGGGGCGCTGTCCTCAACCAGGGCGAGCGGGGCGCTGTCCTCAACCAGGGCGAGCGGGGCGCTGTCCTCAGGCAGGGCGAGCGGGGCGCTGTCCTCAGGCAGGGCGAGCGGGGCGCTGTCCTCAACCAGGGCGAGCGGGGCGCTGTCCTCAACCAGGGCGCCCGGGGCGCTGTCCTCAGGCAGGGCGAGCGGGGCGCTGTCCTCAACCAAGGCGAGCGGGGCGCTGTCCTCAGGCAGGGCGAGCGGGGCGCTGTCCCCAACCAGGGCGAGCGGGGCGCTGTCCTCAGGCAGGGCGAGCGGGGCGCTGTCCCCAACCAGGGCGAGCGGGGCGCTGTCCTCAGGCAGGGCGAGCGGGGCGCTGTCCCCAAACAGGGCGAGCGGGGCGCTGTCCTCAAGCAGGGCGAGCGGGGCGCTGTCCCCAGGCAGGGCGAGCGGGGCGCTGTCCCCAGGCAGGGCGAGCGGGGCGCTGTCCCCAGGCAGGGCGAGCGGGGCGCTGTCCCCAAGCAGGGCGAGCGGGGCGCTGTCCCCAAGCAGGGCGAGCGGGGCGCTGTCCCCAAGCAGGGCGAGCGGGGCGCTGTCCTCAAGCAGGGCGAGCGGGGCGCTGTCCTCAAGCAGGGCGAGCGGGGCGCTGTCCTCAAGCAGGGCGAGCGGGGCGCTGTCCTCAAGCAGGGCGAGCGGGGCGCTGTCCTCAACCAGGGCGAGCGGGGCGCTGTCCTCAACCAGGGCGCCCGGGGCGCTGTCCTCAACCAGGGCGAGCGGGGCGCTGTCCTCAACCACGGCGCCCGGGGCGCTGTCCTCAAGCAGGGCCACCGGGGCGCTGTCCTCAACCAGGGCGAGCGGGCTGCTGCCCTCAACCAGGGCGAGCGGGGCGCTGTCCTCAGGCAGGGCCAGCGGGGCGCTGTCCTCAACCACGGCGAGCGGGGCGCTGTCCTCAACCAGGGCGAGCGGGCCGCTTTCCTCAACCAGGGCGACCGGGGCAGGGTAGTAGAAGTCGTCTTCTTTAATAGATACAGAAAGTAGGAAGGAGAGTTACTACGAAGTTGACAATAAAGGTCTTGACAAGGTAATACGGAAGTCATACTATAATAGTGGTAATGCTCTGTGGAGATTGCAAGGCTGATGGATTGGGGGAAACCAAAAGATACTGGATGATATCACCCTTTTTTCAAGGAGGGGGTGGGGGTTGAGGGGATTCCACAAAAGAAATGACCAGTCATGTAGTATTCGTTTTAACATATTTTTGTATGTGTATGGACTGGATGGATGAACTTATTATCAGTAATAATAACAAAATGATGACCATGTTACCTACCAATTTGAGACTTTCTACTCCTGCGTCTCCTTAACCACCCGCACAAGCAGGAGGTGCTGTCTTCCTGGGGCTTCTCTGCACCTGAAGGTTGAGAAAGATTTTCTGAAAATTCAGGAGCTGGAAAGGAGTAAATGGCCAGGGGTAGACACTAACTTCATCAGCCGTTGGGCACCTGGGCCGTTAGCTCCAAAAATATATATGTGCCCAGAATTTCAGCTGTGGGCAAAGGAACAAATTTTATTAAGAAAAAATAGTCATATACATTCCTGATTTATCTAGGTGTCACAGTACAAATTCGCCCCCAGAATGTTGTAGTCATAAATAGTGCCAATGAAAAACGGTACTACTGTGCATATAATCAGTGGTAGGAGGCCTTAAATTTGTCACAGAATCATAATCTGAAACCCAAATTGTTCCCAAAGGCCTTGGTAAAAAAAATATAAAAAGTTGGTTGTTGCCATGGTAACCCTGGGTGGTGCTTGGAGGGGTCAAAGGTCGCTGGGCACTTGTAAAATTTCTCCAGTTTGGGTAAGTCAGTTTCCATGGCAACTAGTGCCAAATCGGAACACACTTTTTTATGTGGGATGCAAATAAAAAAATCAGATATGTGTTAAGCTTTAATTAAAGGGGTCATTTATTACTGCACACTCAAAAGAACCCAACATTTTGCCTGTCTGAAGGAGAAAGATAGGGTCAGAACCAGAAATTTTGTCAGCTATTTGTACTGTGACACCTTTATGTTAAAAGGACCAAATTTGCCCCTTTCCGGTGGCATTTTATATGACTATGGTAAATACCTCTCAAATATCTCTAAAATTTTCCTTTGGGCCACTCAGGCCCAGGATTATTCTGAACAAAAATATTGGCCAACACCCAGATTTACGGCCCATTGGCTCCCAGCCCAGTTTAAGTGTCAACCCCTGATGATGGCTACTGAGCTGGAAATGTGATAGATATTAACCCTTAAGATTTATGTTCATGAAAGTTGTATACCCTAATCAATAGTTATTTCTTTTTCTGTGAGTCCAGCCAAGTAACAGAGAACATTTTTGCAACAATTTAAAACCTTTGTAATGGTAACCTTTATGTATATACAAAGGTTCATTTCATATTAAATTGATATTTCTTAACATAATAACCCTAGTGAAACATAATGTACCGTAAAACCCCGCCTTTAAGACAGATTTTATTTGGTGTTTTTTTCTGTACAAGACGGATATTTTTCCTAGAATTGCGGGTTTTTTATCCATAGGATAATAGTGCAATCAATTTTAAATGTTTTTTGTACAAGACAGATTTTTTCCCAAAGGGGGTCGTCTTAAAGATGGGGACGTCTTAAATGAGGGGTTTTACGGTACACTAAATTTTGACTTTTTGTCCCAAATTTAGTTTCTGCATTACATTGTGCATTTATTATTTAGGAAAAGATAAATAAAGACCAATAAGACTCGTGCTTGCTACCCTAGCATCTCCATTCAAACACCCTATAGGGTGTATGTGGGTATGTGTGTGTGTGTTCTGGTGGGGGGATAGGGTGTGTGTGTGTGTGTGTGTTCTGGTGGGGGGATAGGGTGTGTGTGTGTGTGTGTGTGTGTGTGTGTGTGTGTGTGTGTGTGTGTGTGTGTCCTGGAGTTGAATTTCAATTCAATTCAAACTTTTATTTCAGACTCAGTTGTACAAAAGGTCCATAGTAAACAAAACACATATACATGTTATACAAAGAACAGTTATGTGATATTAAAGTGAACATAAAGATCCCGATACCAGCACCTCCAGATGTATGAAGTGTACTGAGTATCACTTGTAGGGTCTATCATGTTTTTGATTAACTCATTTTCGGACCCTGTCAGCCGACATATAAAGCTGTAAATCAATCTTCTAATTGTAGCACCACATGTTGGAAGGCCACAAATAGCAAAGGTTTCTCCCGCTCTAGCATATCTTGGTATTCCAAGCAACATTCGGAGGGCGTCGTTGTATGCCACTGTTAGCTTCCGCATCGAATCCCCCTTAAATTTGCACCATAACTGGGCTGTATATAAAGGCGTACAGTAGGCCCTAAACAATTCTGTGTGTGTGTGTATGTTTTGGGGTGGGGTGTGTATGTGTGTGTCTTGTGGGTTGGGGGATAGGCTGTAGGGGGAAAAGGATGTGTGTGGTGGGGGTGGGGGGATAGGGAGTGTGTGGTGGGGGGATAGGATGTGTGTGGTGGGGGTGGGGGGATAGGGTGTGTGTGGTGGGGGGATAGGGTGTGTGTGGTGGGGGTGGGGGGATAGGGTGTGTGTGGTGGGGGTCGGGGGATAGGGTGTGTGTGGTGGGGGTGGGGGATAGGGTGTGTGTGTGGTGGGGGTCAGGGGAGAGGGTGTGTGTGTGGTAGGGGTCGGGGGATAGGGTGTGTGTGGTGGGGGTGGGATAGGGTGTGTGTGTGTGGTGAGGGTGGCAGGATAGGGTGTGGGTGTGGGGATAGGGTGTGTGTGGTGGGGGTTGGGGGATAGGATGTGTGTGATGGGGGTTGGGGGATAGGGTGTGTGTGGTGGGGGTGGGGGGATAGGATGTGTTCGGTGGGGGTGGGGGGATAGGGTGTTTGTGGTGGGGGTGGGGGGATAGGATGTGTTCGGTGGGGGTGGGGGGATAGGGTGTGTGTGGTGGGGGTGGGGGGATAGGGTGTTTGTGGTGGGGGTGGGGGGATAGGGTGTGTGTGGTGGGGGTGGGGGGATAGGATGTGTGTGGTGGGGGTGGGGGGATAGGGTGTGTGTGGTATGGGTGGCGGGATAGGACGTTTGTGGTGAGGGTGGGGGATAGGGTGTGTGTGGTGGGGGTGGGGGATAGGGTGTGTGTGGTAGGGGTGGGGGGATAGGGTGTTTGTGGTGGGGGTGGGGGGATAGGGTGTGTGTGGTGGGGGTGGGGGGATAGGATGTGTGTGGTGGGGGTGGGGGGATAGGGTGTGTGTGGTATGGGTGGCGGGATAGGACGTTTGTGGTGAGGGTGGGGGATAGGGTGTGTGTGGTGGGGGTGGGGGATAGGGTGTGTGTGTGTGTGTATTAAGGGCGTGTGTGGGGGGATAGAACCTAAAAGATTATACCTTTTTTCCGTCCCATAATGCTGTTCTAACACTGTTCACATTCCACAGCCATTAAAATGGCAAAGGATGAAATGAATAAGGTGGATACATTATATAAACGCTCATAATGATGTTCCTATCCTATCTTAGCGTTTTGCTGCTAACCCTTAGCTAAAAGTTAGCATTGCCCAGGTCACCTGAACTTATGAGGCTACCATAAAATCTGGTGTACACCCGCATCTTACATATAACTCACACCCCGACTTGGAGAGAATCCTATAACCTCTACCTAGGGCTTGAAAAATGTGATTTTAGTACTGTACTATACCTTCAAAACCCTTGTATAACCTGCCCATAGACCTGAGAATATTGTATAACCTGCACTAGAGGTTTGGTTCTAGTACAACCCACAAGTTACATGCAGGAATTTACGGTAGTCATTCATTAGTGATTAGTCCATCTATAACCAGTCAGTGGCATGGCCCTGGTTAATATGCAAAAATCTAGCGTGTGATCCTAATCACAAAAGACTCAGGGTGTGAGTGTATAGTGTGTGTGTATGTGTTTAGTGTGTGTGTATAGTGTATGTGTATGGTGTGTGTGCATGGTGTGTGTGTATGTCGTGTGTGTGTGGTGTGTGTGTATGGTGTGTGTGTGTATGGTGTGTGTATGGTGTATGTGTATACATACCTTTCCCACTCAACAAAAAGACGTTTTTTTTTACCCCCATTAAACGTTTCCTGGGGGGTTGCAAAGGTTTGTTTCTAACATTTTATTTACGTAAAAACGTTGACTCCAAATAACGTGAATAAATCTTTAGGGCAAACGTTTGGAACTGGAACTTTATTCTCCTGGTAAATAACGTTTTATAATGGTCCAAATACCATCCTTAAATCGTCTAAATAACGCTTTTCCTCACTGCCAGATGGTACCCAAACCTGCTACAAAATAAGCACCCGGATATATATTTTTTTGGTTTCATTATTTCCATTTTATTTAATTGTATAAACTTCCCTCTGGAGTAATAGTGTACCCTCTATCTTCTCTTCCTTCCGACCATAGAGTCAATGCCATTCAGTACCCGTAATAGGCCTGCACAAAGAACCCTTTGATGCATGTTTGTAGTACAAATGCTTATCTTCTAACTTTTCACTCCGGTCCCGATTTCCGTCCACACATCTCTTCCCATGCCATCTTGGTCTGACAAAAAGCGTCTCACCTTGCTAAATATCAGATCTCCCATAGGTTTAACACTAACTGCCGAAATCGACGAAATGTCTACAGCAGTACTTTGATGTTTGTCTACAGTACCGAAAAAATTACCTTTTTTGGACAGGTCTAATTTAAGATAGAATTTCAGATAGAACCAATGGACAGAAACAGTTGCGGTTTGTTGCATTGGAACAGAAAACACTTCAATTGTATGTGTGCATCACACCAATATCGAAAGTTGTTTTTTTCTGTGAGAAAAATTGGTTTACTTTTTTTCCCAGAGATAGGTGGAAAGCGTCTCACAGAGGCGTCGCATAAGACTCTGGGAGCAGTAGCTCCCTGAGTCAACAACCACATCATGAGTTACCTGTGCAATGGTAACTCCATCCATTGAAGCCAGTTTGTCTACATAACAATTATTGTCCTGTAGAATTGGCCATATAGAGACTTGGGTCTGTCTTTGATATATGCATTTTTCAAAAACACAAAAAAGGTGTCCCATTCAGAAAACCTCATTGGAATATGTTGATCAGTTGTTTTTTTTAATCTGGCTAAGTAGATGCATACATTATGTTACACTCCATATCATATTCAAAATTAGAAAAGGTTACCTCTAAGCATGATAACAAGTGCAATTACAATCTTATCATATAGATAAATATCTCATGATTTGCTTGTGCTGTCACCTGGTCTGGAGTTCCTGTGGGTAGCTGGTTAGTAAAAAGTTAGTCATAGTTTAGCAAAATCTTAGTTCGATTTAATAATGCGATTAGTTAGTGGTTTTGACTAAGATATATTAGCATTGACTAACCCCCAGAATTTCCAGTGTATAGGTTTGAATTATTTCTACTGAATTGCACAGGTTCAAAGGTGGATCTTAATTCCCTACACCGACCCCTTAAATGTTGACAAAATACCAAGAGAAAACTGTATCTGCTGCTATCAAATGTTGACAAAATGCAATGACAAATCGATATCTGCAACACTTAAATGTTTACAAAATGCCGGGGGGAGTCCCTCAATTTTTTATTGACACGGGTGTGCGGCTGGACCCTCGGCAACCCTTGACCCTTGCTTGGGGAGATTTTGGGAGAAAATTGACCTTTTTTCGCGGTATGCAATGAGAAAACAACATCTGCTGCAATTAAATGTTGACAAAATGCAATGGGAAAACAGTTTCTGACTAATAAAATGAATAAAAATGTTGAGAAATCGGTATCTATAGCCCTTAAAATTGGTTTTTAAAAAACACATTAGAAAACGGTATTTACATCACTTAAAAAAAAAAAAGGCATGATCAAACAGTATTTACTTCACTTAGGCTAGTCTAAGGGCCGAGTCATTAAATTCTAGCTGGGGGGGGGGGGCTTGGTGGATTTTCCAAAAACGGCAATTTTTATTCTAACCCCCCCCCCCCCCGCCACCACTTATGGTATGGTTGCCAAAAGTAATCTCGACCCCCGCCACCACCACCACCACCACTACTAGGTTTGAATTTTGAGAAATGACCCCTATATCCAAGCGGCAAGCCCTTCCAGCTGGCAATAAATGACTCGGCCCTAAATGTCAACAAAATGCCATGAGAAAATGGTATCTGCTTCAACCAGATGCCATGACGGGGGATGATCTTGGAGGGGTGGGGGGGAGATGGGGTGCTGACTGGGCCTGAGTTCGGAAAGCCGCTGAAATAAAGGCCCCATGTCACAAAGTCACTTTTTTAGACCATCTATTTAATTGTTGATTTTGTCCAAAAGTCGCCAGGTCGCTTAAATTATTGTACCAGGTCGAAAAGTCGCCTGGAAAAAGGCCCAGGTCGCCAGGTCGGTATTGACCCCTCTGCAGCCACACTTGCGCGGCACACTGACCACGCCCACCTGACACCTCACAGTAAAATGCTGCAAAATGCTTTAAATTACTCACGTTTCTTGGTGCGGAATAGCCCCATGGCTAGACCTTAACTTGGTTTAACCTTCCCAGGTTAAAGAAATCTTGAAATGGACTCCAATATCCTAGAATAACCCATATCTGTGGAGATCGTAGATATGTGGACTTATCGCGGCTGTGAAGAGCTTGGATATGGTTGCTATCAACAATGTTGCCTGGGGCGTGGCTATGGCAACCAGCAGTTGTGACGCAACAAACGCGGTCCGCGCACGCGCACAAGGGGCGTTTATAGTTCAGGGCTGCCCCGCTTGGGCTGCTGTGACGCTGTGTCGGGAGCCCAGTTTACATTTTGAATTTTCCTGTGTAGGGTGGTTTAAATCTTAATTTAGATACTTTAGTTAGTGGCCATGGATGGATACGGGTTTGATGAAACGAACTGCAGGTAAGTTTTGTTGAGATAAGTTGTATTTTGACCTGCCCAGACTGTCTCCATGATCATGTGTTGCCGTCTTGACCCTTCACAAGCCAAGGTCGGAGCTTTTGTACAGCTTTTGGATAGATCAAAGATTCGGGTTAATCTCCATATATTTCTTACACTGATAAAGCAAATTTCCAATTTCGATTCTGTGTGTGTGTTGCGAGTCCCAAGCTGAGGGACTAGACATGTGAGTGACATCCCTGACGAGTGACGTGTGTGATCGTGGGTCTTCCTGAGGCTGAGGTGCTTGTAGGCCTAGGCTAGGGCCGGGGATAGGGTAAACAGGTCAAAAGTCGGACACCTGTCAAAAGTCGGACATTTCAGCATAAATACACCATATTTGTGGAAATTTTAGCAATTTTCTTCCAAAAACTGCTGAATTTTATTATTTGTGCTAAATAGCAATACGGTGCAGTGTCGCACACTGGCCAGGGAGTCCTGGTTAGCTGCCACCTGATTATCACAGGCCTGAAAATCTTATCTCTCGGGTAAGTATCCCTCCTGCAGTGTCTGGTCCTGTCACCACTAGTTCATCTAATCTGAACTCGTCGCTGCGGGCCGCGATCTGATGGGTGCCCTGACTAGAGTTCAGCCAGCTTGCCACTAAGAACCCACTGAAGTCTTGTTCACCAACTCCGGTGAACAGACTTTGTACACTTTTTTCGGCCACTAATACTTGGAATTTCTCCAATTTTTTAACGGCCCTGTATAGCTTGACATTTTCCCTACACAAACCACCCAATTTTTAATCCAGATGGCTTATACTTAATATTTTAGAGCAGTTTTACTGTAGCCTTCCCCATTTTCACCCCTGCCAGTGGGCTGTGCGCGGGAACCACTCTCCTGTACTGGAGGGATAAAAATAGATTTGGCTTGACCCCGTTTTCACTGTCATATATTTGTTTTGCTGTTGGTACCAGCGATGGTCTTTCTTCCCTCAACCCTGAAGAGTTCCTCAGTGCCTTTGCTGGCCGATGACGGCCAGACCATAACACAGCCCGGCTACTGTTATGGTCTGGCACGAACAGACTATGTCACCACAAGGTGGGGTGGGGGTTTTCTCAACCCCCTTTGCTGACCAAGAACGTGGGTTACCAGATCAGAGCAAACTGGTCAGGTCGAGACTAGCGGCCCCTGCACGTGCTGGATGGTCCTGGGTATATAGTGCTCCTAGGTGTTAGGCCATGGGGGCGGCCATGGCTGACCGCTGGTGCCTTCTTAGGTTGTCTCTAGATGGGGCCTAAGTCAGGATAGTAAATGCTTCAGTCTATGTTACCCTGAAGATATGTGAATAGCATTGGCCCTCAGTACCTAGGCCAACTCACTGTAGGGCCAAGTCCTGGGAACTGCTTCAGACTGAAGCAATGCTGACCTGCCCTGTGATATCAT